>JARFJB010001938.1:572500-937500 GCA_036346205.1 Vesta saturnalis | reverse complement strand
GTGTGTGTGTGTCTGTGTGAGCATTTGGCTGTATCTGAAGTCAATATGTCTAATGAAATATGTAAACAATTTAAATAAAGTTACTGTTAAATAGTCTTTGTTCTTTCGAATTTTGTTAATAGGTGTTGGCAAATAATGGTACATTATATAAGTGCATTAGGTCAATATCATAAAAATCGAAACATGTATTAGAAAGAAGAACTCTTTATTTTAAGGCGATCGAAGTGGGTGGTAAATGAATTCGATGAAATCATAGGATACCTAAAGGTTTTTTTGTGAAAGTGTCAAAACCATCAACATCTTGGGAAAAGTGTAGAGAGGTTTTTTTAAGATAATTCCATTTTAGGTAACTTGCTCTTACGGAACTTTTTAATCAGAAGCTAGACCACCCTTAAAATTGAGTAATCGTCATCTGCATAATTGATTTTATAGTTTATACATTGTTCTGTATAATAATTTAGATGGAATTTGTTGTTATCCTATTTAAAAGTGATTAAATTATATTATGCAAAGGGAGATCTGGTGTGGTTGGTTTATTTGATATTTATGTTTTCTTCATAATGAAACGTTTTCAAACCTATATTTCTGTACCTGAGTGGCTGTTTTTACCTTATATTTGCTAATGAAAGGTTGCACATGCATACGGAAAGTATGTGCTAGCTACATCAAACTAAAAGAGAGATTAAATTTTAATATAATATATATAGTGTAATTTAAACTAGTAACATTACTTCCGTGTGTATAGATATTGGTAGACGTTATTTGTATATCAGGTTCAGCCTTAACTCTACATACTTCATGTAAGAAACGTTTAAATCACAATGAAACATGATAATCAACTTTTAGAACTACCCAATAAAAAATTGAAAATTGATAAAATGCTACTTCATTGCTTTGCTAATTAACCTAATTTACTATGAGAAAGAATTACTCTCGTTCAATCTGTGCTTTTTTATAACACCAACGTTTCCATTTTAACGTAGACATCTGTCTTATGGATAATAAACCACTGTACAGGCATATTACACAAGAAAAGCTTTACTAAACATATACATAAATAATGTAACTGTGTTATAAATAATGTAACTGTGTTATAAAAAAATTACACACTTTTTCTTAATATAGCATGGAACAAACCAAAATATATTTTATTCTCGACCTAAAAGAAACCTATGAGAGTAAACAAACACAATTTTCTGAAATATCGTGTTATAAAGACCACCAACTGTGGTCTATTAGTTACACTTGTTACAACCAGGGCAAATATAAAATATTTTATTGTCACAAAATTTCTTTCAGCTCTCTATACTGAATGCTAACATTTAATAGATTTTTGTTCCCTTTCATGCAAGCAAAGTCTTGCGTAAATTGTATATTTGAATCTACCTTTCTGTTAACTCTTTCATCATAATTAAACTTCAAGCTCAGAGAGTGTTGCAAGACTACTAAATCAGGTAAAGACATGATAATTTTCGCACAATTAAAAAAATAAGTAATAAAAATATCAATGTAATATTATTTATTTATTTTATTCAATCCTTTATAAAACAATGATTTTGCGTAATCACTCCTAACCGGGAAGGGGTGTTTACGTACAAGGGTAGGAGAGATTGCGTTTGTTGAGTCAACCAAGCTTTTTAGTTTTACACCAATTTTTTTAACAGGATGTGTTCCTTAGAATACAAGATAATAATAAACCACTACAATTTATTTAAATTTAAACGGAAACTAGAAACTTTTTATTATAAGAAAAAAATTGACACACTTAGAAGAAGTAGGTAATGTTCGTTGCACTTACCTTTCTTTCCACTTTCAAAGGCTCTAAGCTGCAAGGAATAGGAGAAATAGTTGCTAAAGCTTTGGTTAGATTTTAGGTTTGTTTGTATTTGAAGTCCCAGTGACAGGTGAAACATTTTCGGAATGAGGCGAATTTACTTTTGATGTCTTGAGTGTCCCATGTAAAAGATATCTGGGCTACAACTAGCACAAAAGTTAAAGGCTGACAATAAATGAAGGTGTTGTATTGGTGAACCTTCTAATGTATTGGCAGTGCTCGAGGTGTTAGAGTGGCGCCCATTGAAGTGATGGATGAAGTAAGTAGTTATCTGGTTGAAAGTACATCAGGCGAGGCACGGTAAGGGAGAGTCTTTATCAAGGTCCGGGTTTCCATTGTCTTCTCTTAGAGCGGCTTGATCACATGGCAGCAAATACGTATCTTCAGGAATTGCTTCCATATTTAAGTATAGATTCAGTGGCACGAAACGAAGCAGTTGCAAGCTAGACAGAAGCAGCGTGAGTAAAAGTATGCAGAAATTTTCTCGTGTAATTCTTCCCGTTCCGCGTCGAGTACCAACCAACTTTGAAATCTGTTTTAAAAGGTTTAAACGCAACTCGGTTCAAAGGTTGCAAGCAGCGCGTGGTGTGACTCAACAAGCAGACGATGAAAGTGGCGTGGTCTGATGCTACTTGAAGCACATCTGCGCTGTTTGTATGCAAAGCATGGCCATCAAGTATTACAGATTTTTTCCTACCGGTTAAGTGGCATGAGATGTTGCGTCATTCAGTCCATTGTTACGGTCGAAGATGACAGTAGAACGGAGTAGCAGACAAAAGCAAGCTCAGTGGTCATAATGTGGTGGGTGTATTTCTAATTTTAGAGTTTAATATAGTTTACCATACGTGCGACACAATAGGGGTTGTCATAAATCGATAGGGCGCTAGGATGTTTATAAACATCCAAGTAGGGGGCCTAAGTACCTAATTATGGAGGCTATCCGCTAGTCTAAACAACCAAAACTTGCTTGCCTTTTTTGCAAATACAAGTGAATCCGGGAATAATAGTTGGTACACTTCCTGCTGAAAACTTGCAAAATAATATTTCCACGTACCAGAAAAATACTGACGTACTACAAAGGCACCAGCTGATCGTCAGAGATCTTACTTACGTTAATTTAGGTAACGCTATACTTTAAAATTTATAACCAAATAAAATTATATCAACCAACTTAAAATAACTAAAATACTTAATAAAGAATTCTCTTTCAAATTGTTACGATAAAATTGTATTAAATGATTGAAAAGTAATCGAACGTTGTCACTGTAAAATGGTATAAATAAATAATTTCCGCAAACAAATAAATCACTCAGTAACTTGAAGGCAAACAAAATATCTCATGCTTTAAATTTCGTTCAAACGTAATTAGTAATGAATTAGAAAGAAATGAGGTCACAATTGTATTATACACTATAAAGAAATAATACCAGTTCGCTGACACCACTCGCATATTATCAGAATGAAGCATAAGAATCGGAATGTTAAAAATCATCAACAATTTCGTAAAATCTGTTAGATTTGGAATGGCGCTCACCTCAAAATAATTTATTGTAATTTAACTTCACTCAATACCAACATAACTGTGATAAACGCCAATCAACAAGAATTGCACAAATTCGGCAGTGCATACATTTGTACGTTAATTCGGAATAAAATTATAATGACTCACAATATATCAGTAAATAGTGGGTGGATATATTTTATAAAACTAAGATTACATCTGATGGATACTAAACAAAATTATAAATACAAATAATAAAACACACTTTATTAGAATTGTCGACATCACAACAAAATAAAAGTATGGACTTCTGAGAATGGCCCTCTAGCAAAATATACGGGAATAGCGCACCTGCAGATACTTCCGATGTCGGTCACCGACGTCGTAACCACAGTCTAATGCTTTTCAATTGGTAAACACCGTATTGAGTTATGAAAAATATTTACATCGGAACATGCAGGTACTAAAGTTTATGAATATGCGATCTTTATTTCCGCAAAACTGAAATTTTAACAAAAGTCTATGGTAGCACTAATCCCTTTTCCAAGTATTTGAAACGATGTCACTAAGGACGCACGATACTATACACTATTATGTTATCAGGGTGGTTGAGTTCTCCTCAAATATCCCCATAAGAGTTAACAGGAAACCTTTCCAACCGAAGCTTCAATAACCCTAACACGATTCGCAATTCACCACTTCGAAAGCTTCACGCGCTTAACTTAATTGTACACTTCGACAGCTATGACTAGGCTCCTGTATGCATCTTTCCATTTTCGACATCATGAATTTATTTCATCCCAATTAACCGGTCATAAAAAAACACTAATTCAAGATGGTAATCGCGATAAACACGAGATGCACCGCGGAAAACGGAACGGGAGAATTACGTCACAGAAATATTCCGCTTTGAACTAAATCCCACCGTACCTCGAGTGACTTATCAACGTAAATTCATATGTTTTCGACACCTAAACTCGTTGAAAAATCAACTTTAGGCTAACATGTACAGGATCTAACCTCTTTATGTTTTTAAAATAAATGTTTATCAATATACACCGATTGTCGCTGTTTAGGCGACCCACTAACCCCGAACATAACCTACATTGTAAGACAGGTGTAGGGCGTCGCAACTTGTTCTCGTGTCTTCTGATATGCACCTGTTCGGGGGCCATCGTGTATTGTCGTGGTACCCTTGGCGGAAAATTTGAATTTGTATTATAATAAGGAGCCTAATGCCAACTTGTAAGACAGTTGTAGGGTTACGCAACATGCTCTCGTGGATTTGACCCTTGTCGTTGCCCCATTGGCGGAAAATTTGAATTTGTATTTTCTGCTGGTCATTGCTGGCAATACGAATTTTTATTGCAATAAGGCGTATAATGGTAACCTGTAATACAGATGTAGGGCTTAGCAACTTACTCTCAGACTCACGCCCCTCGAAAAAAATTTTGAATTTGTTTGTGGTGCCATCTATGAGGGGAAATTTGAACTTGTATTATAATAAGGGGCCCTAATGCTAACTTATAAGACCGACATAGGGCTTCGAAACTTGACCCCATGTCTAGCTGGAAATAGTATTCTAATAAGGGGGCCCTAATGCTAACTTGTAAGACAAATACAGTCACTTGTGTTAGGTCTGCGTCCTCCTGCCGTGGCCTCCTTGTTGCGAAATTTGAATTTGTGTAGTCATCTAGTTGTGTATGGACTAATTAATATTTTAAGTAGTAAAGGTGGCACCACCTAGCGTTATATTTCTAGAGCTAATTAGGGTTTCGTGTGTGGCACCAACTAGTGTTATATTTTAAACTAGCGAATGTTTTTTGTAATAGGGACGGCGACGCCTAGCGGGATATTAGTAGCTTTGTTTGTGGTGCCTACTAGTGGAGTCAAGACTAATGAATGTTTTCTGTAGTAGAGGTTGATCGTGTTCGTTTCTCCCTCGTCTCTATTGCCTCTTTCTCAAACATACAAATCAACCAAATCAAATTAATCAAATCAACTAAGCAGATCAATCGCAAACAAATCACGTTCGACCAAATCATACAATCAGATCTCAATCAATTAACCAAATCAATTTCAATCAATCAAATCATAATTTACAGCCTGCTAAAACTACCATACAGCTCAAAAATACTGATTGGACTAACTTGCACTTTGCTAAAACCAACCAACCACAATTAAAAACTACTAAACTGATTTAACTTAGTCATACAAAATCAGCTCTCAATTCAAAAAATAGCAGTATGATTTAACTTAGAGAGTGCAAAAGAAAGCCTATTTCCCACTTATTGTAGTTACCCATCAAACCGCCCTTTCGCATTAACTGAAGCATTGTTAGTGGAGGTTCAAACACCGTTAGGAAAAACAAGTTTATTGATAAAAATTGAAGGAGAGCTTAGCGTTTGAAAATATATTATTATTATAAACAACAATGCATCATTTATTTAATCACATTCCTTATCGGTCTTCTTCTTTTTGAACCGTGATGCGTCGCTATCGTCATCATGGTTTTGAAACTCGTCCTTCTTTTTTACCTCATCGCTCTTCTGTGAATCATCACCATCACCTTTGATGTGAGATATATTAAGCTCATCCACGTCATCGTTTCCATTATCATCTTGAACGGTTATGTTGTAATAGTTTATTAACAAGTCAGTAAAATCTCATATGTCCGCTGATATTGGCTCATAAACAGAAGAATACATTATAATAATGCTCACTCGATAACGGTTACACTTTAAAGAACGAAACGAGCGAGAAACTAGAATCCTGCTGGCCTTGGTTCTTGTACGTGAGCGCACTCGTCAATGTTCGGGTAAAATTGGTTATCTTCGGGGAAGTTTGGAGTAGGGGTTTCAGAAACAGCCTTCGCATCCGTCTTAGGAGAAAATACCTCAGCCAAAAAAGGAGTTTAAAAAGGAGTCATAAAAAATCCAAGATGACGGCACATGTGCCCCATTTCTACTTGTACCATTTATTATTATAATTGAGAAATATTTAGGTACGTTTTGTTAATATTGGTTTAATTAAATATGTATTTTCTTCGATGTCAATGTTTCCTGTTTATTAAAGGTTATTAATTTTTCTGATTACATTGTTAACTTGTTTGCTAATTTTCTCTAATTCTACCGAGTTTCACTTTGTTTGTGAGATAGTCTAATAAAATTCCATTCGTGATTGAATTTATCTCATAAGTCTGTCTTTTATTTTATAACTCATCTGCGGACTTGTGGTGTTTTCAAGCAACTCAGTCTCGTTATGAAATAAATCGACAGACTTATTGCGAAAATTCAATCACTTGTGGTATTACTATTGAATATTTTATCAGTTCTTGTCACTTCAACGACTACCAACTGCAAATTAGTATTATTTTTGCCGGCCCAGGCCGGAAAACTCATAGTTTCCGGACGAATTTGCGGTCCAGATATGCACTATTACAGAACGAAGGCACAAAATAATATAATTTTGTATAAGAAAGCCTATGGTATCATTCATTCCCACCGTTACATTATCATGTCCAAAAACCAATTTTACAAAAAAAAGATTTTTTTTAATTTTCTCTACTTAAGAATGTGTTATACTATATGCTATATACTGGGTTAATTCTTAAGTAACGATTTGCCTCTAAACTCGTAATCACTTTCTTTAATTTAGTATTTAATGCTAAAAATTGCAGCGATTTAGATACCTCTCTCATATACTTAGTCTTGTGTTCTTATTTATGACTACAAAAAGTTGTCGTATTTTCTTATTATTACAATTACTAATTTTATCATTAATTTTGATGAAATCGTTACAGTAACTAAGACGCTTTGTTGATGAAATAGCTGTTTAATATGTATATAACACGTAAGTGCAATACCACGCAAATTTATACTTTTATACGCACACAAACGAAGAATAAACACTCAAAAACAGTAATAAAAAAGATACTAAAAGTTTTATACGAGATAACTCAGTAATATTTACCTAAGCGCTTTGTGGTTTAGTGCAGAATAACTGTAAACTCGGTTACTACATTAATATTGATAATGAAATAAACAACAAACGCAAGTACTTGGCAATAAAGGGGATTATTTGTGTAAGCACTCAATGATATTAAAAGGATACAAAGCAAATGCACCGACACAGTCCGACCAATATAATAATTTAAAAGTTTAATGGAAAAGTAATAATGTATAAAGTTTAATTGTAAGTAAATGAAACAGAACCATTACTGCTTTTTTATTATTTACAACATATGTTTGATACTTAGCTATTCTTTCAAGAAGAAATATGTAAACTTTCGATCGATTTATTCACGTTTTTAAGTGTGTTCTTTATTTATTTATTTAACGCTTTTATTCAACTCACTTTGTCTATCCGGTTCAAATCTTGTAATTGAACTTTCAACAACTTCTTGATCTCTGATTGAGCTGAAATTTGGCACACATGCGTATTCTTGATGACAATACACGAATATTTGTTTTTGCTTTGACTTTTGCGGTAAAATTTGGCCAAATATGGTCGAAATTTTTGTTTATAAAGGTAGGGACTTGAAATTTAGGACTTAAGTTTTTGGCATAATACCATGCACACAAATATGTGACAGAGTTTTAAGATCAGGGGGCTGCGCCCGGCTCAAAGTATTGTATTTGGAAAAAAAAGAATCAACTATTTTCCAATCTCCGGTTGACCTGTTTTTCGTCATACATGTGTATATTGGCTAAGTAAGTTCGAAATTTTTGTTTATAAAACTAGGGTCTTCAAAAATTGAGTTTCTTTCCTTGTTGGAACTCACACTCAAGCAACTAAAAAGTAGAAAATAAAAATAAGTAAATAAAAAACATTTTTAAAGACGCTTTTATTTCCAAGTGTACTAAAAAGAATAAAATAATTTTTTTATCTACCCAGTAACATCAAAAATTTTTGTGACTAAAAATAAAAGTGTGGGGCATACATGATATCTTATACTTATAACAAATCCCATCAACACCTACATTCAAACAATGAAGTGCAAGGTACTACAAAGAGCGCCCCACACTTTTATTTTTAGTCACAAAAATGTTTGATCTTACTGGGTTGATAAAACATTATTTTATTCTTTTAGTACATTTGGAAATAAAAGCGTTCTTTAAAAATGTTCTTTTTACTTATTTTTATTCAAACTAAAGCCAAAGAAGCAACGTTAATGTGTTAGTCTAGAAATGTTGTACTTGGTCTTAGATGTCAAAATAGTTAAGTAGCTTTTTTACTGTAAAATGTGATTACTTCACTTATGATTCGCTCTACTTTCAGAAGAACGGTTTTGCTTAATTTTGTGACCCGAAAATGTAATTACTCGTAATTAAACACTGAAAAATTATATTTATTTGCATAATAAAAATAAATTAAAACGAACAGGAGCTAATGTCATTTAAAGTTACGACAAATTTATTTTTTTTATACACGCTCCCAAAAATGGCTGTTTACGGACTCATTTCAGTCAGTAAAATAGTTCAATTTCGGTCTAGTCCTAAAAGTCGTCGTGGCAGCCAATTTACATTATTTTAAATAATTCATTGAACAATATCTTAAAAACTATTTTATTTATCATTCGAATTTTCCAAAAAAACTAGGTACTTTAAACAAATGCTAATAGTACAGTTAAGTAATACACATATTAGAAATCTCTGTTAACACTGACAATATCAAAAAATAACAGACAATACAGGGTGTGGCGCGATGAGTTTTGATTAAAAGTAATGGCGGATACAGTTATGTTAAGAATCTGAAATTACGAAGCAGTAGGTTTTGGATGACGTTGAGTTCAAATATAATATTGTACTGAATGTGGCACTTCCGGTTATACTGGAAGTAGACGTCAACTTTGTTATTTTAAATGGAACCTAATATCTTTTATTTTATTTTCGAATTCTACATGAAATTATAGATAAAATTTGTGCACAATATCTTATACCAAAAATGAAGTATTTTCGAGATATTTCGATTTTTTTAAAAATTTTGAAAAAATTCTAGTCCACATTGAATAACGATATCTCCATTAATAACGAAGCTAGTGACGTGAAATTATAACCAATAAACAACAAGCGCTTTCCCGTTAACTTCATATATCCATCTCATTGATATTTCATACAGGGTGTTTTAAACTTAGCCGCCAACATGCACAATTTAAATCATTTATAAGTTGCTTACTTTAAATAGAACACCCTGTATTTTATTACATTTTCCGCTGTATTTTTTAAGCCAATTCGTTTGGTATCGGTATTCCCTATACCTAAATCCAACCACTTTTGAGATATTTCATTATCTTAGTTAAAACATAACAAAACTTAATTATTTCAACATTAGTAAAGGGTAGGCCATGGCTGTAAGATTTGATAGTTAGAACGTTAATTATTTATGTTGTTTTGAAAGTTTTCTTTACCAGTTTGTATTTCATAGTAAATAATGGCAAATGTAGGATTTACTAATGATGATTTTTTGAAATATTATTAGTTACGGCGAGTGTAATAGAATTGCTGAACGGGCTTGCCGTGTTTTTGCAGAAAGATCACCAAATGCAACTGGTTATATTGTAAGAAGATTGCTTAAAAACTGCCGTCAGTTTGGTCAATTTAAGACAAATATTAATAAAAATAAACCACTAGTGGACAGTGACATAAACGAAATTAATGTTTTGGGTTATTTTACGGCCCCTCCAAATGCCTACATGAGAGATTGTGATAGAGATCTTACTTTGTCGACGAGAACAATTCATCGCATTTAAAAAAAACACAAATGGAAACCATTTTCATATCATTTGGTGCAACACTTACAATCTTCCTCGAAGGGTTTAGCAAAAATGGATTATTTAATCGAAATAATTCCCATTTTTGGTCTAATCAAAATCCACATGTTAGTAGAGAACGTTATTTCCAAGATAGTTGGAGTTTAATGTTTTTTGTGCAATAAAAGACCATACAATTTTAGCATTAAAATTTAGGATGAAAATTTAAATGGTACTAGATATTGCCACATTTTAAAAGAAGCCATACGACCGGCGTTAGATACTTTAAGAAATGGAGAGGCGACTTCATCTTGGTATCAGCAAGATGGAGCACCTCCTCATAACTTTGGGCCTGTTGCTCAGCATCTTTACGACATGTTTGACGATAGATAGATTGCCAATCAGGGTCCGTTTCGTTGGCCAGCCCGCTCTCTTGATTTGGCTCCTCTATTTGGGGTTACATTAAAAATCAGGTATTTTCCAAATCTGTTACGACAAAGGAAGATATGATGCAGAGAGTCTTACTTGCTTTTAATTCTCTAACACCCCACCATATTTCCAGAATTACAAGACATAACTTAATGAAAAGGATTCATAAATGTTTAGAAGTAGATGGTACTAATTTTGAACACTTATTATAAAACTTTATTTGTTTAATATTACATTTAGTTATGTTCGTTTGTAAGTTATCTAATTAAATTAATGCAAAATACCTAGTCAACCTTTTTAATGATATCCACAATTAATAATCCTTTCAGGCTATTGGTTACTTTTCAGAATTAATAATTTATGAAAAAATAACTAAATATTACCTTAAATAATGGAAATCATGGCCTACCCTTTACTAATGTTGAAATAATTAAGTGTTGTTATGTTTTAACTAAGATAATGAAATATCTCAAAAGTGGTTGGATTTAGGTACAGGGAATACTGATACCAAACATATTGACTTAAAAAAATACACCGGAAAGTGTAATAAAATACAGCGTGTTCTATTTAAAGTAAGCAACTTATAAATGATTTAAATTGTGCATGTTGGCGGCTAAGTTTAAAACACCCTGTATGAAATATCAATAAGGTGGATATGTGGAGTTAACGGACAAGCGCTTGTTGTTTATTGGTTACAATTTCACGTCACTAGCTTCGTTATTAATGAAGATATCGTTATTCAATGTGGACTAGGATTTTATCAAAATTAAAAAAAAAATCGAAATATCTCGAAAATACTTTATTTTTGGTATAGGACATTGTGCACAAATTTTATCTAGAATTTCATGTAGAATTCGAAAATAAAATAAAAAATATTAGGTTACATTTAAAATAAAAAAGTTGACGTCTACTTCCGGTATAGCCGGAAGTGTCACATTCAGGACAATATTATATTTGAACTCAGCGTCATCCAAAACCTACTGCTTCGTAATTTCAGATTCTTAACATAACTGTATCCGCCATTACTTTTAGTCAAAACTCTTTGCGCCACACCCTGTATAAATAAAAATGCTTAATAAATGAAAGTTGTTGGCATGCTGGTACAAGATTATAGGCCTTCTCGTCCAAATATCTATTTTTGTAACTAGTACTTTTATTCGAATAAAATTGATAAATCAGGTATTCTTGGAAAATTTTAGAGAGCGTAAACCAAAAAATATTGTTTGTAACACGGATTCATTTGTTATTCCGGACTCGGATAACGCCTCATCTGGAAACAACAAATTAATCCTAAAAAACCTCATTTTAGGTACTTGATACAAAAATAGCTATTTTCCCCTTTTTGTAATACGATGTATCGGATGAGCAAACAAGCGCGGTAAACGGCTGTATCTCACATCCTGTCAATCTGGCAATAATAGGAAAACAATTTGTATTACGAATGTGGTCATGAGGAAAAGCTGAAAATTATTTTTTTGGAGTTCCGTATTTCACCGCTAGGAGCGCAATTAAAAATTAAATTATACAATTCTAAATTTCCCCCAAAACTCTTATATAAAGATATAGCTTTGCTTACATCGTTAGAAAGTCTAGACAATTCTGCATAATTTTGGTTTAAGGTTCATTGGCGTACTGACCATAATAAGAGTGAGGGAAGCTATTGGAGGAGTAACCATCAAAATTTATGTAAATTCTAAACCACTTATTCAATTTTAGTAAATGAAACTTGTTTAGAAGACAAATGTAGGTATTCTAAATTTATGTTCCCATTGCTGCACAATAGTTCCTAATAAAAGTGCTAGAGGGCGCAATTTGTTAAAACATCAGTTTTTTTATTGTAATCCCAAAATATAATTCACACGGTATACATTTTTTGAAATTTCAATTGCAATGGTGCAGATATTTATTATATGAAAGGTAATCAATGGTAACCAGTGTATGCGTCGAGTATTCGACGGAAGCGATAGAGGAGAGGTGATTGGGGTCTACTTTCGTGTATATGGGTGCTCGGATATACGTAACGGGGCGTATGTATGTTTTATAGGTGTGTTGGGGTGTTTTGGAGTGGTAACTTTTGATTCTACCCCGTAGAGCGCTTAGTAGGTTTGCTCGGTTTCTCATCCTGTTAAGTGTTATTTGTACATCGGGAAGCCAACTAAGGGTTCTGGTGAAGAGGATTCGTAAGTAGGTGACTTGGCGTTGGAGTGGGAGTCTTTCTTGATCAAGGGCGAGGGAAACATTACTATCGGCTAGCTTTAGGAATTTATCTTCGGTGTAGTTAGGATGCCGGAAGATGATTGTTTGGGTTTTGGTGGGATTGACAGAGATTCTCTTCCGTTTCGCCCAGTAGGAAAAGCTCTGGAGGGTTTTCGATATGAGGCGGGAGACCGTTCCGCAGTTCCAATTAACCGCCCAGACGCAGTGTCATCCGCAAACTGCGCAACGATTACTCCGGGTTGTGTAACTTTGAGAACGTCGGATGCGAATATAGTGTAAAGGATCGGACCTAAGGCAGAACATTGCGGAACGCCTGTTGTAGATTAAAATGGATCGGAGAAGGTGTTTTCTACTTTAACTCGAACTGACAAATTGGTCTGGTACGAGAGTAAAAGTTTCGGACGGGGTCGGGTATGTTGAGGTTGTGGGTCTTGCGTGGGAGACTGGTGTGCCAGACCCAGTCAAAGGCTTGCTTAATGTCCAGAAACACAGCCAGATTGCATTGCTTGTGATTGAATGCTCTGGTGGGGTTTGTAAGCTTTAGCCGAATTGACTGTTGGGAAGGAGTTCGTTGAATTGAAGGTGGTGCCTGAGCCGCCTGGCTAGAATTTGCTAAACGCATTTTTTGAGAATTGTTATTATAGTGTGACGTTTTGGATGTGAAATTTGCTTCTGTGGCCAGGCCTAGTTCTGAGAAGGACTGTTTTCACACTTGAGTCTCATTCATTTATCTCTGATTTTTCTCAATGACTTTACTCTCGGATTCGAATTTGGAACCTTTTACGTAGAAGTCAACCATTTTAGCTCGAAGCCACTGAGTAATCCAAGATATATGTTTTTGAGTTTCACAGTAGTTTATTTCGTATGTTCTACAGTGCCCTATTGCGCAGGTATGTTTTTCCTAAGCTTTTAGCGCATTAGAGGCGTCCAGTGCTATGTAAGTGGCTTCCTTGAGTTTTCGGCGACTTCTATTCATGTCTCATTCGATTCGAAAGTCTTGCATCCAGACATGCTAGGCGATTCTGGATCTTTTTGTTTCTCCATTGCGGATGTTATGCTTCTGTTTCTGTGTTCTAACCTTGGGTGATCTAATGCTCTCCCCTATCTGCCCCATTCGTATGGTAGGTTGTATACACAATTTTTTGAATTGAATTGTGTGGTTTGGTTTTGGTTTACTATTCTCTTGAGCGTTCTTGTTGTTTTGAACGCAGCGCAAACCTTGTATTTGCTGCCCATCCTTCATATCTTGTCCGAGGTCTCTGTATATATAGTATGACCGCTGTGAATTTAGCTTCTTCCTTTTTAGTTACCCTTTGCCTGTTTAGGTTATGTGTTATGTCGGGGTATCCATTTTCTTAAGTAACCATTAAAGTGGCAGTTGTCTACGTCAAAAGCTTGAATTAATAAAAAATGTTGTCAATCATTGAGTGTTTAAGTTTTATTATATTTTACCACTCACCTATAGGGTTTATTTGAGATAGAAACAAACTTTAAATACAGTTTGGATTCCAATTATATTATTTTTGTAAGAATATCAAACTTTCAAATATCTCATGAACTGATGGAAAAATGAACCCAACTTAAATTTATTTAAAGGGAACACCCTGTATTTTATTCAATAATCAAATAGATGTTTTTAAGCTCATCTCCAAAATATATAATATGTTAGCATTTCGTCTAGCCAATTTTTAAATAATCGAGTTTAAAATTTAAAGAATGCCGTAGACTTAAATTATTTGTATCCATGGAAAAATTAATGTTTAACATTATGATATTGTTAATGACCGTCACAGCATTGGTAATTAATTTCAACCTTTAATTTTTAATCAAAATTAGAACTTTAAAACCTTAAAATGGGTTATTCGGAAGAAGTAAAATATGAAATAATAAAGTTGTATTACTCTAATGACAATAACGTTTCGATAGTTAGAAATGAATATCACCGAATATATCCCAGAAGGAAAGTCCCATCAGTAAACACTGTGAAAAATATTGTTAAACATTTTGGAGGAAGTAAGAGCGTTAAGCGAAAAAATAGAAGTGTGTCAAGAAATTCTGATGATAGCCGTAATATTTTACTTTACTTTGAAGGCATTCTTAACATGTTCTTTATTTTAATATAAGAACTGCTATAATTTTTTTAGAAAATCTTGAGGTATCTATGAGGGATGCAGTAATTTATTTCAACACATCGTTGAACAAAATTTATAGAACTGTACGCCTTTACAAATACCATCCCTATAAATTCCTTCCCGTGCAGGGTTTAAGCGAAGATAAGAAGAGGCAATGTTTAGGTTATTATCAGGAAATTTGCCAACACATTCTGGATGATGAGGACTTTTTAAATAAAATCGTTTTTTCGGACGAGGCAAGTTTTACTACGGCGGAAATGTTCAACAGACATAACAAACTGTCACAATGCACGGACGTAGGTCAATAAATGTCTGGTGTGGTATGCTACGGAATAAAATCATTGGACGGATTTTTTATGTTGGAACTTTAAACGGCCAAACATATTTAAACATTGTTTAGAAGAGATTCCCGTTATTGAATATGCACTCCTTATATGGCAGCAGGGTGGAGCACCGTCTCGTAGTTATTTTACCTTTTACTGAATTTTTAAACGATAAGTATAACTTCTGGATAGGCAGACCAGAATTTCTTAGATGGCCAGCCAATGGTCCCGATTTAAGTCCTTTGTACGTACATTCCTAAAAAATAATATAATTAGAACCCTACAACTTCTGTATTTAAAGTTTTTTTCTATCTCCAATAATAAACCCTGCAGATGGGTGTCAAAATACTACAGAACACCCCCTACATTCTCATATTTTTCGTTACGAACGCTTCTGTTATTTTGTCAGTAAGTGAAAAACGAAAAAAAGAGTTATACATGATACAAACTTTTTGCTCTGTAATATACTTTTGTATTAGTAATCTTTAACATAATAAATCAACTGAACAAAATTCTTTAGCAATAAAGTGTAACATATATGGATTTAGCTCGGATATGTTTAAGTGTGAGGTATACTTTTAGGCAAAGTAAAAAAAAGCCTATAAAAATGTATTTTATTACTCAATCTCTCAAAAATGCTACACATGTGTAAGAGACTCAGAGAGTAGTACGCATTCAAAGAGTAACAAAATACTTTACTAACCCACTCTACAACTAAATGTGCAAAAATTTTGAGTTCATCTGGAAGTAAACATTAACACTCTTCATTTATTACCACGCAACGATGGTAGTTACTTTAGCTTTCTGTTGTAAAAAATTATATTCATATGCAAATCGTGTACAATTTATCACTTGGATTAAAGTAATGATAAAGAAGAGAAATAAACTTTTGGTGTAGTTTCCCCGTTAGAATTCATTTTCATATATCAGCAGGTGGATTTAACGTGAAAGTTAGTCGCTATACTTGCCGCATACATTTTTTAGTATAATATTGACTGAAATCTTGTAAATGAGAATAAAAAGAAAATAGTAATTTTAAAAGTAGTCTAACGCTGTTACTTTTTTATGTTTATCTGAAGGATGCCATTTTGTACTGTCGCTTATGCGAATTTGGTGCAATGTAGTCTTCCATTATTGAAAGAAAAATATTAGTTCGATATGGACAGCCTGAGTAGTATTCGGTCTACATCACTTTTACCTATATTCCTCGGAGAAACAAGGTAAACTATAACATTTTAGTTGCTATCAATCTCTTAATCATGTGAACCATATCACTGTTAATCGTCACACAATCGCCAGTAATTTATTTAACTGTGAAATGTCAACAACTAACGTATACTATTGAACCAAACATGAGTACGTATTTTGTGTTTAAGGACGAACTACCTCGCACAATTTGTAGGAGCTTTAAAATTAACAGACCTATTATGGTAAATGTAATATATTAAGACTTGACAGCACCACTCAAGTGGGAAAATTGAAACCTTTAATGCTTTTCTTTGTTTACTTTTGATGATCATTTAATAAGTAACAATAACAATTTACTTTTAAAAAGTATATGAAATGAGGCAAGTGCATTTTACTGATTGAAACCTTTAATGCTTTTCTTTGTTTACTTTTGATGATCATTTAATAAGTAACAATAACAGTTTACTTTCAAAAGTTTATGAAATGAGGCGAGAATAATCATCTTACCCGTTCCGTCCTGAAACCTTCATCTATCTTGCCTGAAGACATCTACCTTTCCTTGCCGTTTTGATCTCCCCTGCGACTTAATGAACCGCCGCGTTTATTTTACCATCATCTACCAGTACATCTGATTAAGTTATAATTTCCTTTATCACAATTACCCGACCAGTTGGAGAGATTTCTTTTTTGCCTTTGGTAGCTTATAAATCGATTTTGCCTTTGATAGATTATAAATCGATCTTACCTATAAGTACATACACGGCACTTACACTTCTTCTGAGCATAAGCCCACAGAAAACAAATATTCTGTACACAAATCCTCCTTTTTGCTTTTAGGAGTATTCCTGAAATTACTGAGGTTTCCTGCGAGAATTATCCCCTCAGGCGTAGGCCTTTAGAAGTGGTTCTTGTACCAATACTTGTTCAAAAGATATATGCCTGTTCGATCTAGCATCCTTCTATCTAACCCATGGTGTGTATGGCCCGTTGAGTTAGAAATAGTTAGTTAGATCGAATTATATAATCGTCCCAATCCCTGTTTCAGTCAGAGTTGTTCGGTAGCACCAGCATAAAATCCCTTCCCAAACACTGGAATTCATTTGTCTGTATCCACTATAATTAATACCGCCCAACCGCCGCTACCAAAAAGAAAATTAATTTTCTTTACATAATAAATCTACTTCCCGAAAGAGAGATAAATCATTTTTAGTTAACTTAAAAGTAAAAAAATTCCAACTTAATTCTTTTGAAAAGAATATCTATTTAGATCCGATTTACTGGTAAGCGATACCGTTATATCGGATTTAGGAAGTAAACTACATACAAAACTCTGGTGTATAAATTTTAATTACGAAATTGTCATATTTCGTGAACATTTCAAAACAAACGCCCCATATACCTTTAAAGTTTACCTGTCTAATTGCTTCTGTTGTGTAAACAAACAAAATAATTATAATAAACGATGACATCAACTAGGGAATAAATCAATACAGCATTCATAAATTAATCGTTAAAGACAGAGAACAACGACCCTTCTTTGACCCAGTGACCGCCTTATAAAATCATTGCCCCTTGAAACCGCAAATTGTTATCCCTTCATATTTATAAGTGCTTGGATTTCTTTTATATTAACAGAAATTACAATAAAATCGACCGTATTGAGAGTTTTTAATGAAGATCTAATTGATTTTCGTAAACAACAATAATTTAATATTAGTTAAATTCCATACAGGAGTTGCTACTGCAACTCAGGTTGGTAAATTAATTGTTTAATTTGCATTTTAAAGTTTGGGTAAATATACAAACAATTTTTCCTTAAGTAAAATCATGTCTTATGCAACTGTTTGCTTTGTCTATATTAGATATTCACTACTAAATTTACAAATTTCCACTTTCCTGGGATAAATAACTAGCATCAAGTAGGAAAGCTAACGTCATGATTTCTTATCATTATCAGCCAATCTGTTCAAGGTTATTAGAAACAATAGTTACCTGAAGTTAGAGAGCATCACGTTCCTACTTTTTTTTCTAACATTTCATAGTTTACTTCAAAGTTTGGGTAAATATCCAAACCAATCCAATCATCATGTGTTACGCAACTGTACTTTGTCTGCAATAGATATTTGCTACTTAAATTACAATTTTTCATTTTCCTGGTATAAATAACCACTCAACTTATTTCTATACACATTTATTTACTTTTTTTTTACGGTAAAACAGTAAATAATCAAGTACACTGCGAGAGCAGGGCAGCCTTGTAATTAGCGTTATGCAAAGTTCAATCAAGCGAGATTATGTGCGAGACTCACTGAATATTAAGTAAAGGAAGTAATTAAGTATTAGTGGCACAATAGTGGTTATCTTTATTTAGAATTAATAAGTAAGCTATGAAGATAATTTAGCCATAATACGACTTCAAAAAGTATTGGTTATGTGAGGGCCACTGGCGGGTGGAACAAATTAACAGCTACAGATACGTATATAACTGTATTATTTACAGTTTTTAAGTACAATAAAGGAAAAGGCTAGTAACGTGTTTGGTAGCCGAATAAATAAATGTACCCAATATTTATCAACATTTTCCAGAGAGGCCATCTTTTAAGTAAAGTCGTGATTTAAATGTATGTATACTGATTTTAACACCATTTGGTTGTTTATGGATATACATTTTAAACGAAATCATCAAGAACAATATGATGGATAGAATAGCACTCACAAGTAAACTCAACTGATAACATATACCTGATATTTTAATTGCTGTGCCTTTGTAGGGACAAGTATTTTGGTAACATATGGTAGGTTTATTGATTCTGTTCCACTGATAGGTCTCAGTCTTGTGTTTTTCAGTTTCCGATTCATTTAAAGAGCGTACAGGACAAAATGTAGGAAGCTATCCCTAAAATATGTAAAACAAAACTTAGGTATCATAAAATAGAGAAACCTCCGATAATTTACTACGTAACTGTCGGCTCTGGAGAAAGTACTGTTGAGCTGGTTGTTTACGAAGAACTTTAGTAATCAAACATAGATAAAATTACAAGTAAGTTCATATTTAGTTATCAACAACGTGAAACTACATTCCCTATGTTTCATTAGAATTAGACATACGGTTTAACAATATCTTAAGAAAGATGGTATAAAAGTCATTCTATTGATAATGGTAAATGTAACTTCTTTAATATACTGTACACTTAGGGAGATACATAAAAGTTGGCACTAGCGATACCGTTTAAAATAATAATCTAGAGCATTATGTTGTATAACATCAATATAAAGAAAATAAACGAATATATTTTTCTTAAAATATCCAAAAATACTCTATAAATTCAATATGTTATGAGCCCAGGTTGCTACTTAGGTGATACATATCGTGTGGATAAATTTAATAGAGAGTGGTATTACGATGTTTCAATCTCTTTGAACCCTGATTGATTGCTTCACAAACCAACCTATTCTCTTTCCTGCATTTATCTTATTCTTTATTTAAGTTCTATGCTTACATACAATTTAAACAAATCTTTTGAACTTTCAGTTATATTTACCTAAACGCACACAATACTTATTTCTTTGGTCAGATCTAGCAATTCGATACTTGGGCGCTTTTAAATCTAATATACAATCACTAATAGATTTAAACAATCTTTTGTTTAATGATTGCCGACGAAAAACGTTCAATTTTAAAATTTCACACAATTTTAAGCTACATAATTAAAATAAACCACCAAATTTGGAGTTTCGACCGTTTCGCGTCAATAGAAAGTGAAGACTGTCTCGTTCTTACCCCTCAAACCTATCTTATACCTATCGCCTCTATAACTCTCTTTAGCGTATCAATACCCCTTTATATGGTCTCGGTTAAATTTATGCACTTATGTTTTCACCTAGTGCATCAAATAACACAAATTTTAGTATAATCTGCTAATCTAATATAAAATTACAATTTAATAATTTTTGCAAAACTTAGATATCCTAATATAAATTAGATTTTTTGCCCGATCAACATCGATTATAATATCAATTTCTTTATTAATTTTATACTGATCTGAATTGAACTGAATCCACCATGAGCTGTAGTCTCCGTGGAGCAAAAATATAAAGTACAAAAGCTATTTGTTTAATTAATATGTAATCTTGATTAACCAAAACACTATTTTTCAAACGCTTTCAATTTGTATTAATTCTTAACAATTTTTATCAAATTTTATATTAACTTTATCGACAAGTACTACCTCTCTTTGTCTTTTCTGAAACAACATAATCAATATCGTAAGCAGCGGCGGCTCGTTATCTTCTACAATTTTTGAGATATTTTAAATTTGTTATTGATCTAAATAAATACTAAAAGTGTACAACAGTTTTAAACGTTAATTTGTAAACCTATTTTGAACCTGAATATGTTTCATGTTATATTTACATAAAATATGTTAATACGTTTGCAATTTATTTTCAACCCTTTCCAGTGGCGTAGTTTTATTCTTAACTTTTATTATAATATTCATGTTCAAATACGAATAGTGTTCACTAACTCAATGATTATTTCACTGGTTTATAAGAAACACAAAACTTTCTTTCCAAATAAACTTAATAATTCATAAAAATGAAATAATGCTCAATTCAAAACAAAAAAAAATGTAACCGAAAAATTGTTGTACTTCAGAATCATAATAGTACGAGACTAAATAAATTAAATACTCCATAACGTCAAAGGGGCCATCTGTTAAATATATTTATAGCGGGAAACGTCATGAAGTAAAGCTTAATAATGAATGTTCACTCAAAATAAAACCCTCACCTCTACTAAAATTCTACTTCAAAAACATTTACGCAAAGTTTATCCAAACCTCGATAAATTCTTAAGCTTCATATAAAAGCCGCAAAATTGCGATACTAAAAATGAAAACTCATTAAACATTTCGATCAAGTTCAACGTCACTATTATTGTCTCAAATATCCAAAAAAAAAACTGATCAATACGATAATTAATTATTCAGTTTAAAACGAAAAGTACGTCACAACAAAACTAAACGCGATGTAAAATTTATAAAGTCCTAAAATTTACTAAACGTTGATAATTTCTAAATTCGCAAATTCACAGCTCATTCTAAAACAAATAACAAACTGCTTACCTTTTGGGAAATCCAGGTACTGCGGTATCGGTAAGATGATTCCTATAAAAGTAACTTCATTAAAAGATTACTCGCAAAACTGCCATGTGCAAAACTATACGGCTGACCGGTCAACGACCGACACACTTCATAATTACGCTACTTTATAATCTAAAATCTCTTTTAAAGTGACATTACCAAAATCAAAATAGCAACGCTCAAATCGAGAAATTATCATTATTCATTACCTTAAAGGTTAATGATACTTCAAAAGGTTACTCTAAAAACTTGTATAACTTCAATCAAATTGATTACAATCCAAATGAACGATAGATGGATGTTGTCGCTGTAAAATTATTTAACTCGAAATTTCTCATGAAATAATCCAAACACTTGAAATCTTAAATGTGAATAAAAAAAAATCTAATCTCCTAACTTTTTTCTTTACGACGGCAAATCGCAGTAACAGAGGACGAAGTCACAATAGATTCACACTTAATAAAACAGTTATAGACCTTAACAACGGTCCTATATTATATATATATATATATATATATATATATATATATATATATATATATATATATATATATATACATACATTTCCAAATTTTGGTACAATTAGTACAAGACAAACACGTTAAATTTGGCAGTTCACATAAGAAACAAACAAAAACATACTACAATAATAAAATTACGTTGACGCTTGCAGCAAGGTCATATGCTCCTAGTTCAGTTACCTCATATCCTAAATAATTACATTTTATTGAACACAACGGAAATAACAAAGTTATCAAAAATATCAATTTTGACAAATCTTCGTGAAATAAACTTTCAATAAACAAAATTAAACAAATAAATCGCGTGGATGAATACGCACGCTAAAAGGCTGAAATGATTTTATACAACAGTTTACAGGAAAATAAGCGATTTCATCTCCCACACACTTTATTGCTATCAACATCGAATAAAATGCAAGATTTTACCTTGGCTCACACTACGAACAACAATAGTCAGCACAGAATACTCTCCCTCCTCGGGACTACGAGAAAATAAATCATACAACTGGTTAAATATGTGCTGAATCGATAGGGTCCCTCTGAATTTCTACTGTAACGCTCTGAATTTCTACGGTAACGCTCTCCAAAAGTATCAATACCAAGACGACTAAACAGTGTAATCCAGGTACACAAGTTGTTAAAATTTAGTTTGAAGTTCATTAAGAGTTGCTATTTTTAATTCTTTAGTTTAAGGAAAATTTAGTTTTTCAGTGTTTCTGCTATAATTCTTAAATTACATAAATTTTTGTATTTACTCTGTCTCTTTACTTCCATTCCGTGTATTTCTCATGGGAAACGTGCATTTCTACAATAAAATGTGAATTTATAAAGGAAGTAATTAAGGTGTCGGTGTTTTCGTAAAATGTTGAAGGTGGCCGGTTTTTTTGCCGGTCAGTGTACATTTCAGATGTACGGTGCTAACGAATAATTTATAATTTCAAAACTAACGGTAAATATTTGATAAAATCACGGCCACGTAACAATAATGAGAAGAACAAGTAAGATAGAAAGATGCGGTTTTCGCGATTCTGTACTACTCTTTAATGAAGCGAAAGAAATTTGCACATTTTAAGCATTCCTAGTAATTGCAATGCCTTGTAATTTATTGAAATGGCGAAACGTGGGTCTTATACAGAATTTTGCATAGAATTTCGTGGCGTGCATAGTTTTCTTCACAAAAAGTCAGTTTCTTAGTAATAAACCAAAGTTTTTTTTTTTTTTAAATGGAACACTCTATATGTTTATTGCATAATAGAGCTTAGTCTCAGCTTTCAAAAAATATATGTTGTGCGGCACTCTTTTGCATGATTAACCTCAAAAAGGAATGTTACGTTAATTTAACATTTTGATGATATAGTTGGCCATGAAAAATCAAGGTTAAGGGTTAGGAAGTTTTATGCAAAAACACAAAATTAGAAAAAGTACCTACGACTTTACAGGCCTAATATGAATTACTAAAAGAGATGTTCGAATTGATGACCATTCTGTCCTATACATACTTCACACACTCTTCCAATTCGCTCTTAGCATTAAGCACAATAGTAGGGTGAGCTTGTAAATGTCTGAAAGCTTTTCTAACTGCATTTGTCAAATGTTCAATGTTATCATATTGAGTTTGGTGTATTTTATTTTGCAAGTAACCCCATAAAAATAAACCTAAGACTGACAGCTCTGGTGACCTAGGAGGCCATATTATCGGCCAATTAGTGCGATCCATCTATTACCAAAATTGTTTTCCAAAAACGGGCGTATAATTTGCTCATTGTGGGATAGGGCTCCATCCTACTGGAAATGAATTTGGTTGAAGCAAGCTAAAGGAGTGTTTTCTAATAATTCAGACACAACCATTTCTAAAATGTCCAAATATCTAGGATCGGAGAAGTTCCCTTCGTAAAATTTGATTTTTGATCCTAATATAAAGCAGGAAACGGTTAAACCAAATCGTCCTTGTTGTTTTTGTGGGAATCTTTGCTGTTGATTTTCTTGAGACAAGAATCTGCTATTGTGCCTGTTTAAAACACCTGAATTGTTAAAATGTGCCTCGTCTGACCATATGACATTTCCTCCCAAGTTGGGTACTATATTTAACATGTTTAAGTACCTATGTTCAGCGTCGCCAGGATGTAGATGTTGAACAACCCTAAAATTTATATGGTTTATATTTATGATGGCGAAGTATTGTTTGGATTCTTGTTTTCGAAACTCCAATACTACTTTCTATAGTTCTGCAAGAACTTATAAGATTAGCCTCCACACTGGCTAAAACGGTGACTTCACCGTTCTCTCGATTTTTTTTTATTATATTTTTTTGACCTGGGTTTAGAAAATGATCCATAATTAATTCAATTTCTTTTTGAGGTATAAAACGTGATTTTACTAGATTGTCTCCGTGGTGGAAGTATACATAGATGTAAAGTTACTTAATAATCAAAATTAATACCAAGCAAACTAGGTACATTTATCAAGTTTTTTGCGGAGTCGGCGTTTTCATTACTCTGATCAAGCAAATCAGCATATTATATTTTTCAAAGTTTTCAAAATTTGGATTTTCTGCCATATTTTGTACAATGCACAAAAATAATTTTAATCAGATTTGACAGGTTAATTACTTTTGGAATAAGACTAGGCCCCGCCTACTTACAAATTTAGATATAAAGTGTTTTTTATAAGTTTTATTGCCATTAATATTTTTTTCTGAAGCTGTAAGATGCATTTTACCCAAGTAAAATAAAATTTGCTAATTTGAATATGTTTGAAAAACTATTGTACCTAATTTGCATAATTTTTTGTTATTTTCGGATTTCTGCGTAAAAGTCCTTAGATTCATTATAATCGCGTATTTACATATTTATAATTATAGTAAAGCAGTAAGAATCTAGTAACCTTTTTTGAATACTCAAATATATCGTGGACGTTTAATAAAATACGCGCTTATACTAAGTTTATAGGTTTCATGGCGAACTATATAATCAAAATGTTTAACGTAACATTCATTTTTGAGGTTAATAATGCAAAAGAAGTGGTACACAATGTATAGGGTGTGGCGCGAAGAGTTTTGATTAAAAGTAATGGCGGATACAGTTATGTTAAAAATCTGAAATTACGAAGCTGTAGGTTCCATATGACGCTGAGTACAAATATAATATTGTCCAGAATGTGGCGCTTCTGGTTATATCGGATGTAGACGTCAACTTTGTTATTTTAAATGGAACATTATATTTTTTATTTTATTTTCGAATTCTACATGAAATTCTAGATAAAATTTGTGCACAATGTCCTACACCAAAAATGAAGTATTTTCGAGATATTTCGATTTTTTTTTAAATTTTGAAAAAATCCTAGTCCACATTGTATAACGATATCTCCATTAATAATGAAGCTACTGACGTGAAATTGTAAAAAATACATGACAAGCGCTTGCCCGTTTATTCCATATATCCATCTCATTGATATTTCATACAGGGTGTTTTAAACTTAGCCGCCAACATGCACAATTTAAATCATTTATAAGTTGCTTACTTTAAGTAGACCCTGTGTTTTATTACATTTTCCGCTGTATTTTTTTAAGCCAATTCGTTTGGTATCAGTATTCCCTATACCTAAATCCAACCACTATTTTCATCTTAATGTGGATATCATTAAAAACGTTGACTAGTATTTTGTATGAATTTAATTAGATAACTTATAAACAAAAATAACTAAATGTAATATTAAACAAATGAAGTTTTATAATACGTGTTCAAAATTAGCACCATCTACTTCTAAACCTTTATGAATCCTTTTCATTAAGTTATGTCTCGTAATTCTGGAAATATGGTCGGGTGTTGGAGAATTAAAGGCAAGTAAGACTCTCTGCATCATATCCTCCTTTGTCGTAACATTTTTCGCTGTATTTTTTTAAGCCAATTCGTTTGGTATCGGTATTCCCTATACCTAAATCCAACCACTTTTGAAATATTTCATTATCTTAGTTAAAACATAACAACACTTAATTATTGCAACATTAGTAAAGGGTAGGCCATGGCTGTCAAAGATTTGATAGAACGTTAATAGTTTATGTTGTTGTGACAGTCTTCTTTACCAGTTTGTATTTCATAGTAAATAATGGCAAATGTAGGATTTACTAATGATGATTTTTTAAATCTTATTATTATTTACGGCGAGTGTAATAGAATTGTTGAACGGACTTGTGTTTTTGCAGAAAGATATCCAAATCGACCAAATGCAACTGGTGATATTTTAAGAATATTGCTTAAAAACTGCCGTCAGTTTGGTCAATTTAACACAAAAATTAATAAAAATAAACCACTAGTGGACAGTGACATGAACGAAATTAATATTTTGGGTTATTTTACGGCCTCTCCAAATGCCTCCATGAGAGATTGTGAGAGAGATCTTACTTTGTCGATGAGAACAATTCATCGCATTTTAAAAAAACACAAATGGAAACCATTTTCATATCATTTGGTGCAACACTTACAATGAGGTTATCTTCCTCGAAGGGTAGAAATCTGTGAATGGTTTTTATTGAAGACCCAAGAGGATGAAAACGTCATAAAAAAAGTTATATGGTGTGATGAAGCAAAATTTAGCAAAAATGGATTATTTAATCGACATAATTCCTATTTTCGGTCTATTGAAAATCCACATGTTACTAGAGAACGTTATTTTCAAGATAGCTGGAGTTTTAATGTTTTTTGTACAATAAAAGACGATAAAATTTTAGCATTAGAATTTTACGATGAAAATTTAAATGGTACAATATATTGCCACATTTTAGAAGAAGCCATACGACCGGCGTTACATAATTTAAGAAATGGAGAGGCGGCTTCAGCTTGGTATCAGCATCTTTACGACATGTTTGATGATAGATGGAGTGCCAATCAGGGTCCGTTTCGTTGGACAGCTCGCTCTCCTGAGTTGGCTTCTCTAGATTTTGGTATTTGGGGTTACATTAAAAATCAGGTATTTTCCAAACCTGTTACGACAAAGGAGGATATGATGCAGAGAGCCTTACTTGCTTTTAATTCTCTAACACCCGACCATATTTCCAGAATTACAAGACTTAATGAAAAGGATTCATAAATGTTTAGAAGTATATGGTGCTAATTTTGAACACTTATTATAAAACTTTATTTGTTTAATATTTCATTCAGTTATTTTTGTTTGTAAGTTATCTAATTAAATTAATACAAAATACCTAGTCAAGGTTTTTAATGATATCCACAATTAATAATCCTTTCAGGCTATTAGTTACTTTTCTGAATTAATAACTTATGAAAAATTAACAAAATATCACCTTAAATAATGGAAATCATGGCCTAATGTTGAAATAATTAAGTGTTGTTATGTTTTAACTAAGATAATGAAATATCTCAAAAGTGGTTGGATTTAGGTATAGGGAATACTGATACAAAACGAATTGGCTTAAAAAAATACAGCGGAAAATGTAATAAAATATAGGGTGTTCTACTTAAAGTAAGCAACTTATAAATGATTTAAATTGTGCATGTTGGTGGATAAGTTTAAAACAGCCTGTATGAAATATCAATGAGATGGATATATGGAATTAACGGACAAGCGCTTGTTGTTTATTGGTTACAATTTCACGTCACTAGCTTCGTTATTAATGGAGATATCGTTATTCAATGTGGACTAGGATTATTTCAAAATTTTAAAAAAAATCGAAATATCTCAAAAATACTTCATTTTTGGTATAGGACATTGTGCACAAATTTTATTTAGAATTTCATGTAGAATTAGAAAATAAAATAAAAAATATTAGGTTCCATTTAAAATAAGACAGTTGACGTCTACTTCCGGTATAACCGGACGTGCCACATTCAGGACAATATTATATTTGAACTCCGCATTATCCAAAACCTTCAGCTTCGTAATTTCAGATTTTTAACATAACTTTTAATAACACTTTTAATAACATTACTTTTAATGAAAACTCTTCGCGCCACACCCTGATTTTTTGAAAGCTGACAGTAAGCTATACTATATAATAAAAAAATTACAGGGTGTTCCATTTAAAAAAGCAAAACTTTGGTTTACTGCGAAGAAACTGAGTTTTTGAAGGGGAAAACTATGCACGCCACTAAATTCTACGGAAAATTCTGTGTAAAACCCACTTCACCATTTAATAAATTACAAGGCAAAGCACGAAAAAGTAGAACAGGGTCGCGAAAACCGCATCTTTCTATCTTTGCTCGTAAGCGAGATACCCTACAGTTTCAACCAAAATGGGACACTCTGTACATTTAAAGCGTCTGACGAATTCTTTTTAGAAAAGTGTCCTTATATCGTTATAGTCAGAAAAGAGGTGCGTTATCCTACAGTAAAAAAAGTATATACCGTTTTGTTTCATCCCGCAGAAACGGTGACATCTACGGTTAAACTAGAAGTTTCTTACAACAACCCATTTAGTCGAATTAAGATATTGACTGCACAGTGTTGGTTGAAGAATTCTGAATACAAAAACATTAATCCGGTTTGTATATTTATTGAAAAGCACTTCAAAATAGAAACGACGGAAAGTTCTTAGACTTTTTATCTACATTACGCAAAAATACTTCCAAAATGTTACACAATCTAAAATGCGTATCCATAAACGTCATAGTTTTCATAAGAAATCTCGTCTACTGCCAAGGAAATACATCGTAATTGAATTTTTACTGACTATTTCTATGTAAAAGAAAATTCATTTACTTCAACTTTGGATATTTTATTTTCCTAAATCGATTTACTAAGCTCACTATTAGCCTTTAATATAAATATGAAAAACACTGAAATAGTAATCTCAAAAAAAAATTTCCTAAAATACTTACGAAAGTCAAATATCGCCATATTTATTCAATATTTAGGTTTTTATCATGTTATTGTTTCAAAAGTAAATTGGCAAAAAATCTTTTTTATTTAGGTAAAAGGAAAGAATATATTGTTATACAAAGATTCCTTGACTTCCTTTAACAATAAGGAAATACATAAAAGATGTCAAACGGATTGCAAATCTAAGCCTTTATTTCGTTCATCTTCCGCGTTCGTATACAAAATCGACAATGCAATCGACCCTTTTTCGTTACGTTAACTTATAAATATTTCTAAACCTACGTGAGAAAAATATTCAAAACTTGTTTGAATTTAGGGAAATAGTCTAAGGTTCTGATAAAAATACATTTCATTAATCAAATACTTTTTTATATACCACATGTTTCTATGGATTTGGAAAACATTGAAAAAGCTACATAAAAAAAAACAGTAAGAAACTTTAGGTTTTTAAAGTGTTCAGAGGCCTGAAGATACCTACATTTGTCTTCGGTAGATCATTTAATTTGAAACAAAAACGTGCTGCTGCAAAGTTAAATATCTTGGTGCTATAAACATTCCACGTACTGAATGTTCCAATTTTCGTTTAATATGAAATATCATTTGTCAAATTTTACAAAACTTAAATTAATCTCTTTATTTTTACACATGCGTTATTTTAAAAAGAAAACAGTATACTTTATATTATTATCTAAACAAATAATGGAATAAATCTGAGGTGATCTGCAGTAACGTGTTCAAACTTTAAATTTATTATAGAGAGCTTTGTATTGTAGTTCCAACATCGTTTTGCTAACGTTCAATCTTTACTATTATCTACTCATTTGTTGTTTTTACTGTAGTTAATAGTCTTTGTAAGCTGGTTAGAATGAAAATCAGTGCCACTTTTAAAGATTTATTTTTGTTAAATTTAGTGTTATCATGTAATAGTATATTACAGAGATGGGGAACCTTTTTACCATTAGAGGCCACATTTAAGTTAGGCAGTAATTTGAGAGGTAGCATAAGCTGATATACCTATGAAAGTGGTTTTTGTGAAATTATTATAGTTTTTGTATAGATTTATCAATTTATTACATTATATCAAAAAAATTAATATTACAATATTATAAATATAATATAAATATAATATACTCACAATAATATAAAAATATCATAAAAAATTACAATACAAAATATTTTTGTATTCACTAAGTTAGTGACTTCTTTGCATTTGTTTTTTGCTTGAAAGTAATTGAATATTTGGATCAAGCTTTGTAGCACGCAGCTTTAATTTGTTCCCCAGAAAGAAGAAGAAGAAGGATATACACTTGTAGCTTATTGGTGGGTGGAACAAAAGGTTCGTAGCTAGGTGCTCGAGTCGGTATGGATCGTGCATCAACGGTAGTTGTAAAAAAAAAGGATTAAGGGCGCCAGAAGCTTAATTGTATGTTTTTCCGAACCTCAACGAACCTACAAAACTGCGTAACACTAGTCCAGCTTCAATAGTAATCCTTGACCCGTAAGCGTACACGAAAGAAAGGAGCGTAAACGTAGACAGAGACAAAATAACAAAAAAGGGTAAACTGTGTAACTAAAATTAAAGTGGATGACAATAATACGTGTAAGTATATATTGAATTAAATTTATAACAAAATGAAAATTAAATATCTAGTTTGGGTTTTTTTACAACAAAATTTAAAGACGAAAACAAATTTTAAATGCTCGTATATAAAAAAAATAATGAATAAAGATTATCGTGATTAAAATCAAAACAACACAAAAACGGTAAATAATTGATGGCGCAAACAATCGATGCAGTCACTAAATTAAGCGTCCACAAAAATTAACAATCTAATCATAATATAAAATAATAAAATCCAGTGCTCGGATAGGCCTCGCAGAACACGAAGGGTAATAACAAAAAAAATGATTTTTGACATTTTTGGCATTTTTGACATTTTACATTTGACATTTTGACATTGTTGACATTTGACATTTTCAACATTTTCGATATTTTCGTATTTTCGATATTAACGATATTTTCGATATTTCCGATATTTTCGATATTTTCGATATTTTCGATATTTTCGATATTTCCGATATTTTCGATATTTTCGATATTATACTTCACAGAGAGATTAAATTCAAAAAAGGAAAGGAAACAAAACTAAAGATGTTGGGAACTCACATATGCCAAAAAAAGTAAGGGATAAATTGTGACTGATCTGAATAACAAAATAGTCAGTAACAAGTATTTTAATATCTAAATGTGTAAACTACGCTTTATACGAAAATTACACGTTATGTAATCAGCTGATTTGATAAGTGAGTTCGACAACACAAGGTTAGATAGTTGAACGTAAAAAAATACGTGTTTACAAAAAAGGGGTCGGGGGAAGTAGAGGAATACATATAATGAACTAATTTGGGATAGTAAGTAGTTACACAGTAACAATAAGGTGGCAATAGTAGGCTAAAATAAACTACATAATATATTATAATGTTAGAATTTAAATGAATATTTACCTAAACGGTGGAATGCTAGCCGAATAAAGAACTTGGTGCATTTTGTTGTTTTAGATTCTCAATCGAGAAAATAATTAAGGTGAGGCAATAATCAAAATAAGTGCTTAATTATTTTAATTTTGATGGCCAATAATCCTTCAGATCCCCTTCGATATAGGGAGATTTTTAATAAAAATCGAAGCAAAGAAAAATGGCATCAAGCAAACTTGACACTTAAAAAGCTTCAATTCATGGAAGTCAATTGTTAGAGGAAGGCGTTCTGGGGAGAATGTTTCACCGGAAGTGCATTATTGTATTTTTAGTAACAGTAATAAAAAATAAAAATTACCAAAAATGCGTTTATATAGACTACACTCTTGCATTTTTGTTGGATATGCAACCCACAATACACCACGTACAAACTTTTACATAACTATAATAAATTTACAGAAAGTTGAAAATTAAACGTAACAGAATCCCCTCCCACAAAAGGAAAATTTTCTCCAATTGCTGATAAGACACACGAAGACTTAGAACATAGACGGATACAGAGCTACAGGAAACAGACGATACAAAAAAAAGGTAACTATACTTTTATTAATCCGATACGCCAGTTTCATTGTTCGTAAACGGTTTTAGATCCTTAGCGTGCCAACTTCCTTTTAGGTCATTTCCATCAGGACCTTTTAGTTCGTAGACCCAACGGGAGAACTTTTTGTTAATGACAAACGGACCTATAAACTTAGCCGCCAGCTTAGAGGAAAAATGTTTAGCAGCATCTAAAAGGACATAATTTCTTTTCCACACCCTGTCGTTTACGTTGAAGTGGTCAGATCGCCGTCTAAGACCATAATATTTTTGCGCTTTATCGTAAGTTTCTCAGTTTAGTTTTAATTTTCCCGTGGAGTCGGTGAAGGGTTGCGGAACGAGCATTACGATTTTGGAGTTAATCGAAAATTAACGGATATTCGTTCGATCTGGTTTTGTTTTGTTCGCGTACTTCCCTACCGAAATGAATGAAATATGGAGTCATGCCGATAGATTCGTGCTTTGCGGTACAATAGCTCACAGGAGGAAGTACTTATCCCGGTTACGATAGTTATCCTGGACATATGAACTGAACATAATTTTTAGGACACGATTTATCCGCTCAGTTGGATTGGCCTGGGGATGATAATTAACCGTATGAGAAATCTGACAATTATATTCCTTAGCATACTTAATGAAATCATTACTGCAAAATTGAGAGCCGTTATCGCAGATAATTCATTTAGGCACTCCGAATATTAAGAACACGTTATGTTCTACAAGTCCCACGATTTTAGTCGTGGTAGACGCACGCATAGGAAAGGTTAACGGAAACTTGCTGAAGCAATCCGCAATAACAAAAATAAAGTAATAGCCTTTACGAGGACGAGGCAGTGGTTCAAGAATGTCCATGCATATAACTTCCCATGGCTTGCTGATTTTGGCCTGAGATCCCATTAAACCAGCTGTACAGCGTTGTAGTACCTTACTATGGTTACAAATGTGACACCGATTTACGTACGTAGCCACCTCTTTACGCATTTTGGGTCAGTAATATTTCTGGCTTAGCCGAGACAAAGTTTTGGATACACCCACGTGATCTGATATGGAGATATCGTGATGTAGTCGCAGTAACTCACTGCACTTACCTTTTGGGGGACTATTTTTCATTCGTCGCTGTCCTTTGAGAGCTCAGGAAATCGAAATTGCACGATTTTATAGAGTTGCCCTTCAGACACTCGCCATAATGGGTATTTGTGCAGATTGGTACCGACCTTATGGCTCATGCGTTTATACCATAGATCCTTAATATCAGGAGGAGTGATAGCCTCGATGACGGGCGCATACCTTGACAAGGCCTCAGGAACGACGTGCTCCTTGCCTTTCCGGTGAACTATATCAAAATCGTACTGCTGGAGTCTTAACGTGCGATCCTACCGACTGTATCAGTAATGCTGTTGAACCACTTCAAACTATAATGGTCTGTGACGATAGTAAATTTGCTTGTTGCCTCTATATGCGGACGTAGCTTCTCGATAGAGAACAGTACTGCCAAGCATTCGCGTTCGGTAGTGCTATATTTACGCTCATTTTTTGTAAGGAGCTTACTAATGTAACAGATAACTTTCTCCCCGTCTGGATGGTTTTGAGTAAGTACGGCACCCATGCCGTAACCGGACGCATCAGTGCGGATAACAAACGGAAGAGAGAAGTCTGGGCATACCAGAACAGGTGCGCAGATAAGATGTTTTTTGATTTTAGAAAGCGCATCCTCGCATTCTGATATCTATTTAAAGGGTGCATTCTTACGCAGTAAAGAGGTAAGGGGAGCAATAGCGGAAGATAAGTTGGGCATAAATCACCGGTACCACGACGCCATTCCCACTATACGGCGTATTTCCGAAACGTAAGTAGGGGTAGGTATCTGATTAATAGCTTCAACCTATTCGGGATCCACAAATAACCCTTTAGAGTTGACGATGTAGCCAAGATAGCGTAATTCGGTTCCACAAAAATGACATTGTTCCTGACTAAGAGTTAAACCTGCCTTCGTCAAGTGGTTGATGACTTCGCGAAGCAGTTGGAGGTGATGGTCGAAAGTTTGTTCGCAGATAATCACGTCATCTAGATAAGCAAGTACGTTAGATTCTAGATCCGCTCCAATTACGCGATCAATAAGGCGTTGCCAGGTGGCCGGGACGTTGTACAAGCCAAAAGGCATACGGAAAAACTGAAACAGGTCCCGATTTGGGACGGCCAAAGCCGTGAATTGCCGCGATGATTGCGCTACGGGTATCTGCCAATAATCAGATTTTATGTCTAACGTAGTAAGAAACCGAGCATCCCCAAGTTTATCCAATGTTGCACTAACCTAAGGGATAGGATACACGTCCGATTGACTAACCTTATTTAACCGACGATAGTCGACTATGGGAGATGACCATGCTGATGTGAAAGCTTCCAAGATCCCGTCAGCTAACATTTTCTCCAGTTCGCGATCAACCTATTTATGCAACGCAGGAGATATGAGGTAGTACTTCTCCTTAATCGGCGGTGAGGTGGTTTTAACCTCATGCTCGACAAGATGAGTAATTCATATTTTCGATTCCATAGTCTCAAAGGTTGATAAAGTTTTGTAGCTGTTTATGTTAATCATCGGACAGGTGCTCCGCGTCCTGAATGGCGTTAATGACGCAACGAGGGGGGTTAGAAGAAAACTCCCATTCACTGTGACGCAAATCAGGGACGATACCCATTTTTTGCCAGAAGTCGGTACCTAATATAGGAGAATTGGGGATGGACTGTACCACTAGGACCTCCATTAGACATTTACAGATGTTTTACTTCTTAAGAGAGTTGGAATAAAATAGTACCTAGACTGACGCACTCATTGCCATTTGCAACTACACGTGATTTCGTGCGAGCTGTGTTGATCTTACAGTGATCTTTCAGGAGTTTCCAACCTTCTTTTCCTATTATGATATGAGAAGCTCTAGAGTCTAAAAGACCCAGCACTTGACTGCCTAAAACGCACACCTTAAGATAAGGCCTTTTGTCATGGGCGGCGCTGGCTAGAATAAAATTTAACAGAATTTGTTGGTGGTCGTTTACCGGAAGAGTTTTGGACTGTTCCGTTAGGGAACAGCGAGCTAATCGACCTCTTAACTGCGCTGGTTCGAGTTTAAACGGCATATAGGGCAAGATATCGTCGTGACGTTAGGTTTTCCACAGTGATAGAAATGTACAGGCTTGGGTTGATGACAGTTAACCGATCGATGATTAGGCCCTTCAGAGTTCCAGCAAGCGATTGATGCCACTTCCACACTCTGTGGTTCAGAGAGCTGGTTTTTAAAAGTTGGACCAATTGAGGTTAGTGACGCGTCTCTAAGTATTGGGCACACTGACTTTTGATACGCCAAATCTGGCTCTAAAATATTTTTAGCATTCAAAAGTGGAGGCTTAAATTTGGTTGTGCGTATATGAGTATCTTCTAGTTGCTTACAAACATGATCAAGTTCGGAAATAGTAGGGACAAACTGTAACGTCAATTGCGATTGTAAATACGGTAATAAATTGTGCTTAATCAAACTAAGTGGAGTAGTTTCTAGCGGAGGAGAGGGAAATCTCATAAACATATGGCAATATACAGGGTGTCCGGTGAGGAACTGTATAAACTGAAATGGTATGTTGCTTGGGTCAATTTAAGTAAAAAAAGTCCCATAAACATAGGTCTGATTCGCAATAGTTACCCAGATACAAGCGTTTAAAGTTTATAAATGATCACATATTTTTTCAAAAGTAATTATTATTAGTCAACTGGAAAAACAAAACCGAAACAATCTGTCATTTATTCGTTTGTGTTCTAATAATGACAAAGTGGATTGTAGTAAATTAAGTGTAATTTAAATGAATGGAACTAGTTGTGGATTTTCTTGTAGCCAGTGGCAGAAATTCAACCGCAAAGCAAAATCTCCAGGTTCAAGGTGCTGAACCATTTGTGTATGATAGGGATACAAAAGCCCATCATGTAATGTTTGCCATACTGACATACGGGGGACTCCCGTTCGAGAAGAAATTCTTCTAACACTCAACCCTGGACTCCGATCAACTATCTGTAGAATGTTTTCTTGCTCATTCACATTTAACTCCACAGGACGATCAGATCTTATTGAAACTGATGGAAATGAACCATGAGTTCGAACGTGTTGAAACACAGAAGAAAAGGTTTGGTGATTTGGAATCCTCCTGTTGGGAAATCTTCGTTCATATTCCCTAACGGCAGCTCTCGCATTTCCATCACAAAATCCATAAATGTAAATGATGTCAGTATACTCTTCGTTAGAAAATTGAAAAGGCATTTTAAATTTAAATTACACTTAATTTACTACAATCCACTTTGTCATTATTAGAACACAAACGAATAAATGACAGATTGTTTCGGTTTTGTTTTTCCAGTTGACTAATAATAATTACTCTTGAAAAAATATGTGATCATTTATAAACTTTAAACGCTTGTATCTGGGTAACTGTTGCGAATCAGACCTATGTTTATGGGACTTTTTACATAAATTGACCCAAGGAAAATACCATTTCAGTTTGTACAGTTCCTCACCGGACACCCTGTATATATCGCAACGTGTTCGTCAAGACCTTGAGTTCGATTACGCACTTCGTCCCAGAGACTTTCCTCGTAACCACATGGAAGAAACGTACATCGCAAGGCACTGATGAGTTCGTCTCAACATGTAATAGTGTCACGCACTGACCGATACTAGATCAATGCTTTGCCAGAAAAGAATTCAACGTCCGATACAAATAATTGATCACTGCCGCCTCTAGAAAGACGTTATTCTTCGACGCGTTTTAGAAAACTCGAAAGATTGGGTTCTCCACTAAACTTAATATTCCATTTAGTAATGACAACATAATTTCCTAAGGGGTTGGACGTTAACGGCATTATTTTTGTGCTACTGCACCGTGGGCTCCTAAACTGAGGTTCCGGATAGCGCAACTGTGGAGTAAGGACGAGGACTGTTATTGTCCGCAAAATGTACTGTTGAGGATATGGCAAAAGATCATGAAACCTTTCGGTCACAAACTGAGAATGATCTTCCATAACGCGAGAAACAACAGGTGCGTCATCAAGGTAATTAGATTAGGTTCCTTAACCGTATCGGCACGACTTTCCTTATTGTCAGGCTGAAATTTGTTTTGCAGATCATCCATGAAGTTTAAACATTGGTTTTTTAACTCATCCAAAGTGCTAGAACGTTCCGTTGTAGGAGTAATTTTATCTAAGCGACCGTAAACATGTAGAACTCGGGTTTGAAGCCGTTCGTAGGCGCTATCGGGCTTAGTGGATCGCTGGGAAGGAAGACCAGTGAACGAGAAACACTATCACAAATACAGACACGGGGCCCCACGCGAGGCGTCAAAATTTCTTTTCTTACCCCATAAAGAAGAAGAAAGATACACGCTTGTAGGTTTTTGTTGGGGGGGAACAAAAGGTTTGTGACTAGCTGCTCGAGTTGGTACGGATCGTTGGTCAACAAAGAATTAAGGGCGCCAGAAACTTAATTGTATGTTTTTCCGAACCTCAACGAACCTATAAAACTGCGTAACACTACTCCAGCTTCAAGAGCAATCTTTGACCTGTAAGCGTACAAGAAAGGAAGGAGCGTAAACGTAGATAACAGAGACAAAATAACAAAAGGGTTAACTGTGTAACTAAAATTAAAGTGGATGACAATAATATGTATAAGTATGTATTGAATTAAATTTATAACAAAAAGAAAATGAAATACCCAGTTTGGGTTTTTTACCACAAAGTCTTAAATGCTCGCATATAAAGAAAATAATGAATAAAGATTATCGTGATTAAAAACAAAACAACACAAAAAGGATAAATAATTAATGGCGCGAACAATCGATGCAGTCACTAAATTAAGAGTCTACAAAAATTAATAATCTAATCATAATATAAAATAATCAAATCCAGTGCTCGGATAGGCCTCGCAGAACACGAATGTTAATAATAAAAAAAAGCTGATTAAATATAATTCTTATGATGCGCAAAAAATAAATTGTTCTAGCCTCACACGCAATTAAATTAACAGAAAATTTATAACTGTAATCTTAAAAAAAAAGAATTGCCAATAAAATTATTAATTAAACTTCACAGAGAGATTGAATTCAAAACAGGAAAGGAAACAAAACTAAAGATGTTGGGAAATCACACATGCCAAAAAAGTAAGGGATAAATAAATTCTTATTTTGACTAAATCTGAATAACATAATAATCAGTAACAAGTATTTTAGTATCTAAATGTGTAAACTATGCTTTATCCGAACATTATGCTTTATGTAAGCAGCTGCGTTGATAAGTGAGTTCGACAACACAAGGTCAGATAGTTGGACGTAAAAAAAATACGTGTTTACAAAAAAGGGGGGGAAGTAGAGGAATACATATAATGAACTAGTTTGGGAAAGTAAGTAATTACACAGTAATTTAATACGTTAAAGTAAATTTTCTTATAGGTTACAAAACATATACCAATGTATAAATAAATGATAACCAAAGTTGCATATGGAGGGAGGATAGGCAATTACATACACCACACAGATCTGACCTTAAGTGAGTACTAGTTACACAATTTGTTGAACCTCTAGTAATCAGTAGGTTGTTGGAGAGATTACTGTAACGGTTGTTGTATCGTGATGCTATAATGAATCCAGCAACAGTAACACGATAACTACAAATTACAGGCTACAATAAATTGATTTATTTACATATATCCAGAACTAACCGGGTAACGTACCTCTAAGGTGTAGTGCGAGCCTTCGGAGAAGGTTTTGAAACAATCAAAATTTCGCTGAGTGGTAAATAAGAGGAACAGTAAAGTGGTAGTAGTAGTCTAAAATAAAGTAGATAATTTACTATGATGTTAGGATTTAAATGAATATTTACCTCAACGGTGGTCAGCTCAATAAAGAACTTGGTGCAATTGGTTGTTTTTGATCCTCAATCGAGAGAATTAAGAGAATTAAGGTCAGACAATAATCAAAATAAATACTTACTTATTTTAATTATGATGACCAATAATCTTTCAGATCCCCTTCGACATAGGGCGATTTTTAATCAACCAAACTTGACACTTAAAAACCTTCAATTCATGAATGTCAATTGTTAGAGGAAGGCGCTGTGAAGAGAATGTTTTACCGGAAGTACATTATTGCATTTTTAGTAACGATAATAAAAATAAAACCAAAAATTTGTTTATATAGACTATCGTATTGCATTTTTGTTGGATAGGCAACCCACAATACACCAAAGCGCAAACCTTTACATAATTATAATAAATTTCCAGAAAGCTGAAAATTAAACGTAACAAATTGATCCTCTAAATGTGCATCTGTAATTTGCGTTACTAACTTGTTTTAATTTGTGTCATGAAAGAAAGTGTTATCTCGCAGCGGTAAGCACTTCCAAAGCAGGAAAGTAAACGGCGTGCATGATCTCGTAGGCATGGATATTCAACAGTGCTTTTCCAAATTTCTATGGGATCCTTTTAGCGTTAAAAAGGGATTTGATGATACTATCTTCCCCCAAGTCAATTAACTCCATTTGTAGTTCTGTAGGAGCCTCCGATTAATCTACTAAATGTGGTTCAAATGCCAGTTTCATAGCAGGAGTGTGCTTGTCAAAATCATAAAATCTATTAGCATACTCTTCTATTAAAGAAACTAATACCCCTCGAAGATTTTATTTTCACAGTTCTGCTCATTCAACATTTTTGCTAGCTCCGGGAAGTGTTGTGAAGATATGTCAGAGCGAGAGAGCAATGTTTTGAAAAATGATAATTTTTTTCTAAACGCTTGGACCTTTTGCCACATCTCATAAGTATGCTTCGTTTCACCTTGCAGGCATATATTTAAATTGTTTTGTTTTGTCATAATATCAGACAGAAATGCAATGTTTCTGCAAAATACTTCATCTGATAGATCACATAGTTTTCCATGTTCTTGATAAAAGTTTAAAATTTGTCGTCGTAAAGACAAAACTTTTATCAAAACCTGACCTGTTGATAGTCCGCGAACCTTGCAGTAATACGGTAGGTCAGCACTGTACGTATCATCGTCTAAAGTTACATCTGCCGAAATTCACAATGACGCATTGCATTTACGCGAATATAGTTTACAATCGCAATGGCTCTGTTTAGAGTTTCTTGCAAAATGGTAGATTGTGCGCAAAGATTTTGCTGATTCAAAATGCACTGAAATGATAACATTTTTTCCAAGGTTTAGTTTTCCTTTTTTAATAAAGCAACGAATCCTTCTTTTTTGCCTCTCATGGAAGATACGCCATCGGTGCAGACACTCACTAAATTACTGGCATTTAATTATAATTGATTACATACTTTTCTGAAATTCTCGAAAATATCGACTCTGCGAGTTCTTCCAGTTAGTGTGCCCAGCGCAAGTAGTTCTCCATAACACTGCAAATCTTTACTTATAGCACGAATAAAATATAAAACTTGTGCCGAATCTGGTTCATCAGTGCTTTCATCTAAAGCAATTGAAAAATAAACACCTTCATTTTGTATAATTGTATGAAATCGCTCTGTTACATTTTGCGCTAATTCGTGCTGCCGACCTGTTATAGTTTTTCTTGAAAGAGGTAATTGTGTCTAATTGTCAACTTTTCCTGGATCTAACGTACTCATTGCTTCAACAATACATTCTATAATTATTTCAGTGTCACTATAGCGTTTGCCTCTTTTTCCAAGTATATGTGCTATTTTTTACGTAACAGCAACTACAGTGATAGTTTGATTTTCTTCTATTACTATTTGACATGATGGATCTGTGGTATATCTATTGCTGCAACAAACTCAGTTTTCCGCACATGTTACATTTAAATGGAAGCATACTTTCTAATCCTTCTATCTTTTCTGATATGACATATATTTCGAAAGGGGAACAACAAAAACCTACGTGTTTTAGTGATTTCAACTCATTTAAGAAATATTTTATACCTATGCTCCTGCGGCCTGATAAATTGTGTTTCTGGGTGGCATCTGATTCTGTATTGTTTTCCAACAATAATGAAGCATCTGAACTGTCTTCATCAAAAGAAACATCAAATTGATCTTCGGGTTCAGTATCTGCGTCTGTCACCATTTCTTGACATTTATGAGTATCGGACATCAAAAAGTCTTCGTTACCATTCCTACCCAATTTCCTATAAAAGGAACTTATTAATAAAAAAAATCTACCTTATAATTTTTTTTACACTTTGTCATTTTAAAACTAACAAAAAAGAATTTCGGACCACTTGCATGGATTTGCTAATAGTCAATCGTACATAATTTTCTTATTTATGATAATTACAGGACATTTTAATAAATTATAACATAGGGAATATTTCAATAAAATAAGATCGTATATAGGTACTTACGCTTCTCTCGCCATTTTTAATATCACACTCCTACTTCTTCTTGGAACACACACTTTTTCTTACTTTAGGCATTTTTAGACACAATCACAAATTCACAACTGGTGTTTGATCGATGAGTATCGTTTGTAAATGCTAGTACACTGATAGCAATCCCGTAATTGTCTACATTTTATTAGAATATTTGAGGAATAACAATAATCAATATGTAATTACGCGATGTACTTAGGGTTAATTAACTTCGACTAGAAAGAAAATTAGAATAAACTAAAAGAAAATTCTTCTATTAACAGTGCTATTAATTTTGACTAGTAATAAATCAAACAAAAATACTTAGTGATAAATTCTAGTTTTGGGATCATTCAAAGTCACAATTGCGGCAAACATACCTAACACCACCTTCTGTGCACTCTTCGTGAGTCCACAGTTTACATTGTGTACATTGTATCTTTCTCCGGGTCTGCTCTCTGAATACTGTCATACAAACAAGACAGCTGACAATAGCACTCCTCTTTTTCTGATGATGATTCCTGTTGTGTCTTAGTTTTATTCCTTGTTGTGGTATTTCTTCTAGTTTTTCCTCCATCCAATCTTTTCTTAATTTGCTTAACTTTAGTCCTTTGTTGGTTTTCCTTAGAGGAGCTTTCGGTAATGGTCGTATTACTTCCGGCGTAAATGCAAGTGGAGCACTAGAAGATGTTACATTTTCAGGTCGATTTGCCAACGGAGGAATTAGTTGAGAACTTGTAGCGAGCGAGCTGAATATTAATACTGCTGTGGCGTCTGGGTGGTGTACTGAAAGTTTCTGGACTTATAATAATGTTATTCCGTTTCTGGGACTGGTGAACTCTGTCCAATATTCATAGCCTGTTGTTGAGTAACAGGAGCTGCATGTATATTAGAAGGCTCCGCCAACTCTACTGGTGGTTCGTTAATTATAGAAGGCAATATTGTTGGCGTTTCTTCTTCGAGTGTGATAGTATTTCGAATAGGAACAACCTCTACCTCTGTTGTATTTTCGGGGTTTGGCCTATCTGTCACAAATGCAGGAATAAAATTGAGCTCAGTAAACAAATCCAGATCATATGGATAAATACCAGTTTTTCGAAAGTCAGCTTGAATGTTTGTGTATGTAAGAGCAAGCGGCATAGCAGACACTACAATGTATGGAATTTCATAAATTGACATTATCTTTCGTGTCTGTTTTCGGGATGTTATCCGCGCATAACGCTTAATGGCAGGATAATAGTAGGATCTTTTTTGGCCAAAACATTTGTGATGATTCTGTCATTTATTGAATCATATCCTAGAGGGTTTAAAAAATACAATTTGCACACTTCGTGTATTTCACCATATTCATAGAAAGGTTCTGTTGAGATTACTTTTCTCACATCCTCGTTTTCTCTTCACACTATGAACGGAAACATTCGAAGATATAAAGACTCTTCTTTCCTGCCAATTCATCAACTAGTACTGAGAATTCAGCGAACAACGATGATCGTTGGTAAATTCGTTGCACTTTCTACAACAGTTTTTGCAAGCCGGTCTAGTGTTTCCTCCGTTGCTTCTTTTCTGTCTTGAAGACTTTTTGGAATCTTTTTCTTTTTCTGACATCTCCTTGTTTAGTGTACTCTATTTCATGAATTGCTGCACTTTTGGTAGAAGTCATCGCTTCTAAAGAAGGAGTGGAACTACTAGTCGTAGCTACCGGAGTTGACTATCACTGTGTGAGCTATCAGATTCGATTGACTCAAATCGTTCTGCATCTTTTGAATCGAGCAGATTGTAATCGGGATCTTTGACAGAGTCATCTGAATCAGAGAGATAATTTATAGATGCAGATGATGAAGCAGCGTCTCGTCGGTCTGCAACGTTCTTAACATAGTAAGATTCTATTGGCACCAAATTTGTATACTACTGGGTGTCTTTCCTTTCAGTTTCTTCAACAGGTCTAAGAGGAGTTGGGTTAGCAGCTTTAATTTCCTGCTACACCATTTCTACAATTTCCATTTCCCGAGAAGGCATTGCAATCTGTAAATTAAAAGTGGAGTTACTAGGTTATTACGTAAAGAAAACTTTTAAGTGGAAAGGCATTCGACTTAAAATTTTATTCCGTTCCATAAGATTTTTGTTTTAAACGGCTTTTTTAACAAAATAGATTACTTTCATGTTTTGTTAAATATTGTAAGTAATTATATCGATATAATTAAAGTAATATGTTTAGAAACTGGTCACAATGTAGGTGGCAACCACACTGATAAATTCTCACTCAGGAGCACAGTAAAAACAACACACAAGTCGAGTGGATGACCCCGATAACAGAATGAGTTGTAGCAGTTGTGTGATTAGAGTCAGCTGGTAGTTGACAAAACTTAGCGCATTATTTGATATTGTCAGGTGGACATACTGCAACGTTATATTTTAGTGCTCTTACTGCTTTCTAGCATTGTAGGATAACATATATTATAATAAACCTAGAAAGTGAGTTAACTGCAAATGAGCCAAAAAAGGAGATACTGCATTTTAGGTTAGGACGACAGTCTGAAAAGATGCAATTATTGTTATTATCAGAATCATCGATACACTTTTTGTAGATACTACTTTCTTATAGAGAATAGCGTTGAACAACAATTGTAAATCTGAAGTAGAGCACGAAATGTGTGTCTCTTTTAAATGCTACGGTAGAACAGACTATTAGATGTGGTAGAAGTCACAGCATTCGAGTTATTTTTGTTGTTAGTTTATGTAGGTTGAAATGGGTAAATAGTTTTAAGTTTAATGGAATTAAACTGGAAAGGATGTGCGTAGCATGTTAGATAAATTTAGCTTTTATAGAAAAAAAAAGGTATTGAATAATGGGATTGTATTAATTGTTCGTGCACTATTTGTAATTGTCCGTCTACCTAAATACGTTTTGCGTAGTATACGCTATTTTTTATTAGTTTACTTTCAAAATGTACATTACAAGGTCTTAGAAGAACCATATTCGCTTTATGTTTCACCAGGAAATGGATTTACAGTTCAAAGTTCCTCAGTAGCCTTAGCATAATGAACAATTATTCAAAATTAATAATCCCTAATGCGTAAGTGGAAGTCTAAAGGATAATTAAAGAGATTTAACTGATTTATTTTTTTTAATTAACTTTTGATTAAATTGGTGGTAATGAGGTGTTATTAATGTCAATTGAGGAGTTTCTAACTGTAACTGACAAATTTGGTATTGCAATGACTATTAAGATAAGTACCGTTGATGTAATTATTCAATCTTTACACAATGAAATTATTTTATTCCTTAAGGTTTGGAGAGGGTGGATAGGGAAGTGAATTTAATATTTATTTGCATAAGGAAAAACCCTATTTCAAATCACTAATATGAGTTCTCCGTTGACTTTCATGAAATAAAGACGTGTCGATCGTTGCTCTATTATCTAAGAGTGTTGATCGGGTGATTACCCGTGTTCACCTCTGATACCGCGAATACGGTTCAACTAATTTTTAAATTTAAATTTGTATTACTCAGTCCAGACCTCAAAAATACAAACTTTTATGTGATAAAATGTTTCCAGCCGGGATTATACCCGGGCCATCCAACAATTACCAAAACAACTGGAATAATTTTCAACCGATGCCAACAAAAGCCGCAAATACCCAGCTGCGTAAACCAGATAAGTCAAACTCAATCTAATAATCAGTTAATGCCACAAATCTATCAAAACCAAAATGCGCCATTCCTATCCTATCAACAGTACCCACCACTAATTCCTAACACAAATATCTCTAACTCTATTAATAATTATTTAGCTACGTACTCTCAACCTATGCAAATTAGCCCAAACAATGAAACCGACAAAGAAGAAAACATAAACTATGACCCAGAATCCACCACCACCTAATGATTAACAATACACTTCAGCCATTGATTGTAAACGAATGCAAAGGTCCAACAAATGGAAGCACTGTAAATGTTAATCAAACCACTTCAACAACTCAACTTCAGAGCTTATCCCTCCTCCCGTGTACATCTACGAAGTCACAAATTTTCAAGCTATGATCAAGAGCCTAAACCTCGCCAATTGAGAGATTTTCTGCAATGTCGATGTTAAACGATACCGTAAAAATAAATACGAAAACCATTGATACGTATAGAAAACTGATTTCCTATTTACATGATGAAGATATTGTGCACCTCACTTATCGAATCAGACAAGAACGAGCCTACAGTGTTGTCTTACGTGACCATCACCAATCAATTCCGATATAGGGTAACCAAAGATCCATCGCCGACGATCTTCATAGATCTTGAACCCCATTCCAACAACAAATAAATTTATTAAGTGAAATTCATACAAAAACACAAAAATGAGAGTAGAAACACCTCGAATAAAAAATAACATCATCCAATGCACACGCTGTCAAAACTACTGGCCTAAAAAACAGAAATCTCCCTTAACAACCCAACTTCAATTCACCCAGAAAAATCAATTTTCTTTTACATGCTTCAGCTACCTACAAGTCCTCCTATAGCCCTGCTCAATCCATTCCCTTCTCGCACCTAATTTCCTATTCTCAAAACCTAACTAAAAATCCAGCTCTACTGATGGCATTACAGACAAACTCACCTCTTTCCTGAATGAATTTAAAAATATGTTTTCCCAATTACTCAATCAAAACAGCATGATACTGTCCATGCTTTCCACCGTTGTAATAAAAAAATGGGGAAGGTCAAGTCTATAATAAGAAATGTATAAGTAAATGAGTTAAATGGTTCTCCAAACAAATCGTTAAACTAACTGGAGATACAAACCATTCACCAGAAATAAATAAATAAATAACAAAAATGCTGCAATGTAACACTAATAAAAAAGATCTCGGACGCCAAGTTATTTTTTAATAATGCTCGGAATAACTAGACCGAGGTTTAGAATAAAAATTTGATCAAAATGAAAAAAATAAAAAAAATATACAGACTATGTTTAATAACAGTTAAAATGATAGAGTTAAATAAAATATATCTTAAAACTAATTGTAATAACCTTAAATTACTAAATTATTGTTATAAAAATAAATACCTGTCACTAAATATAATACTTCTAGAGAACCCCTGGTATTACAGAAATAAATGCGGAAATTCAAACCGAGGTGATGTCATCTTGGCATCTATATTGCTCAATATCTTGAAATAATGCTTTACGTTGTAAGCCACAACCAAAAATGGAATTTTATTTCTTATGCATTTGTCTTCTTGTAATTGAATAAACCAATATTTATTGCATTTTCTCGAACGTTCATATAATAAATGTAATCAAAATTTTAATTCTGCATTAAAAGCATAACGCAACCATAAAATGAAAGCGTACGTAACAGTAGAATTGATTGTTCAATCAAAAGTATAAAAGTGTAAAAAGTGCAAAAGTAAGAAAAAACAAAGAAAGTGCCTGAAAAGAGCAAATGCTTTAATTTTTAGTATAATGCGTTAAAATATATCTTACCATCAAATCAATGGCACTTTCACCAAAATTTGGGAGGAAACCCCAAAAAAAGCTTTCTGCATCTCACAACATTCATCAGGAAGTGAAAAAAAATGGACGCTTTGAAGTTGGATGATGATATAGCGGTGTGCAAGAAATATTTGCGCAGAATAATTTAAAGTGGGAGTATAAACCTTTAAGAAGTATATATCCTTAAGAAGATATGCACTTAAGTTACACCAAAATGCAAATTAAGCTGCCTACCTCATAGCTATAATGCAAAAATGATTAAAATTTTTTTCTTACAACTGAATGAACGAAAGACTTAAATTACGATATATTTTAATACAACTCAAAATGGGTTGTTACACCGTGATAAATAAAATAACACAGTAATCTGAAAGTCATTCTACAATTACCATTAATATAAAAGTACCACACCACAATGTTTGTTACGCTAACCATCTTGATGACACTACTCATACAGGCTCTAACAATATAATCCGATCAGCGATCGACCACTATCAATTACCGGCTTTATCAACAAAATCGCTCTAGTTGAAGTAAACTTATTCCCTTGGTGACTGATAGTAGGAGTTATATATTGTTCACCTAGACATGCTATCTCTACCAAAGAATTTGAAGATCTCTTAGTTTGATTAGATTCCCGCTTTTTGGTCGCAAGTGACTAGAACGCCAAGCATACCGCTTGGGGATCCAGGCTCATTTCACCCAAGGGGAGAACGCTAGTTCATACTGTCCAGAAGAACAATTTAGACCACATGTCAACTGGCGAGCCAACTTACTGGCCAACAGATCATGCAAAAATTCCTGATCTGCTCGACTTTGCTATCAACAAAAGCATTTCTGACGTACATAGCAAAATAGAATGCAATTTTCACTTAAGTTCAGATCATTCCCCAATATTATTAACTTTGAGCATAACCCTCATTTGGTCAACTCCACAACCAAAGTTATGCACCGCTAAAACTGAGTGCAATCACATCAACTTATAACACCGAATGCACACCCCCAGTGAAATTCATACCATACCGCTACATATAAGGCAACTCGTAACGTAGAGCCAGCGTCAAATGGGAAAGATCTAGAAACCCCCGAGATAAGATTGCTCTAAACGCTGGCACCCATAAACTTAGAAACCATATTCACGACAACAGAAATGCAACGTTTAATTACTGCCTCTATAATCCATCACCCGACAACTGCACTATATGGAAAACGACTAAAAAGTTTAAACCACTCATTAAACCAATACCACAATTGAGGAAGTTGGGCTCGATCCAATGCTGAAAATGCTAATACTCTTGCAGAGTATTTCTTTACCGCCTTACAATCTAATAATATTAATTCTGACCTAGAAATCGAAGAATATCTCACGTCCCCTGGGAAACTCTCCTTACTCTCAAGACTCCGGAAGTGTGCAAGCAGATTAACCTAACAAACACTTTTCAAGATCCTGGCTACGAGCTCATCACAGTGAATGTACTGAAGCATCTTCCCAAGATCACTACTGATTACTACTATTTACAATCGTATGATCGCCCACTCTTACCTTCCTAACCAATGGAAACTCGCGCTAATAACTGCGATTCCAAACCCAAGTAAACCCCTACAAGAGACCACTTCTTATCGACCGACCAGCCTATTACCTCTTCTCCATAAAATATTTGAACGCTTATTCTTCCACCGAACCATTGAAGAAATACTACCCACTCACCAATTTGGTTTTCGTGAAGGCTATTCTACAATCCAGTGATGCCACCTTCTAGTAAATTACATCAATGAAACCCTGGAGGACAATCTAATGTGTGTCTTTTTAGACAACCAACAAGCTAATGATAAAGTTTGGTATTCTGGACTGCTTTATAAAATCCATAACAAAATTTCTTATCCAATTTTCCTCCTCCTTAAATCCTACATTACTCAACGATAGTTCCAACTCCAATTCCAGGGCGCATTGTCAAATTATCATCCTATCAAGTTCCGCAAGGGATTGTTCTCGGCCTCATTTTTTTACCTCCTTTACATTCAAGATATATCAACAACATACAACACCCTTATTGCCACCTTGGCTGATCATACGACAATAGTATCATCAGAGAATAACGCTAATCGGGCATCTGAAAACATTCAGCTACCCTTAAACCTTCTACAACGATCGCTGCATCGCTAGAGGATTAAAGTAAATAATGAAAAATCCTCTCCAATTACCTTTACCACTAAGCACTCCACTTATCCTCAAGTTACCATCTATGACCAACTCATCCCTTTAACAACAGAAGTTAAATATCTAGGACTTCACTTGGATCAGTGAATTACCTGGAGAACCCACATCAAAGCCAAAAGACAGCAATTAAATATTAGAGACTAAAAGTATGCATTGGCTACTTGAACGCTAATGCAAATTGTCCATAGAAAACAAACTTTTGCTTCACAAGGTCATTCTTACACCCATTTGGTCCTACGGTATTGAGCTCTGGGGATGTAGTAAATTATCGAACATAAAAATTCTCCAGTCTTACCAGTCGAAAACCATTCGTGCTATAGCCAACGCCCCTTGGTATATGAGCAATAAAACCCTCCATTTCGACCTCCAAATTCCCTTTCTCACTGAAGCCATCAGAAATTCTGCTACCAAAAGTAAAGCACGTTGTTTCTTGGAGCGATTAAATTAACTTAGGCCTGAAGCCCTCATAGAGTACATCCCGGTGACCTGTCGCTAGATGGTGCCCTCCTCATTTCAATTCTTAGTTAGTCATACTATTTATTTATTACTCACTACTGAGTAGATTGTAAATTAGTAGTTGGAAATAAACAAAGAAAATCACTAATATTCTTTATTGTGAAGTGTGAAGTAATTTTCGATATTTTATTTAGTCGATAAACTTATTTTGAGAAATGATCTGCAACAGAAATTAACAGGTATTTTGGTTACACCTTGTGATTTTGAAAAATAAATTATACCAACAGTTTTTTCGTTTTACACTTACTAGGATTACTTATGGGCAGCAACAGACACACATAATGCAAGCACAAAAACCATACTATGGACGCTTATGAAAAACCGCGAAAAAACAAAGTAACACGCAACAAACTATAAATAGCTTTAAAAGAGAATGAAAATCAATGCTACTAGTGGCCTTAAAGATGCAGAAAAGGTCTATTTATTACCGTGCCGTATAAATAGCAGAGGAGCCACTAAGGAAAGAGAACCACGTGACAATGTCATCGCTGCTAAAAGTAGGAGCATTCACTAAATAACCGAAAATGGAATTAAGGTTTCTTAAACATGGTGAAACATAACTAACGCACATATGCGACCATCCCAGCAATATGCGCAAAATAGGATTGTCTGCATCCGGCAAATTACCAATTCTACACAGCTAATCCCAAACAAAGTACAGGCTACCAGAAACCTACCAACGAAACTACGGTGATATATAAAGAAAGTCATAAGCCACTAACATACAGACACATACATCAAAAAAGTACAGAAAACACGAACGCAACAGGGTAAGCAGTCAGACTAATATGTGAACGGTTCATACAGTTCAGTCAACTAGATTTAACCGAATAACAAGTTTAATTTAATATTTTCCTTTCGTATTATATAAAATAAAGAGTATTAAAACATCAACTTATAATAATTCTACTTCATAAAGTGAAATACAGATTCGATAAATCTCAGATCCTCTTTATAAGAGTCAGGTGTTATACCGATCATTAGGATATTATCGCTACCTCAAATAGAACTAAAGGAAAATTACATTACATTACATTCTGCGTCGGAATCCTGCTTGGTAGCTAAAAATGTCTATACACGGAGGAAAACCCGATCGACAGATGCGCGTGTTCAAAATACACATCATGACGGGCGGGATTCATAATATATGTCGGTTTATCCGACTTCACACGAGAACATCAGAAATGAGAGAGCAAAATCAGATAACGCAGCGGCTGTAGGCTGTGATAGATACCTAGGTGATGTTGAACGAGGATATATTATCAAAATACGTGGTAACCGATTCTGTTATTGTGAATGAGCTACTGTTTCCTTTTCGAGGCAGGATTGGACATTCTCAGTACGTTCCAAACCCGCAAAGTACGTCAAGGTTTGGTGGCTTTGTGATGCACAAACCTCTTATCAAATCACTGGGCAAATTTATACAGGAAAAACGTCAAGCTACCCCGAAAACGAACAAGGACAGCGAGTTTCCAGGGATTTGTCTACAGTTCAAGGGGCCAGGTGCCAACGTAACTTTTTTATAGTGTTACTTTTTGTTCGATTGTTAATTTCTTGGAACCTCTCCATAGTCGGGACACTGAAACAAAATATGTCCTGCATCGCAAACCAAATGAAAAAAAGTAAGAAGAAGACGAACACTCTTCAACATTTGGGTTCAGTAAGGACAATACGGTAAATTTTTTTCCTATGTCCCAAAGAAAGAACGAACTGTGGCATTGCTGTTAACTATGCACAACAATAGCAACATCACCGGACCGAAATAAAATGTAGAAGTAGTTATGCACTATAATTCGACCAAGAGCTATGTGGACAATCTGGTTGCTCATTATACCACAACCATGTTTCTTCTTGGTTTTCTAGGAAAGGAACCATCTGTGTCCACAATTGAAGAGCGTTCATTATTACCTTATTATTTATACGTGCTCCTGTAAATCACTTTTTAATAAATTATTACTACATTTTATTAATTGGCAAAATCTTGGCTAAACGGAAAATTGCATTTCATTTCTTTATCTTGTCTATGTTAATCATAATTACCCAGTATTAAAAAATCCACATTCTTCAACGATATCTTCCAATTTGCAAAATTTTGCATTTTGACACTTAAGTGAAATTAAATACAAATTGTAATAATGCTAGAATACTTTAAATTTTTATTATTTGACCAAACGTAAAAATGCCACTTAAGACGACCAATCCTTTTACAGTAAAAAAAGGTTGACGGTCAGGTAAAAGATTATAGGAGACGATAATAAAATAGACGCAACCAGCTGGCCTTGTAGCTAACACATGCTTAAACTGAATGGTGTTATAACATAAGTGATGCCCTTAGACATTTAAACTATATTTCCGATGGAAGCACCGCCCCCAAATCTGTACCTCCAACTAAAATATGAACTCTCTAGATAAATGGTCGTGACAATTGCAAAGTTTCATTAATTGCTTCTGTAGGGTGATAACACATGTATACGTACTGGCACCAGAAAAGGTGCAATAACGTATATGTGGTGCAAGAACGAACATATAAAATGGTGCTAAGTATATATATATATATATATATATATATATATATATATATATATATATATATATATATATATATATATATATATATGTGTAGATTTCCACAAGTCTTAATGTTTAAATAATACATTTTATCTTGGAAACTTGTGTAAATAAACATACAAATTAATTCAACGTTTCGGGAACGTCCTTTATTTCCTTTGTCAAGAATTTATTTTGACAATTACAGAAACTGAAATAAGGCAAGTATTTTTAACAAGCACAGAATATGAAACAAGGTAATTAATTTAAATTTAATCTGGACGAGTGTAATTGGTCTAGCACAAGATGTAAAAATCGGGACGTAATAGTCTCGAATCAACTTGTTTAATGATATTCTGCCAAATTTGAGGCATTCTAGAAGTGTAATCTCGTTTACTGAGGGCGTTCGGTCTTCTTTCAATTTCAACTGCTTCTCTAATAATTCTTTCTTGTAAGGTATATAGAGGTGAAACTAAACGGATATTGTTGGTGTTAATTTGGTGCCCTGTGTCTAAATGATGTGCAGCTAAAGGGGACGATGGATTTTGTTGTTTAATTTCTAATTTGTGTTCATCGGCTCTCGCATATAATATTCTGTTAGTTTGTCCGATATAAGTTCATCGACAGTTGTTGCACGGTATCTCATACACTCCTTGCTTTTTATTGGAAATTTTGTCTTTGGGTTTTCTTAAAATTTGGGACAAAGTTGAATCTGGTTTGAATACCGGTCTAAAGTCGTTTTCGGGAAATTTCTTTGCTATTCTGTCTGTAATTCTTGTCAGATTTTTGTTAGATAAGTGGTAAGAGCGGTATATCAAGGATTTCATAACGATACGTAATTGACTAGGATGGTGATGCGAAAGAGAGTTCATGTATCTATTCGTATGAGCTGGTTTTCTATAAACTTTGTGTTTAAATTTACCATTAGGAAGTCTTGTTATCAGGGTGTCTAAAAAAGGGAGTGAATTATTATCTTCAACTTCCATAGTAAATTGAATGTTGTCGTGAATCTTGCTGATATGTCCTAGAAAACTGTTCAAGTTTCCCTTTCTAATGAGAACCAAGGAGTGTATGAAATACCGTGCAACAACTGTCGAAGAACTTATATCGGACAAACAAATAGAATAGTATATGCGAGAGCCGATGAAAACAAACTAGTAATTAAACAACACAATCCATCATGGTCTTTAGCTGCACATCATTTAGACGCAGGACACCAAATTAACACCAACAATATACCTCTATATACGTTACAAGAAAGAATTATTAGAGAAACGGTTGAAATTGAAAGAAGACCGAACACCCTCAGTAAACGAGATAACACTTCTAGAATGCCACAAATTTGGAAGAATATCATTAAACAAGTTGATTCGAGATTTCAACCAACTTCAAATCTTTCAGAAATTTCAAACACTTATGGTGCAACTATTCCTGACGTCCCCACTTCTACACTGTTTACATCATGTACTTGACCAACTACCCGAAGTCAAACACACTGGTCCAGATTAAATTTAAATTAGTTACCTTGTTTCATATTCTGTACTTGTTGCTATATTCGATAAATTTTGATAGAGGTATTTGAACCCTTCAAGGGCTTAGTCGCTGATACAGGGTGTTGAAATTTTGAAATTAAAATTAAAAATTTTCCTTAAATCAAAAGCGTCCTTAAATATTTTTTCAAATTTGGATATCAACATGCTTTTTAGGAAAATAATATTTTGATATTACTTTTAAAAAATTTAACCAGTGGCACGCTATGGTGGTTAGTGGAGACTAACTAACTATTTCTGACGCCACTGGACAAAATATATTTTTTTATTTTTTTAAATTCTCCGTTCATTTCAGTTAAAAAAGTAATAATATTTCATGAAGCTAAAATAAATGGTGTTGTAGAGATTTGCTTTTAAACAAAAGTCTGCAAGTTCTCAGAAAATTAACAATTTATAATTTGTAGTATAATTTGCAGGTTGGCGTTTTAATAAATAAGTAATATTTGTTTCCACACTATTAATTCGATTTTGAATAATGATTAAGCGTAAATAGTTGAAAAAGAAACAAGTTGCTTATGGGCTTAATTTCTGCAATTTTATAAAAATAAAACTCTGGTTAGCACGAAAGCTATCAAAATTAAATCCAAACAAATATATTACAACAGTAATATAATTAACAAGATTACAATAGTTGTTCCAACTCTTGGCCGTTTACTTGCAAGCACGTTCTACACCGTTTTCTCTTTGAAAAACGTGTCTTTGGGAATCTGTTCTGACGCAGTTTTAATTCTCGCTATTAGAACTTTTTCAGATTCGACGATTACTTCGTGCACTAAGGATTTCATGCTGCCCCAAATAGAAAAGTCGATAGGGTTCAAGTGGGGCGAATTACACTACAAATCATAATTTGTTAGTTATCTGACGACTTGCAGACTTCTGTTTAGAAGCAAATCTCTACAACGCCGTTAATTTCATCTTTATAAAAGGTTATTTCCTTGTTAATTAAAAATGAACGGAAAATTAAAAAAAAAGTATTTCTCCAGTGGCGTCAAAAATAGGGGGATACAAGTTTCCACTAACCCCGATAACGTGATACTAGTTAAATTTTTAAAAAATTTATGTCAAAGTATTACTTTCCTAAAGAGCATATTGATCACCAAATTTGAAAAAAAATTTTAAAGGCATTTTTGATTTAGGGAAAATTCTTAATTTCGATTTCAAAATTTAAAAACTGCTACAGAACACATTCTCAAAGATACGTTTTTCAAAATGAATCATAAGTTTTATTTTTATTAAATAGCACAAATTAAGCCCATAAATAACTTGTGTTTCTTTCTCAACTATTTACGCTTAATCATTATTCAAAGTCGAACTAATAGTATGGATTAAAGCAAATATTACTTATTCAGCAAAACGCCAACAGGCAAATTACTAAAAATCATACTTTGTGAATTATCTGAGAACTTGCAGACTTTTGTTTAAAAGCAAATCTGTACAATACCGTCCATTTTAGCTTCATAAGTACTTTTTAACTAAAAATGAACGGAGAATTAAAAAATTTTTTTTTTCCGGTGGCGTCAAAAATAGGGAGATAAAAGTTTCAAAAGATAGTTTATGTCAAAATGTTACTTTCCTAGAGCATATTGATCACCCAATTTAAAAAAAAAAATATTTAAAGGCGTTTTTGATTTATGGCGAATTTTTAATTTTGATTTCCAAATTTCAACACCCTGTGTGTCAGTAACGAAGCCCTTTAAGGGTTCATGTACCTATTACAAAATTTATCAATTAACTAGAGCTCTGTAGCGTAAAGCGTTGTCGGTCGAGTATGGCAACACCCATACATAGAGGGTGACTCACGAGTATTCTCTCGGTCTCTTGTACCTACGGTACGAGATATCAGTTCAACTTCTTGGTGTCATGTAAACTGATGAAAACTATTTTTTAAGCTATTATCAATTATAAAGGGTGGTTCAGAAAATTGTAGTATATCAAAGTTAGGTTTTTTTAATAGAACGCCGTGTATTTTATGTGATTTTTAGATTACACGTTAAAAATTAAATCAAATTTAATCAACGTTCCCTATTATACCTATCGCTTACCAATTTTGAGAAAATTGTGATTTTAAGAAATATATTCAACTTAAACAAGAACTAAAAACACGGAAACGTGTGTTTATATCGATTTATTCTGACCTTTAAGGCTTCCATTTGCACTGTGTAGGATTTCGATATTTAGTACAGGGTATTTAGGAAAAGGAATCCTATTTTATATTTTTCGAACATCAAGAACCCACTTAACTTAAATGGACCACCCTGTATAATTTTTATTTATGTGAAATAACTTTTCATTTTCTATCAAAAATTATGAATAGGTAATGCATATGTGTAAAATGAACGATTAAAAACTTATTAAGATTTTTCTCTAAAATTTCTACGGAAGTTTATTTGTTTATATTCTAGTAGGTAATGATTTTTGAATTGCAGTTGATAAGTAGGTATGGGATCAAAACTTAATTAAATATAAAACTAAAACCAGGACTGAAACGTTTATGAAAATAGAAACAAAAAATACTACAATACATGCTTAATATGACCAACATTGTCTTCCATGCATAACCTCACTCGTTTTTCAAAAGGTCTCCCAACGTTTCTCAGGATATCTGGTGTTACAGTAGCAAACGCATCCTTTATTCTAATCTGCACGTCATCAGCAGTGGTAGGCGTAGTGTTATAAAATAAATTTTTAATGTAACCCCAAAAAAAGAAATCTATCTGGTTAATTCAGGAGATCTAGATGGAAATTCATGTGGACCTCCCCTTCCAATACATTTATTGGGGAATTGTCTATCCAAATAATTCCTTACACTCCGACTAAAATGTGGAGGGGCACCATCTAGCCGTAACCGCATTTTTTTCTAATATCTAAGGCAACTTCATCTAGAAGAGTCGAAGATTCTTGTGATAAAAACCGCAAAAATTTTACGCCGTTTCAAGTTTCCTTCAAAATATATGGACCACTCACATGGTCTCTTACAACTGCCCCAAATATATTGAGGCTTCAACGATTTTGGCGATACAGGTGACGGTTTGGGTATGATAGTAATGAAAGTTAGGTCGCTTTACCAAGCCGTTGTTGTAGGGAGTTGTATCGTCGATAAATATAACAAACTTAAAGAAGTCATCTTTTTCCTCAACTTTTTAAAGACTCCATACACAGAAATCCAACCTCCGTTGAAAGTCCCTTGCAGATAAATTCTGATGAAGTTGTATATGATAAGGATAGTTTGTTTCAAAATTCTGCAAACACTGGCTTGACCAATAATTACAGTTTGTTCACAAATTTGCATTATCAACTACTGAGCCTAAAACTAAGAACTCATTGTCCTCATATTTACAACATACTTTGCTTTGGTCTGTTCCTTGTACGATACACTACCAGTTTTACAAAAAGTTTGCAGCAGTTCTTCAAAAGAACTTTTGTCTGGATGTGGTCGATACAGATACTTTTCCGTGTATACCCTTGATGCTAACAGTTTCTAAAACATTCACCGAGGATAGACGTCATATCCACTCTTACTTCTTGAGAACAGGTACTGTTCAATTTTTTTAGTCTTAAAGGGTGATAGCACTATTGAAAATAAAGTAAGAATTTTTACAGTATTTTACCGAACACTAAGCTTAAGTACAGCCACCAACTATATAAATCAAACAATATCTTACTTTTAAAATCATTACCTACTAGTATAGAAACAAAAAAAAATTTCCAAAGAAATTTAAGGGAAAATCTTAATGACTTTTTAATCATTAATTTTAAACATATGCATTACTCATAGTTTTTGATAGAAAATGAAAAGTTATTTCACATCAATAAAAACTATACAGGGTAGTCCACTTAAGTAAAGTGGGTTTTTGATGTTTGAAAAATATAAAATAAGAATCCTTTTCCTAAACACCCAATACTAAATATCGAAATGCTACATGAAGAAATGGAAGCCGTAAAGGTGAGAATAAATCGACATAAAATTGTGTTGCTCAAAGTAAGAGTGTTTTTAGTTCTTGTTTAAATTGAATATTTTTGTTAAAATCATAAATTTCTCAAAATTGGTAAGCGAAAGATATGGGAAACGTTCAATAAGGTTGACTTAATTTTTAACGTGTAATCTAAAAATGACATAAAATACAGGGATTTGTATTTAAAAAAACCTATGTATAATTGAAAATAATTAAAAAAAATAGTCCTTATCAATTTACATATGTCAACAAAAAATTAAGCTGATATCTCGTACCGTTTAGGCACAAGAGACTGAGGGAATAGTCGTGGGTATATATATATATATATATATATATATATATATATATATATATATATATATATATATATATATATATATATATATATAATAATAACTTAACTTAACCTTCACGCCATTCCCTTGCGGGGTAGGCAAAACAATCTCTGCCTCTTATTTATTTTTCATTCACAATCTTTCTCTATGCTTTCCTACCTCCGCATACCTCCCTAGGTTCCGCAAGATCCATACATAGTCTCTCACATGCCCTTTTATTTTTAAAACTCCTTATCTTTCTTTCGTTTATCATAGATTCTACTACAATCAGCCAAGTTTTACGCGGCCTACCAGCCCCGGACTTTCCCCTAACCTCACCCACATATATTTGTTTCGTTGATCTTGCGTTGTTCATTCTCTCAATGTGACCAAACCAACGCAATGTACAACTTTTATATCTATCCATCATCGTCTTTTTCTCACCACCCTCCGTCATTATGCATTCATTTTTTATCTTGTCCCTTCTCGTTTTACCACATGCGCTTATCAGGAATCTCATACCCGCGGAATTTATTTTTCTTTCGTGCTTTTTTTGACATACCCATGTCTTACTTCTATACAGTACTGACGGGACGAATACGCCATTAGATTGCTCGTTTTGCAGCTAGGCTCATGCTTTCATTTCGCATTATCGTCCACATACTTCCAATCACTTTCCTTCCAACATTGACCCTTCGTCCAATCTCGCTCTCAATTGTACCATCTGCAGTAAACATTCTACCGAGATATACCAGCTCGTCCACTTGCTCCACAATTTCATCTTGCAGAGTAAATACTCTACTCTCCTTTCCACCTTCCCGATTGAACACCACAATCTTAGTTTTGATCACGTTTACCTTTAGGTCCATGCTCTCACAGACCGTACCAAACTTCTTCAGAGCGGTTTGCAGCTCATCCGCAATGTCACTTAATAAGACTGTCATCTGCATACACCAGAAGTCATACATTTACGTCACCAACCATTACACTACTTGTATCGGTACATGCTTGTCTAAGACATTTGTCCATGTATACATTGAACAACCACGGTGACATCACACAGCCTTGTCACACTCCTTGCTCAATATTAAAGTATTCACTCACACCTCCTCTCACCCTAACACATGTCCTACTACCGTTGTATACTGTCCTTATTTTATTTATTAGACCTTTATTTACGCCATATTCATTCAATATTTCCCACAGCTTCTCCGTATTTACTCTGTCATACGCTTTCTCCAGATATACAAATGCACAGTACAACTTCCTTTTTACCTTTAAACACTATTCGATCACCTGCTGGAGAGCAACCATCTGATCGACACATCCTCTCCCTGGCATGAAGACACCTTGAACATCCCACATCTTAGTTTGTGTAGTTTCTCGTACTCTATCAATCAGTATTCTTCCAAATACCTTACCAGGCACGCAGAGCAAGCTTATTCCTCCATAGTTCTTACAATCACTCTTGTTCACCTTACCCTTATACAATGGTACAATGATCGCGCTCTTCCAATCCCTCGGCACTTTTCCACACATAAGGCATCCATTGAATAATTCACACAATCTTCGCATAAGCTTTGCACCACCATACTTGAGCATTTCTCCAGTGATTTCATCAACGCCTGCTCCCTTGCCGTTTTTCAACCTTCCTACCGCTTTCTCTACCTCATTTATTCTAATATTCTTCTCAGTTTCATTCATCATTTCTTCTATATTTTCCTTCTTTAACCCCTCAGTCTTACTTTCCTCACTACTATACAGCTTTCCGAAATATTCTTGCCAGCATTTCCTCTCTTCACAATCGTCCCATACTATTTCGTTTTTAGTATTCATCATTCCCGCAACTTTCTGTTTTGGGCCACGTTTTGTATTTTTGACCCATTTCCAGAAGAGTTTTTTGTTTCCCTCAAAATCATTCTGCATTTTCTCTCCTTCTATAGCCATCACTTCCTCTTTACTTATTCTCACTACCTCCTTCGCTTCTTTGTTTCTTAATCTGTACACCTCATACAATCGCTTTATCTCAGTCTCATTTTTTGCAGCAATCATTGCCATGTACGCATCTTTTTTCTTTTCCACCAAGCACATTTTTTTCTGCCTACTTAGTCACTCTTCCACACATTTGCACGACACAATTGACTACAGAGTTTTTCAAGCTTATCCATGCACTTTCAACGTCAGTGTCTTTTATTTGTTTGTTCCACACGGTTTCATTCCCATTCAACTCTTTACTCACAGCATCTGCGTATTTCATTTTCGCACTGTTATCCACCAGTTTGTCAACCCTAATTCTGGACGTTCGCACTACGTTTGCTTTCCTTCTCCAGACCCACTTTTGCCCTAAACACACTCTCGATACAACCAAAAAATGGTCCGATCCACACTCCGATCGATCCGCGCATTACTTTTGTGTCTTTCGCCAGGTTTCTAAGTCGTTCATCATACACTATCAAGTCTATCATACTTTTAGATTCACCTCTTTGCCATGTATACATATGCACATTTTTATGTTTAAACCACGTATTGGATACAAACAGGCTTCTCTCCACACAGTTGTTCAGCAGGTGTTCACCGTTCTCATTGACTCTTTGGTCTCCGGAGGTATATATATATATATATATATATATATATATATATATATATATATATATATATATATATATATATATATATATATATATATATATATATATATATATATATATATATATATATATATATATATATACCCCGGAGACCAAAGAGTCAACAAATACTTATATAATGGACACCTCTTTAGTGGGTCCTTCGTTGTTTCAACATAACCCTTATTGTGAGTGAGAGTGAATACAAAGAAAGCTTATTCGGAATCAAGTATGATAATTGAGTGTTTCTGGAATGTTACAAGTTTAATAATATTTTAATCTATGATTATTGTGGGTTTAGTTAAGCATAATTTCTGCAAGTCATCGTACAGATTCGTATGCTCTGTAACAGATACATGTATCGAAATAGGAATGGTTGGAAAATATAAATGAGGATCATGGTTACTGCAATATATTAGTGTCTTACAACCTGAATTTTCTTCCCAAAACTCAAAGCACAAACTTCTTTAAGCAGATTGATGCAATTTTGTTTTCCCATTGTAGTAAGAGATTTTTAGATTTTTACTCAAATCCACGATTGTAACTAAAATTTCTTTATTAATACGCAGCACTTACTTTGTAGGAAATCATTAAGGTGTAGTCTAAATAGTACGTGTCAATCTGAATAACGTAGGTACGAATAAAAAATTTGATATTCTCTATAAATTTCCTAATTATAATTATAATCATTTTCATTTAAAATTATTACCACTTAAGGTAGTCAAATAATAAAAAAAAATTAAACTTGTATATATTTGAAATTTGAGAGAAACTTAAGCATTAAATTTACTGGACTATCTTGAAGCGAAATTTTACTGACAACCGCATTCATCCTCAAGCTCACGCTCAAGATCACACGGCCCTTCTGGAAATAAATCTTGTATTATTTTTCTTCCATATGAATCCATCCAATTACCTAGTATTGCACCAATAAAAAAAATTCCAATATATTTTAAACACATGGTGTTCACTGCAACAAAATATAAGGATATATTGTATAATAAAATTAATTAATAATTACGGACAAAGTGAGAAAAACCCCACCTTTAAATTTTCACGATATTATTCATAACTGTCAATCTTGTAAATGACTATAATGTGTATGACGACTAGATTATATGGACTTGATCACACTCGATCGAAAGCTATGGGAGAGTGATCAACTTAATAAAACGCTTCACTTTTGCAGCTTTTGTCTCTAGTGTCCACATAAAAAAATATAAAATTATGGAATGATCTATGTAAAAGACGCATGGTGGAAGAGAACAAAGTGGTAATAACCTGAGCATGTTTTGGTTAGACTAACATAATTTTTGTGAAAACCGCATGTACTACAAAATTGCATTAGATAAAGTTTTGAATAAAAATTACTCTAATAATGGTTAAAGAAATTCATGAGAAAAAAAAGTTTCTACACGTTTAAAAAGGCTTCAGATAATAATTAACTGAAAACCTAGGTTAGTACATGGACCTTTTGGAAAATGTATAGAAGGTTAAGTTAAATTAAGCCCACTTAACTTGCAACAAAATAAAAGTTCCCTTTTGTCAACAACAAGGGTGAGAAAGATGCTTGTGGTTTTGCGTGTAAGATTTGTTTTTTTGACGAAAAAATTCATTTTAAACCACAAAAAGTTACACAAAAATCAAATATTATTATTGTTCACGCGTACGCGCGCGTATGTGTATGCGTGCGTGCATGCGTGTGCGTGTATGCGCGCGTGTGCGTGTGTGGGTGTACGAGTGTCTGCGTTTGCGTGTGTTCGTGTGTGTGTGTGTGTGTGTGTGTGTGTGTGTGTGTGTGTGTGTGCGTGTGTGTGTGGTGTGTGTGTGTGTGTGTGTGTGTGTGTGTGTGTGTGTGTGTGTGTGTGTGTGTGTGTGTGTGTGTGTGTGTGTCATTTCGTTTTAGCCAAATTTTTGTTATAAAGTATTCACAAACAAAGGTTCTTTATGAAAGCCATTGAGAGACCTCTGTGTTAACCTAATTGAAAAAATTAAAGACGCCTTTATTATCATTTTCGCTGCATAGGATACTTCTGCCACCACTTATTTCAATACTTGCGATTCTCATAGGTGCGAGACAAACTGTTTGATTTATAGTATTGAAGAGGCGTTATTCGAAGGGGGATGTGTGTGTGTGTGTGTGTGTGTGTGTGTGTGTGTGTGTGTGTGTGTGTGTGTGTGTGTGTGTGTGTGTGTGTGTGTGTGTGTGTGTGTGTGTGTGTGTGTGTGTGTATGTGTATATAATTATAATACAAGATGACGATACCTTTTATTTTTAAACCATAAGGTCTATTTATACGGCTAGATGCCGTTGAAAGCAGTTATGTTGTAAGCTCTACTTATGCCGTAAGAAAGTACCACAAACTGTTTCTAACTCCTCATTGTAACACAGATTGGTTCGTCGTACGCTCACTTCTAATTATATATTAAGATGCCCATACCTGTTGGAATTGAGACTCTAACGTTGGAGAAATGCGGGGGCTTATGGAGCCCTATCTACTGGAATCGAAGCCCAAGCTATTAGAAATGGGATGTAGCATTAGAGCTAGGCCTAGAACTCCGGTGGTGCGTAAACCATTAATTACATCACAAGATGCTGTGCGGTTACTTTTAAGTATTCTAGAAGAGGGCGTTGCAAACTGCACACCAACTTCTAATTATAACACAATATGTTGTTAATGGCTTTCAACTATACCTCAAGATGGCTTCGAAAACTCTATCCTAACCTAATTATACCACAAGAGTGCCCGTCATTTGCTACTAATCCAAAACAAGGCGCTGAAACAAGCTTCTAGATGTATGAAAATTAATTTAGTCAAAAGGAGTTTTTCAGGATGTACGAAAATCAGACAAGCTGTTAAAGGGACCTTAGATACAAAAACAAGATTCATGATGTTGGAACAAACAAATGACCATAAATTCAGGCAAGATGAAGAAAATGAAAATGAAAAAACCAAGATGAAAAAACAGGATTGAAGATATTAGTTCAAGATGCGGGTACAAAGCTCATTAAATATGCCTTATTTGCAGATGTTGAAACCATCCTCTGCAAAAAGACCCTAGACGTAAAAGTAAATTTCAAGATGCAAATCTAAAATGTTGATTTTAGCCGCAACGATATTAAGTCAAACAGACACGCAGAAAGCAGGTGACTAAGGGGCAAGTGCGCACATGGAAACGGAACCAGCCAAACCTAATGACATAAAGCCATAAAACACATGGTAACAAAATAGTACAGAAAGGTGGCCGAAAGCCAAAAAACCGTACGTAAATAAATTAAAGCCCCAGTGTCAGAACTGTGGCACCGGCTACTTGAAAGGGCGGCTCTGGCAAAACAGCACTTGATGGAGTTTAAGGGCTGTGGTAAAGCCCCACGTACGGGGAAAAGGGGGCTAAGATAGCACTAACGTAGGGTACATCCAATTAAAATAATAGGGTGGAGGAATACCAAGCTTCTAAAATCTAAAGTTTTGTGTTGCTAATAAGGTTTTTATTGTTGTGTGTTATTATTGTTTTTGCTGTAGTTAATTGATGTAAATTGCATTCTCCTATTGATTTTCGTTTGGCATTTTTATTGTAATATTTAATTTTCAACTTACTGTTGCCTCGAAAACGCAATATTAGATACGGTTTACAATTGGCTATTTTTAGCTGATAAATCCTAAATAATCATGCCGATTACTTTGTGCTCCGACATTTTTGATTCACCTTGTACTTATTGAGAAATTGAATTTGAATAATTTCCAATTTTAAAAAAAAAAACACACGTTTATTTATTCAAAGCAACCTGTGGCGTGGACAGTCGCTTTATTTTATACATTTTGTAATTCGTCAATTCATCAATCGGCAAAAGAATGATTTGGACTTATCAACGACGAAAGCAAGATGAATTAATTTTATTTGGGAATATTTTGCTCTGGAGACATTTTCAAATTCATAATGTTAATGCAGCTGCCACATTCAAACAAAAGTTATTCCCACAAGCGCAAAGAAAAGTAGGCTGCGACCTCGAAACTTTATTACTTACTTACACCACTGTAATCATAATTCTGATCGTACGAACGTAAATCCCTTTAAGAAAAGATTACCGAATAATTTGGTCTTACATTCTAATCTTAATAAAAAAAAAAACATTGATTTATACTACGTATTCAACCCTATAATAAAATTCGTATAACTCCTACAAGAAGACACCAATAAATTAAAAGTAATGAAAAGAAAATTTCGCCTAAAAACATTTGGATAATGCAAAATTTCAAAGAAAATTTAGTTGACGTTGTTTACGATGTGTAAGTTACAAAAGAATTTATTAAAATCTGGGCCTTAAGAAATGAATATTCATACAGCATTTTACATAAACGCAGTTAATTATTTTTTTTTATCAATTCCTTATCTGCTTGACTGAACAAAATGTATTCCCATCGTGCGTTCCATTTTTTTAAGGCTATCCATTAAAGAGTTTCCCTTTTAGTTTGGTGTTTTATTTCTGGGTTAGGGATGGTGATGTCTTTGGCATACGATATAAGAGATTTACTCTTTTCTGTAAAGGATTTTGTGTAAAATGACACACTATATTTTAAAACCCTATACCACTTCGTGCATAGAAAATCTAGTAGGAAACGGGTTTAATATGTTTTGAAAAAGTTAAGGGTTCCATAAGTCATCTGAAGGTTATATCATTAACAACAAACAAAATTTTAAGGCAATACACATAAAACTTGATGTTATTTATTGTAGTGAATACATTAATCTATGTTTAAATAGTATCAGACAACGTTTCTGTAAAATTTAGTAGTCTCTACATATTTGCGGGTAAGTCGGAAACGATTACTCTCAAAATTGATTTCCCCTCCTAAGCTTAAATCAGTCACATAGCTTTAAGTTTAAATTATTAAAATAATTGTTATTTTAAATAAATTCTATATATTTTATTGGTATTTGCAGACCGAGATCTAAACATAAGTGGAAATGTCACGCATTGTGCATCAAGTACTAATGATTATTATTAATACTACCCGTCACCATAATTTTGCACAACTAAAGGAATTCCACCTATAGTAAGGGATCTTTAATGATATTGCCACGGCACCTACGGTCTTACATGCTATTTGAGAAGAATGAGTGCTTCGGTTTCTCTCAATTTTAGAAAAACGGGTACCTCGGCCAGGTTTAAATACGCGCTGCTCTAGTGAAAGGCATGCACTCCAACCATTCCACCACCGAGGCAGCTAATAATTACTATTGCTGTTATTACTACTTATTGGGCCTAATTTCACTAAAGTGCGTACTTGACAATTGCATGAATGAATGTAAACAAACGGACTATATATCAAATATCCAGTAAGGTAATGACTTAACAGCAATTCTTAGAATTAGGCGTAATCAATCCTTTGTATAAAATGTCTTAAAAACAGTTTATACAACTGAGTAATTAAGAAAAATACTCGAGAAAAGCTAGTCTGTAATCAACATGGATTTTAGTGTGCAATACATAGCTTTACTATGGAAGGCAGCAATGTCCTATTTCACCCGCTATCCGCATATTTATTTGTCACAGTGCGTCACAGGTTCTAAATAAAGGCGTATTGTTTACAATCTCTCCGTGTGTTTAGTCTCGAAACTGTGCCTCGGACTATTACCATCTGTTGCATTAATTCTACGCAATTGCGAAATAGCAATGATAGCATTACCATAAGAAACATATAAAGCATATAAAATCTATGAAACATATATAATAAAACATGAAACATATGAAACATATGAAAAATACGAAACATATGACACACATGAAACATATGAAACATATGAAGCATATGAAACAAAGGAAACATGAAACATAACGCATGAAACATGAAACATGAAACATGAAACATGAAAGATGAAACATGAAACATGAAACATGAAACATGAAACATGAAACATGAAACATGAAACATGAAACATGAAACATGAAACATGAAACATGAAACATGAAACATGAAACATGAAACATGAAACATGAAACATGAAACATGAAACATGAAACATGAAACATGAAACATGAAACATGAAACATGAAACATGAAACATGAAACATGAAACATGAAACATGAAACATGAAACATGAAACATGAAACATGAAACATAAAACATGAAACGTATGAAACATGAATCGTATGAAACGTATGAAACCTATGAAACATGAAACATATGAAAGATTTGAAACATATGAAACATGAAAGATATGAAACATATGAAACATGAAACATATGAAACAGATGAAGCATATGAAATATATGAAACATATGAAACATATGAAACATGTGAAACAAATGAAACGTATGAAACATGAAACTCATCAAACATAAGAAACATATGAAACATATGAAACATATGAAACATATGAAACATATGAAACATATGTAACATATGAAGCATATGAAACATATGAAACATATGAAACATATGAAACATGAAACATATGAAACATATGAGACATGAAACATGAAATATGTAACATATGAAACATGAAACATATGAAACATACGAAACGTACGAAGCATATGAAACATGGAATATATGAAACATATGAAATAAATGAGATATTTAATGTTATCTACAAATGAAACCTATAAATACTGCACTGTGTGAATTTGTAGCTAATATTAAAATCCATGAAACATATGAAACATATGAAACATATGAAACATGTGAAACAAAGGAAACGTATGAAACAGATGAAACACATGAAACATAAGAAACATATGAAACATACTGCATGAAAAATACTGCACTGTGTGAATTTGTAGCTAACATTGGTTTTTCTGCGGATAACCTATTTTATTTAGCTGCTCCCTATTTATGCCACTTTCTCATTTGAATCTGTAAACCATAAGTTGCCTATATATAAACTTTTACAAAACCATTCTTTCTTCGAAGACGTGAATTCAACCCCATATTTATCCAGCAGAACGCAAACAGTTATAACGCTGTCTGGTGAATAAAGTAAAAATGAAGGAGTATTATTGAGTATTCCACAAAGATCTCTTTTCAGCCCAATAATAATTTGCCACTGCACTGTGTGGAAGAGGATAACCAAAAAGAAACTTTTGAAACTGTATGATCTACAATTCAAAATGCAATCAGCTTGTGAAAACAAATCTTCATTTGTACTCTAATATTGACACAACCATAAATATTTGCACAACCATTTCACTCATTCACAAAACGGTAACCCTGTAACAATTGCAGATTTATCACGTCATCAACAAAGGAGCTAGAAGCAACTATCAACTTTGAACATATTGATAGTATTTGTAAATAACTCTAAAATCTCTGTTATACATTGGTTTTTGCAAGGTTGTAGCACAGAAACACACAATGATTTATTTTATTTCCATTCACACATTCAATGCAACATTAAATTCCACGTTATCATGTAGAGAGCAATTCAGAGTGATTCACCATAAATACTGGTTTATAGCACCTAACTTTTATACGAATAATGCGATTTAATGTAAAATATATATTAACTTCAAATCGCGCAATTTAAGGGTAAAGACAAAAAGGTTTTACATAATTACACAATTGTTCACTAATTTTCAAACCTGTTCTAATCGAAATATGCGTATCAAATTAACCCTTATCCGGACAAGAGATCAAACTATTAATAAATGGAATTTGAGCTAATGCATTCTAGAATTCCTTCAAAATGGTATTTACTACTTAGCCATCAAGAGATTATGAAATTTATTTTCTGCATGTTGATTTTATCAGCACTTTTGTCAATTGGAGCCTCATTACCGGACAAGTGGATCTAATGAACCTTAAATTCTTCAATTTAATATTATATATATATATATATATATATATATATATATATATATATATATATATATATATATATATATGAAGTGGAAAATCTTTGGAATGACGACAATGAAAATAATAATGTAGCTGATTCATCAAGTGACTACGAAGAAGAAGATCTTGTTTCATTTGCTAGTGAAACTGATCACATTCAAAAACTAAATGAAAGGAAGACTTGCCGAATTCAAATATTATCAGTATTATCACAATTCACTTCTAAAGGCGGTACAGAGCGGAGCAGGCAACCTCCTCCTACAGGTCGATCTCGTTCTTGCAACATAATAAAATAAAAAAAAACACATAAAGTGATAATACAGCCGGAAACAATGATTACTTTCTATTTATTTATGGATGACGATATAGTCTTTGAAATTGTTTTACATACAAACAATGAAGCCGACAGGGTATTGAAAGGTGTATTTTGTAAGCCATGTGATAACATTGAAATTCCTGCTCTTTTCGGTGTTACTAACTGCCGGATATGCTTGTGCAAATGATACTAGCTATGATGTGTTGTGTAGTGATTTATATGGTCCGCCAATTTTTCGAGGAACGACGAGACTAAAAATATTAAAAAATTTATTGCGATTTATACGCTTTGATAACAAATAAACACGCGACCACCAGAGAAAGGATAATAAACATGCATCTATACGAGAAATTTGGGAAACGGTCAATAATAATTTCAAAAAACATTAAACATTAAACTTATCCGGAGATAATATAACAGTGGGTGAACAATTTGTACCTTTTCGTGGACGATGCCAATTCCTTCAATATATACCCTCAAAACGTGACGAATATAGAAAGAAGATCTGGTGGACATGCCATTGCCAAACGTATTATCTCCTAAATGGTATTCCGTATATTAGAAAAGAAGGTAATGAAGTCGCGAAGAGCCTCGGTAGTGGTGTAATTGAGCAGCTACTAGAACCGTTTTATAATACAAACAGCAACATGATGTTTGATAATTATTTCACAGAATACTTATTAGCTAAAAGATTATTGATGAATGGATTGACGAGCGTAGGAACTGTGAAGAAAGGACAAACGTTTTGTACCGCAAAAATGTTTGCCCAACAAGAAACGGAACGAAGAGACCTCAATCTTTGGTTTCACACCGCACGCATACTTGGTATCCTACGGACCAAAAAAGAACAAAAGTGTGATAATATTGTCAACTATGCATCACACTAAGGGACTCAATAGCGATTTTAAGAAAAAACCCGAAATGGTAATGTATTATAATCAAAATAAGTTTGTTGTGAATACACTAGACCAAATGGTTCATAAATATATGAGTAAACGCAAAACAAATCGTTGGCCATTTGCATTTTTCATGAATCTTTTAGACGTAAGTGGTGTGGCTGCATATGTCCAATCTAAAACCAGATTGGAACAAGAATAAACATGAAAAGAAGCGTTTATTACTGGTATCCCTATCTGAGAGTTTATTACTTGCGCATATCAGAAGACAATCGAAAGGGTAACAGCATAGTATCCAGCACTTTATGGATGACTTTGTAGGATGTCAACCTTCAAAGAAATTACAACTTGAAGCTAAAGAAAGTGCTAGCAGAAGATGCTACTTGTGTCGCAAAGTGAAGGATCTTAAACAAAAACAATATTGTAGTGAATGTAAACAAAATATTTGTAAAGAACATTCAAAGTTATTGTGTAATAATTGTTGTAAATAGCTTACAACTTAATTGGTGATTTTTCTGTTTATAATAAATAATTTTTTGAAAGCAATTGTTTACATATATAAAAATTTACTGCACAAGTAATATAAATAATATAGAAGGCATCAAAAAGTGTTTACTCGAATTTTGGTTTAGTGACATTTGCATCGCGTTAATTTATTCCTTGTTCTCCAATAAGTGGTATCAATCTTAACGTGTACTACCAACTAACTAGTAAAAAACTAATAAATTATTTCTAAACCATGTTTCGTAAAATAAAATGTGTTTCATTGCAAACGCACTTATGTCACTCATTTCAAACTCCAAATCGTACGGTCCGTTTACACAACTACCCAGAAATGCATTTTAACCAATTACCTGGGCAAAACGTGTTTGCATTCTTCAACGTACCCTTAAGGCTTGTATAATGGGATAAAAAATAAATATGAAAAGTTTAGCAATCACTAAGCGTTTGGCCAATTCATTAGAGACATTTTCGAAACTACGAATTCGGTTGTAGTAAGACGTGTAAATAGCTATGTGAAAACCTTCTAAAGTATCTCACATGCTTGCGATTTTAGAGGAAGCTTACAGATATTTCTAACCTGTTGAGAAAAATTCTAGTCATCAATTTTTTTACTCGTCAAAAATAAAGCCCCGTTTGCTGATTAGTTTAGTTAGAAATTTTGAAAACGTTGATATGAAATATATTAGTTAATGAAGCCATCATGATACGTCTGTTAGCACTTTATTACTTTAATTACCGTTTTCTTGGGCCTTAACGGCGTTTTACGGTTTCGAAGTTGTTATGGTAAAGTTTACCATATTGTGAGGTGTTTGAATTTACTATTACAGTTAAATATTAAATGTTAAATGTTTATCTGCTTTTATAGTGCAGTTGGTTCTTTTTCTTTTTTTTTAATATACTTTATTGTTAGATTGATTACTGCTAGTATTGCTTATTGTTATTCCTGCGGACTGTTCAGGAGCTTCCTCTTCAATCCTGGGCCTCTTGTGTGTTAGTGTGGTTAAATTGTTTAGTGTATTGTATTTGTATATACAATGTAGTGCGTGGTGTTAAGTGGTTGCGATAAGAAATATGTATTAATATATATTGTTTTCTTTTTGCATTGGTGTGTGTGTGTGGTGTGGTGTGCGTACGTGTCGTGTGTGTGTGTGTGTAGTGTGTGTGTGTGTGTGTGTGTGTGTGAGTGTGTGTGTGTGTGTGTGTGTATGCGCGTGTAGGATGTCTTTCATCGGTTTCCTTGGTCGTTAGCAGTGGACATCTTCGCTTTTATCTTATGGAATATAGGATGTAATGTAGGAGGTTTTCGAATGTTTGATGGAGGTTTTAGATGTTCAGGGTGAGGATAACTGTAGGGTGCTTAAATTTGTTTTTCGGTTTTTACCTGTAGGATCTTAGGTACTGTATGTGAGTAAGGGGGGTATATGGGGTGCGGAGGATGTTTTTGGTGGCTTCTGCTTCGCCGAATATCCTACGGTGCGTGTAGTTTGTTTGTAGCGTTTTGAGTCGTTTTGTGATAGGTGTAATGTTAGCGAACTGTATGGTGATTTCGTTGGGTGTTCTGTAGTGTAATCGGTGTATTATCCTTAGGAATCGGAGTTCACATGAGGCTATGGATTGTATGGCTTTGTGTTTTAGGGTAGCGTACAATACAGCACAGAAGTTTATGATAGGCCGTATGAATGTTTTGTAAGTATGTTGTAGGGTTTCGGGTTGACAACCTCCTATGCGGCCCCGAAAGGCGCCTAGGAGGTTGGATCGGCTCAGTACTTTATTCAGAGTCTTGTTTAGGTCAACGTTCCAGTTAAGGGTCCTGGCAAATGTAATTCCTAGGTAGATTATGTCGTCCGTAGCGGTAATCATTCCCCTTGCAGAGAAATGGTTACGTCGTTTTGTGAAAGTAATTTTGTGTTGGGTGTAATATGGGTATCATAATAGGATGGCTTGTGATTTAGTCGGGGTTATGGAGACTCTCCCTTAGTTGGACCAATTGGAGAAGTTCCGTAGTGTGGTGGACATTCAATTGGAGGCGTTCTTGGTTGACCCATTAGTTGCCCAGAAAGCAGTGTCGTCAGCAAACTGTGCCAGGGATCGTCCGGGGGTTGTCGCGCTGGGGTTTCGTGGGCAAATATAAGGTACGGTATTGGGGCTAAGGCAGAGCGCAGGGGTACGCCTGCTTGTGGGCTAGCCTACTCGGAGTCGTAGAGTCCTATGTGTTAGATATGACAGTAGGAGCTTCGTAAGTTCCGGTGGAATACCTAAGGACTGGATTTTGTGAACTATATCCGCATCTCAGACTCTGTCAAAAGCTTGCTTTATGTCTAAGAACACGGAGAGGTTACAATAGCGGTGGTTAAAGGCTTGTGACGTTTCGGTTAGGAGTTTTAGTAATGGACCTAGACAGGTTCTATTGGGTCGAAAACCGAACTGGCTGTCAGATAAGAGGTTATTTGATTCTAGGTAATTTTTCAGCCTTCGGGCTAGGATCTGCTCGTGGGATTTCCCTAGACAGCTGAGGAGAGAGACTGGTCTACATGATAAGGGACCTGTCAGGTCGGAGAGGTTTTAGGGATCATGACGTTTGAGGCGGTTTTCCATGCTGTCGGGTAGTATGAAATCGTGAGACGCTTATTGTATATGGATGTTAAGCGTCGGATCGCTGGGGATAGGTGTCTCCATATAAGTCTATTGAGTCCGTCTTGTTCAGGTGCGGATATTTTGCCTTTTTGGAAGTAGTTGAAGATTTGTATGGGAGGTGCATTTGGTTAAATATTATCTCATTACGGTAGTATGGAGTTACAAAAAGCGACAGTGCGGTTTTGTTAAATTTGGGTTTCCCATAGAATTTGACACTTCAGCACCTTTACATTTCTAATTTTAAGGTGGGTTAAGTACTTAATGAATTATAAAAATTATCGGAGAAAGGTTCAGTAAATTACTTTCCTTATTTATTTTGTGTTATGGTCTCAAAGAGACAAGATTTAGTTAGCGTAAGTGAAATCCTAGGCGGCCGGGATGCCATCCGCCGGTTAGGTGTTTAGAGTGGCCTATTATTGCTTTGCGGGTTGGTAGAGTAGATACTGAGGGTAACTACCTTGGAGTCTTGCATGAAGCGGATATTAATAGCATATTTAATATTACTGGGCTCGCTTTAAGTAATAATTTAATTTCTGTGCAGAATGTGAAATTTTGATCTTGTCTTAGTTAACGCAGGCTTGCATATTTGTTTATTTACACCAAATGATTAGTAGACACAATTTGGTCTTAATTAATATGCGTTATTGGATTGTTAATTTTTTTTTACTTAAAGTAGAATACCAAATTTGAGACTATTGCTTGTAAACACAAAATCTACAAGCACCTCGAATATTCTTCAGGTAATTTGGTATTGATTAATAATCAGTTGGGGCATCGTAAAAAAAGCGCAACCAACCATTGAGAGTATTATGAATGTGTCATTAGGTAATATTAAATGACTCCGTGCAATGATAGTCGAATCTATTCTTTAGTTTACTAAAACCAGGTCTAGAATAACGGAGTTTGCGTAAAGATTTTGTTTGCTGATTCTACAGATACAGTCTATCTTTTTGTGAACTCATTTGTATCGAACTCGCGTCTTAGTGATTCTGTAAAAGATGTTACCATAGCCTACCCCTCTTTATACACTACGAAACCAATTCATTTTCCGAATCAATAATCGGTAAGCTTGATATTAGTAAGGCGACTGGCCCAGACGGTATCTCAGCTATTGTCTTAAAGAAACGTTTCCTCGAACTGGTACCAGTCCTATCTATGCTCTATTCTGTCTTTCGGGGAATTTCCTTCATCATGGAAGTTAACAAATGTTCAACCTATTACCAAAAAAGATGATAAGACCAATTCCAAGTACTGACTAATTGGCCATCACATTCATTTTGTCTGTAATCGTGGAAAAAGCCATCAATCTGCAACTGCACTCTTGCCTTGAAATTAATAAGCCCCTTAGTGACCACCTTTTAGGTAGAGTCGTTCAACTGGTGATCTTATACCAAATGTGACCCAAGTTTGGAACAGTATGGTGAAATAGTTGTAGTCGGTTTAGGTATCTTAAAAGTATTTCACCAAGTTTGGCATGCGTGTTTACTTGCCTAACTCACCTCGTTTAGATTAAATGATACGCTCATCAACTGGGTTTATTTCCAAATGAAGTTAGAATTAACTCGGATGTGCCACAGGGATCAGTTATAACGCCTACACTTTTTCTGCTGTACCTAAATGATATTATTTCTCCAACAACTTACTCGATCCATTGCAGTGCTGACGACAGTTCTCTTGACTGAAGTTTATCTCAGTCTGTTAATAATGGTTATCCACCTTCTATCTCAAATCGGGGCATTAAAGCTGAAATGGCAATTTAAATCAACAAAGACGTTCAAAGGCTTTGTGTTCCCTTATATCCGCCAAAAAGGTCGATCATTCCCTATTGCCAGTATGAATGGCTCAGAGGTTAAGTTTTCAAAATGTATTACTATGGTTGGAATAACTGCATCTTCAATTCTTTCATGGGTTGATCATCTTCTGTCAGCCACTAAAGCAGCTGCTCGTAAAATATGCTTTTCGTACAGATCTAAGGAGTACTTTACATCCCAACAACTCCTTCAGCTGTATAAGGCCCAAATTCAAGTTCATCTAGAATATAATTCTCACCTCAGAGTTGTTTCTCACTAATATGCTCTCGATATCGCTGATTTTGTTCAACTCAATTGTATCATACGTATTACAATAGCTATAAGGCTGCTGAATGCCTTTCTTCCTCTCACTTATGATATGAAGATATTTAAGGTAGCCGTTCATAGGCATGTTTTGGCAATTCAATATCTTCATATCCGTGTTATGCTAATAGTTCCTTTAACACGGTAAGCTAAACTTAGGCTGTTCAGGACCACAATTATTAAAAAAAAACGTTCAGTGCAAATTTGGGTCTTGAGTTAAGGTTTTGGGTGAGTAAAGTGCTATGACAATATGAGAAGGCCAACTAATCGTTTTTATAATAGGGGTATACAAGGTATTTAACGGGGTTGTCTACAGGTTAATCGTGGTTAATACAGATGAGACTAGATATAATAGTTTTGTTGAGTGGCACAATACTTTTCGAGAAGCTTTGAAATCTACAAAACTGTCGGGGATTGATTGGTACGCAGATTTATTTTTATACCGGGCGGGGTCAATAGACCAGAATTATTGATCTCGACCAGAATATCATCAAAATACCCCAAGATGTTCCCTTGTCCACCAGGATTGGAAGCAGGATACTGTTTAACTGGTATAAATGGAGAATTTAGTTAGAATCATTAATTGTGGGAGGTGCACGGTTGGGATCAGTATTTCCTCGTGAACGTCAATATTAATTAAAAATTAATGCAGCTTAATAATAAATTTCATTGCGATAATGAAAGCCGTCCAAAATCTTGCTAACAGCTGAATATAATAATATTCTTGGTTATTAAAATTATCTTTAATCTACCTTAACCCTAGGGTAGTTAACGAATAAAACATCGGAATTTACGTAATTCGGGCTTCTGAGACCCGTTGTATAAAATCACGTATAGTCAGAATAGAAACAAAGTTATTGAAGTAAAACTTTATTTATTACACATATACGTACATTACAAACGTGAGATTATGTATGAAAGTGGACATTATAGTTTAAACACCGCTCTTTGTTTTATTCTGAGTGATGTTACAGGTTTCCTCTTAACGTCATCATTGATAGATGCGTTGTGGTGCATGGTACTTAGCAAAATTATGCATGTGTTCTTTTTACATGCGTAACTTACCATAGATACGCTATTTCAAAAGTAAAACAATGAAGAGCACACTGCGCGATTCTTTGAGGCTTTCATTTCTTTCCAAATGTCATGCTTATTCTGACGTAGTGCACCCACAACAGTAATATTCTTATCCAACAGATAAATTGTTAGCGGAACACTAGTAAAGAAGTTGTCTATCCTGATATTGAGACCAGAATTATGAATGCCACGCACAACAGTTTGTACAACTTCAAGCGCCATGGTTTTTATGTGGAGGTTCTCAGGACTGGCAGCCAACAAACACTAAACCATCCAGGGCATAACCAGACTTAGATCCACACATCCAAAATACTTGAAGTCTATATTTTGCCGGTTTACTTGGCATGTATTGAACGAATCTGCATCTACCTTTAAACCCAACGAGTTGTTCATCAATAGTTGCATTAGTATCCGGCACGACGCAGGTCTTGCATTGCTCAATGAATAAATCCCGAACGTAGAACACCATTGCTAACTGATCGGTTTGCAAACACGCATTCCGGGTTCTCTTGCCGTCAAATTTGACGAATCTTCGTATATCTTCAAAACGAAATATGAACTTTGTAGCTCGGTATATAGGACTGGAAAATTCACTACAAAATAGTTCTCTCGCAGGGACATTCCAGCTTCTGTCAACTCCCGCATGAATAAGTAAACCACAGAAAGCAAGAAATTTAACAGTCAAATCTTTCCACGGTTTTCCTTTTTCTCCGTAAACAGGTTTCCCCTCTAAATGAGTACAGTTCACAGTTCCTTGTACAATAACTGTATTTACAAATAAGTAAAACGCTTCGTTTGGTGTTGCAGCCATATGTTTTTCTGATAGTCCTAATGTTGTGTAGTTGAATATTATCTTTTGTTGGAGGTTGCAAATTCCAACAAACTCCAATCCAGACCATTACCAATATCGTCAACATCATTCTCTGAATTATCGTTAACATCATCATAACTGGAACCATAATACTCGTCAGAAACCAATTCGAAATCTTGCGCCTTCTGTGTCACCATTTTCTGCTTTTAATCTATTACTTTCTTCAGAAGGCAGATCATCACTTTCAGCTACCCATTATGACACTGTCTCTTCATAGACACGGTCACCACATCTCACGATTTTCACGTTCTTTCTTGACGCCATTATATGTGTTTTATAAGTTCACTCAATGCAAAGTTTATTGCAACTGGATGAAAATCAGCTGCGCCTACATTTACACATCCAGCAGTAATGCAGGTTTCAACTTGCACAGACACGTCCAATTCCGCGCAGCAGTGCTTGACAAATTATAACAACCTTTTTTTGTCTATGATTGTAGACCTGAACAGGCTAAATTTGGCCTATCGTGCTAAAGCACTCAGGAACACTTAGGAGAATGGATAGAGGGATAATGAATTGCCAATAGATGCCTATGAACAGCTACCTTAAATTTTCTATCATAAGTGAGAGTAAAGCAGGAACTAGGAAGATCATTCCAGAGTTTAGAAGCCGTCTAGAAAAATGTGAATTGCACCCGTTTGGTACGACAAGTGGAGATTTGTACTGCATACTGATGATGTGAATGAGCCAACCGAGTGTTTCTCGCAAAGATAGCCCGAGATGGTATCAGAAAATATAATTCAGCAGCACAATAGCCGTTGTAATAACGATAATACAAAGAAATAACTGAAACAATCCTTCCATGCTCAAGGGACTGTATGTGAGAAGTTAAGGACGGGTTATTTATAAGCCTAATCGCTTTCTTTTGAATACGATCAACGATATCGAGGGCGCATTGGGGAGTACTAATCCAGAAGTGAGAATTATATTCCAGATGAGGCCGAATTTGGGCCTTATATAGCAGAAGGAGTTGTCGAGAGGTAAAGTACTGCTTAGATCTGTACAAAAAGCCTATTTTACGAGCAGCTGTTTTGGTATCTGACAGAAGATGGTCAACCCATGAGAGATTTGAAGATACAGTCATACCCAACAGAGTAATAGGGTATGAAAGCTTCAGAACTGAGCCATTCATACTTACAACAGGAAATGATCGATCTTTCTTGGCGGACACAAGGCAACACTGAGTTTTGTTTGCATTAAATTTAACTAGATTATTGCTTCCCCATTCGAGAATACGTTGAATGTCTTTGTTGATTAAATTTGCCATTTCAGCTTTAATTTCTTGATTTGACATAGAAGGTGGATTATCACTACGAGTAGACTGAGATGAACTACAGTGAAGAGTGCTATCGTCAGCAAAGCAATGGATGGGGTTAGTTGTTGAAGAAATAAGGTCATTTATGTACATCAGAAAAAGTGTAGGCGCTATAACGGATCACTGTGGTATGCCCGCGTTAATGCTAACTCTTTTGAAAAGAAGCCATCAACTATGAAACGTATTCATCTTTTATCAAGGAAACTATAAACCCAGTTGATGAGCGTATCATTTAACCCAAACGAGGTGAGTTTGGCAAGTAAACATTTATGCTAAACTTGGTCAAATGCCTTTGAGATATCTAAAGCGACTACAACTGTTTCACCGGACTGCTCTACTGTATTGTTCTAAACTTGGGTCACATATGAAAGATCACCTGTTGAACGACTATGCCTAAACCCATATTGGTGGTCACTAAGGAGTTTGTTAGTTTCAAGGAACGTGAGCAGTTGCTGGTTGATGGATTTTTCCATGATTTTAGACAAAATGGAAGTGATGACTATGTCGGTAGTTTGAGGGATCGGTTTTATCGCCTTTTTTGGGAATAGGTTGAACATTTTCTAACTTCCATGATGAAGGGAATTCCCCAGAAGACATAGAGATCGTGTAGAGTTTAGATAGTACTGGTACTAGTTCGGTGGACCATTTCTTTGAGGCAATAGCTGGGATACCGTCTGGGCTAGTCGCCTTATTGAGATCAAGCCTACTGATGATCGATTCCAAGAGCATGTACCGAAAATGAATTGGTTTCATAGCGTATGAAGAAGAGTTGTCTAGGGGCACATCTTTTCCAGAATCATTGAGACACGAGTTTGATGCAAACAAATCCACAAAAACATTGGCTTTGTCTACAGAATCAGCAACTACCGATCCGTCAATAGAAGTAATGGGGGGAAATGAAGATGTTCCAAGGTTTTTACAAATGGTTTTAGCTAAAGACCAAAATTTACGACTGCCTAAAGGAAATGTAGCTAGTTCATTGCATTTTCGTTGTTCGAACAACTTTTTAGTTTTAGTGGTGACACTTTTGCAGATATTTCTAGCACCAACGTATTTATTCTACATGACTGTCGACCGATTTATCAGATTTCCATTTAATGTAATATTTATTTTTTAAAGATATTGCATCAGCACAAGCCTTATTGAACCAGGGTTGGGAACGTGAATGACCTATATGGGACTGTGTTTTGGGAATGTATAACTCCATTCCCATGAGGATGACTTCAGATACTGAAAGAGCGATGTCCGAAGAAGAGGACGACTTAAAACTGTATTCACGCCATGGAAAGGTTGCAAAGAAATCCCGTAAATTACTCCATCGAGCTGACTTAAAACACCACAAGGTTCTATCGGTTTTGCGAACAACGGTAGAATTAGGTGCAGTAGAAATGATTTCTATTAGACAATGGTCGGAAAGACCTAAAGGCGAAAGAACGGAAGTTTTATGAACAAGAGGTTTTGATGTGTGTAAGAGATGTAGAAGATGTGGAGTATGGTTAGGGTTATCAGGGATTCTTGTGGGTTCAGAAATCATTTGTGTGAGATCACACGAAATAGCAAATGTTTCTGCACTATGACCAGCAGGATTTGTAGTAGTTGAAAACTAAAGCCAATTAGAGTTACGAACATTGAAATCGCCTACAATTGAGATATCGCAAGATGGAAACTGAGACAGGAGATAGACAACTTTCATACTAAGGTAATCGAAGAAGTCTTGAAAGTTACTGTCATTAGGAGACCTATAAATGCAACAGTAGAATTTTTACAAAATTAGGGCCAGAATGTTTAAACCAAATCACGTCAAAATTTTTATTTTCTAAGGAAGAAACCCTCTTGCAAGCAATTCTGTCCTTGATGTATGCACATACGCCTCTTTTATATCGAAAGTTAGAGTGAAGGTGGTATTGAGGAAATTGCAAGTCGGGTGACTCGGAGCTTTCAGAGAAGCCTTGTGTTTCAAATAGAAACAAAATATCAGAAGGAAGAATAAGGATGAGAATAGATTAAGGATGAAGGAAAAGGTAACCGGCAGCCCTTACCGAGCTCAGAAAATCGGAGACCCAATATTAAGGAGCCCATCGTAAGGGTGGTTGTACCTCCCCGGCTGGCATGGAGTATACATGCCTACCACCTTGCAGCCTTGAAACTGGTTTTATAGGAACTAGTTATACACGGGCTTGGGAGGCCCGGTTTATGTAAATACGGGGACCTAATGGATTCGATTTCTAAATGCGTTTGAATGTTTTTTGAATCAAGTGTGTTGAATGAAGGCGTGTTTAGAGCATATCTGAATGCTCAACCCGATTGAAATTATGAGTTAGTAAAATCTCTCCGTGCCTAAGAAGCCCGGTTTATGCATCCACGACTTAAAAAATTTGCTGGAACCCAAATTAGACAGGGTTATTTGTTTTGTGACCAAAGAGTGTCTTAGCTATCTTAAAATCATTATGTAAAAGAAATGCCTACAATTCTTCTGTATGTTGAATGTCTATTCTATCTCTCTCAGACGTCACCATATTGACAAGGTAATTATATCTTCAACCCGTTCAAAACATATTTTCAAAAATGATGGTGTTTTTTATTACTTTAGCATTCTAATTGTTAGAAATATTAAATAACCATTACTGAAGTGTGAATCGGATTTTTATGGCAGCCATCTAAACACATCAAACGCGAGGAAAATTTCATTCGGAAATAGTAATTTCTCAATGAAAACCAATTAACGGCGAAACCTCTTTTGAGCGTACATTTATATAAAACGCTGTAAATTCTTCACAGTAATTTATTCGAGTTAAAAATTTAAATAAATAGATTAAAAGCTGAAACGTTTAAATGATGCATGAATAGAATGTGAAACAGTTTAGCTTCCATTACAAACACGATTAATCAAATTTAAGTATCTAAAATAATACTAATGATAATTAATGCAATTAGATTAGAATGGTATAATTTTGAGTGATTGTCTTACCCCTTTTTACAAACAGCTAACAAAATAAATCGCTTTTAATTCTGAATAGCTTCTAACTAAAACTTTATCGGGTCTAAATCAGCTGACATGTCTTTAATTTCCAGAGAAACCATTCACACTTCATTGCTATCTTTACGAAGGTGGAAAACAATACCCTTCTGCAACGAAAGCGTTTTTGTTAAATTTACAGCATCTTGAGTTAAAAGAGAATCAACTAAAATGCCGGTATATTCTTAAATTGCAATTAATTTTTGAATATTAATTAAATTTATGTTTGTTGTGCGTAAGTATTAATGAAATAAGATCAGTCTATAAAATGTTTTTAGTTTTTAAAGCAACTTATTGAAGATAATTTTCGTTTCAACTCTTTTAAAGTACGCGAAATCGTGTTTGTGCACCCTAAATCGGACTAAGCACTAGAAACAGTATTCTTTGCCAATATCCCTTTTATTGTCTTTGGATCAATTAACGAAATACGTTTTTTAGGACCAATAAAAAGTTTTAGTAGCGTACTGAATTTTTATCTCTTTGGAATGTATTAAAAATTCGCTTCACTACGTTTTTTTAATTATATAATACAACTTATTCTGATTTGGTCATGAAATCTAGTTATATCAGATATAAATTTTAGAAAACCAATAGAGCTTGTTTAAAAATACAAAATCTTAACAGTACCAGGGAGTTTTTTAAACAGTTGGTCTTATTGCTTGTGCTATATTAATCAGTTTTAACATACTATCCTCGCCAGGAGTGTTTACCGCTACATGATCACATACAATCATATGTTGTAATTTGTTTTTTAGATCGGTTATTAGCTTATAAATTATTTTCTTTCTTATTTACTTATGTGTATTCTTTCTGCAGGCAGTTTAGGGGTTTTCTCCTCTTCAGCCCTGTGTGTTTTAGTGTTGGAATTGTTTATGGTTTCAATTTTGTTATATGTTTTATATGGCAAAATTATATATATATATATATATATATATATATATATATATATATATATATATATATATATATATATATATATATATATATATATATATATATATATATAACATTGAGATGGTTAGAATTAAGCGTAATAAAGGGGCTAGACTTTATCGAGCTTAAATTTTTTATAATATGCAAATTTAGATAAAATTGAAGAGATATACAGTTCGTTTTGAAAGAAAAAATAGTATACGAGTGTAAAAATATGGTTCTGATGTAACAAAACAGGCTTTGTGGGGTATGCACAAGGTTGTTATATTCATACAAGCAATGAGATATACCAGTAGCATGTGAGAAAGGTCAACACGATTCATATTAGTGTGTACGATTAGTTTCGTTTAACATATTTAAGTAATTTCACATTTTAATCAACTAATTTAAGCATTTTAAACACATGACAGATATTGATCACGTGAAGTACGATAATTCTAATATGTAGAACATGTATAGCTTTAGGTACAATGCATAAACTCTATGAACTATAAAAAAGGGTTATGGTACGAACACAGTATATTAGTAACTCACAGACAAAGTGTTGAAAACGTGCATAAGAAGTGGTATTGACCTAGAAACATAACTAAGAACATGAACAACATTTGTGCAGTGAGATTTTTAATATATAATTACAAATTGTATACAAAAAGTGACAAAATTGTGTTAACAATATGGAATTGTGAAATGACAAAATTATGAACTATGGAGTACAAATAAACAGTATTGGTGTTAGAGACAGATATAAGAACACATTAGATGAACACTTCAAGTGTTATAGACGTTTAAAACGCAAGTTAAAAAGTAATTTATATTAAGTTAGGTTAAGTACTATATTTAAGAGTTTTACAAATTTATAGTTTTTATAGGATAAGATAAGTTCAAAATAAATTATAAAAACATATAATAGTAGGTTTCCCTCATTTCCACAAAAAAATTAACAGTATATATGTAATCTAAACATAAAATTAGAAAAGTTGGGTTAACTACCTAAAACATAGATATGAAAATGGAAATTTTGTTAAAACTAAGTAAAATGGGTTGAAATAGGTGTATTCTGATACAGTTTTCTATGTAGAATTTAAATATGTAATTAGTTTAGTTGTAAAATGTAAAATTTGTTAGATATTAGTATATTCAGATTTTAAGTTGTCAAAATGTAAATCTTCGAAGCGAAGTAGGGCTTGTGAGGTGTCTTTTTATGCGAAAAGTTGCCCTGAATCGAACTTTGTATTTAAAAAGCAAATCCAATTTGATTTAAAAAAGATATAGCATAATTTATGTTTTAGTTAATTTAACAATTTTGTTTAGACCAATCAGATGCTAGTTTTCACAAAAATTATCAAAAAACTTAGTTTCATTTACTCCGTCATATCTCCGTTAGTTTTTCACACAACATGTTCAAATTTTAATAGATAAATCAAGAAATATTTTGAATATCTGGGATATAAGAAAGCTAGCTTGATTTATACAAGGTGCCTAAAATTACTGTACCAATTGTGACAAATTAAAAATCAAATAACTCGCTTACTTTAAATGGAACACCCTGTGTTTTATTATGCCAATCCACGCATTTTTTAATTCCTTTTGGATTGGTATTTGCATTCCCCATACCTAAATATTACGGATTTGAAGATATTTTAATATTATTGCGGTCACTAAAATAGTGGGGTGGTTAACTGTCGGGGTGGCTTTGAAACCACCATTAAACGTCACTTAAATGTCATTAATTTCTTAGCAAAGTTTTTGTCATTGCTGTAAAGCAATTTTACTTATTTAAAGTTTGCAATAGTGAGTGTTTTTAATAATAATGACACACTCTGAATATACTAATAATGATTTTTTTAAATTTAATTATTGTTTATGGAGAATGCAATCGAATTGTTAGCAGAACATGTCGTGTATTTGCAGAGAGATTTCCAGATAAACATAGACCAACTCATGTCATGGTTAGAAGACTTTTGAACAATTGTTCTGAAAATGGAATGTTTCGCCCAAAAATTAACAGAGTTCAGCCACTATTGAAGAACGAAGAGAATGAAATAAATGTTTTGGCATTTTTTAACGCCTGTCCACATGCGTCAGTTAGAGACTGCAGAAGAAATTTACGTCTCTCATTAGGAACTATCTACAACCTGATGATTTACCCCGACGTGTAGAGTCTTGTGAATCATTTCTTGTAAAAATTCATGAGGACGAAAACTTCGTAAAGAAAAATATATGGTATGATAAGACCAAATTTTCACGAAATGGATTTTTGGTCTGATGAAAATCCTTATGTAACTAGCGAACGTTGTTTTCAAGACAGTTGGAATTTTAACGTCCTTTGCTCTGTATATGTATAAATTTATAATCAAGTCTTATTTGATGATTTTAAGTGTATTAGCAACTTTTTCCTGGTATTTTTTCCTAAATTTTTCAATGCACTTTCTCGATTCACAGTAATCAAATTTGAAAATATGAGATTTGTCGTAATATAACAATTGAACGCATATCTCTTTGTCGTTCTCTTTATGATTGAAATTAGTTAAAGAAATCTAGATAAAAAAACTAATTACGTGTAGTGTTAATAGGTATTTGGTATCTTGATATTATACAACAAGTAATAATAACAACTATGAATAACTTGCGTCCTGACGAAGCAGTATGGTACCAACAAGATTGAGCCCCCCTCCCCCCTCACAAAACACGAGGATAGTAAGAGATCTTCTCTACGATACCTTCCAGGACAGATGGATAGCAAACAACGGCCCTTTAATTCAATAGAGCCGTATTACACTTCCCGAGCCACTAGTAATGTCAGAGTAAGGGTTGTAAAATGCTTACAAGTAAACGGTGCTATGTTCGAACATTTATTGTAAAATTAAAATAGATCACCGCCCCATCAAACCACTCATAATAGTTCCTAATAGGTATAAGTTTCCTCTGCCGTCTCTAATTGATGCATGTGGATAGACGGAACGATATGTTCTTTAGTTTTTCCGGGTGTCTCTCTTCAAATACGCATTACATTGCTCCAACAATTCGTTTGTACTCTCCATAAATGATAATTAAATTTAAGTCCTACTTATGTTAAATAAATTTTTACGTTCTTATTGTTAATATTTAGAATAAATGCCTTTTGTATTGACTTGTATGAATTATTATAAATTTTAAAATTTCATTTTTCCTAAAAATACTTTACTTGGTTTCTATTTTCATTATGAAAATAGTACACGATGCAATTATTTTATTGATCACCTTATTTTTTTTTTAATACATCTCACTAAACTATGGTAAATAATTAATGACCTTTAAGTGACAGTTAACCACTCCATTATTTTAGTGACCTCAATGATATCCAAATATCTTCAATTCCGTAATATTTAGGTACAGGCAATGCATATACCAACCGAAAAGGAATTAAAAAAATGCGTGGATTGATATAATAAAACACAGGGTGTTCCATTTAAGATAAGCGAGTTATTTAATTTTTAATTTGTCACAATTGATACAGTAATTTTAGGCACCCTGTGTAAATCAAGCTACCTTTCTTATATCCCAGACATTCTATTATATTTCGTGATTTATCTTTTAAAATTTGAACTTCCTAGGTGAAAAACTAACGGAGATATGATGGAGTAAATGAAACTAAGTTTTTTAATAATTTTTATGAAAACTTAAGATCTATCGAAAACAATTAAAGATAAGGATCGGGTATGCTAATGAAAGTTACCCTTAAATTTGACGTACAATCAGAAAATAAAATAAAAAATGTCACATCCCATTTGAAATAAGCCAGTTAATGTCGACTTCCCGTAGAACCGGAAGTCGTACAACAATGACAAAATTTTTAATCGATTGGAAATTGCGAAAAACGCCAGTACACAAATTTTCAGAATTCTAATACACGCAGTACTCTGGAAACACCTAATTGAAGGTTTACGTGGAACACCTTATACACCTATATTTTAAAAATACATACAAAAAAACAATTCCTCGAGTGGGATTGAAACCCACGATCTGTTCTTTGCTCGCTAGAGCGGCAAGCGGAGAATATTTAATAGGTGATGTGTTCTCGTTAGTGTTGCTTAGTGTATCACCGAATTGGGTGTCTCTAGCGTTGAATTCCCTAGTAGTATAGCATTAGGGAGGCCTGAAATAAATTCTAACAATTCTACTGAGAGGATGCTAACTCTGGCTGGGTTTTAGTATGATATGGCTGTTATTGGGGTGGCTGACAGGTGCACCGTGGCTGTAACGCACTTGAGATGTTTCAGGTGGTGTGATAGTATAACTGGTTACGGTATATCTAGTGAGAATTAGGAGAGCTGTACCTCGGGTTCCTCTGTTTTGACTGTTATTGAGGAATGTGTTGCATTTGGAGATGTTGAGTGTGCCTCGTGTGAATAAGTTTCGGTTATGGCGAGTATTTGGATTTTGTCGTTCGTTAGTTGGTTTTTTAGTAAGGGACGTTTCCGTCGGACGCCCCTTGCGTTAACTGTTCCGATTGTCAGAGCCATTGTACCTATGGGTTAGGTAGGGGATGGGATGATATTCGGGGTTTGTTTGAGGACGGAGAATAGGAGTGAAGAACTTGACCTTGTATCTACCCAGGCAAAATACACTCGTCGGTTTACGAACTCCGCTGCTGCTCTGTCGATTAGTCCTATGATACGCTCGCGCTTATCAGGAAATATCGATACGAGAGTAAAGGAGATCTTTTCCAGAAACTGGAGGAATATTTCGACTGTGGAGTCGGAGTCGGTAGTGGTGTCGGTTTCAAGAGCTGTGATTCTGGTGGCTTTGAATGGTGAAGAAGGAATCTCTCGTCGCTTCTCGTTGTCGAAACTGAAAGTTTCGTGAGGCAGTTGTTACACTTTGGTGTGTCAAGGGATTGGCAGGATTGGGACGTGTGACTACCGCCACAGGATGGACATTTGAAGATTCGGGGGGTGGGGCCCAACTGCGAGAAGATGGACCAGTATTTGAGGATGGATTTTGGGATGTGAGCAGGCTCGCAGAGGTAGTGCCTGGAGAACAACCAGACAGACCCCACGTGCTAACAGGCAGTCAACTGTGGTTTTGGAGTTGCTGAGGACTCGGATCAATGATGTTGGGGGGTTGGTGGTTTTTGAGATAATTCTATAGAATGGTTTATTTCTTGGTCAACGCCACGGATGACACAAGAGGAGGAGATGGTTTTAGAATTTGTGGTGGAGAAAGAGGGTCTGTGTCCGGTAGGTTGTTTAAGGGTTACGGATGGGTTCCGAAAAGGTGTTGGATTTTGGTCTGGGTGTAGTTGACAGGAATGGGAATGTTGGTTGCGAGGAGAGCGGTGTGGTTGAACTTGAGTTCAGACCACGGTAGATTAAGAGGTAGGAGGGTTTAGAAAAGCTGTTTTTGGGTTTTGATGGAGGTGGGAATGTTACGGATGCAATAATTAGGGTTTGGTATGGTGGTTGAGGTGCTTGTGGATGAGGAGGAGAAGGTTGAGGTGGAGGATGTGGTGGGTGATCGGGTGGTTGTGTTTGTTCGAGTTGTTGTCGGTGTCGTAGGTCCTACGGTCACTGTAGTGTAAATCTGTGGTGGCGTCGGTAACAGTTTGACCATCGATGTTAGTAACAGTGTGAGATTTGGAACCGTTTTAGTGAAGAGAAGAGAAGAGTGGACACTCACCGGGGTGCAGCCTCATGCACACGTACACACACATGCGCACGCGCGCGCACACAGGCACACACGCACACACACGTCATGACCGTTTTGGCAATACTTTGCTAAACGATGTAAGATAAGCGAATAAATCGATTTAGCGTTAGTGAAAGTAAGTGAATTGCGTAACCTTCTATACCTGCATATGTACATGTAGGTTGGAAGGTAAACACGTAACTATACTTTGCCCCTAAAATACGTTATTAATTTTTACATTACAAAACTTCAGATGTACAAGTACTACTCATTATTGGTCAATTATAAGTAATTATCATTCTCTTTATTTTCTGCTAGTCGCCTCCTATGCAAAACTTCTAATAAGGATTGTTTTGAGTCTTGCTGATATTAATTTTAGTTTTTCTACCTAACTTTATTGTACAAGCTTACCAACTACATTTTTTACTTACAAAAAGTCGTTCTTATCCTCAAAAAAGATTTAGATAAAAAATTTTATACGTAAGGACGGTAATTTTATTTTAATAGGAATTGCATAATTATGAATATAAACTGTCAAAGGTTAGAATTTCATATTTTTCGTATTTACTTGTTTAGATGTACATAACTTGAGGTTTTATGACGTACGTAATACACTTGTAACCTTTAGTATATATTATATCTGTACTTACAAAGGTAAGAGAGTCGAACAGATTGAAATTGCCTAAATCCTCCGCAAATAGAAACTAGGAATTTATGTGACATTGTTTAAACCAACTTAAATTAGGAAAGAAATTGTTTTACAAAAATAGAAGTTTTGGTGTGAATTACATATAATTTGTAATACGTTTTAAAAATTAACGATACTTATATACAGGGTGTATTATAAATTACGCATAATAAGCACGTAGCGACATTCTTCAGTGAAATCTAAGGCTAAAATTGAGATTGATAAAATTTCCTCCTCTTGAGATATTAGGTGTTAAACGTTATCTTATCCTACTGCGGTTGTGAACTCCTCCCTTTGCTACTGTCAAGTTGTTTCCTAAGTAACCAAAACAATTAAACATTAATTAAAGGTATGAAGGGTTTATTTTAGTTGCGTGAAAGTATTTTTCCACAATTTTTAAATTAAAGCAAACATGTTTAATTTATAATTCAAACAATTTACAATTCAAATCGTATATATATATATATATATATATATATATATATATATTGCTACAAAAACTATTCAAAATAAGCCCCTCCAAACACATCTCAATTTGTTATCTCTTCAGCTGCAATACGGGTATGTTAGATAAGTTCTTCTCATGAGTCAATTTCAACTGCTTAAACAAACTGTTTCAATGTACCCCAAAAGAAAAAATCTAAACAATTATAACCGGACCATGAAACTAACTGGACCACCGCGACCAATCCAACGTGCAGGAAAGTGTAGATTCAACCACTCTCTTACTCCAACCGCCAAATGAGCAGGGGTGCGTCTAATAAAAAGCACATGTCTCTTCTAATATCTAATGGCACACCTGGAAAAGAATTGTTCAAAAATTCTACAAATTCGTGTGCATTTAAACAATCCTACAAGTCTCCCTCCAACAACGGCAGCCCATATATTAACACTAAATCTAATTTGGTGATTCGAAGCGGATAGTCTTCACGAGGCAATTCATGGACAAGTTGAATAATAATTAGCGTGGACGACCTCTGTTGCCTCCAAAAGCTGCAAACCTCGCAGTTTCCCTCAATCGCTGGTCCAGCCGTCGAAAAATGTTAGCTTCAGCTAATTAACGTTCAGCATACAGCGTTGCACTACGAATAGAATTACAATGGCATTCGTCGAATATCAAATACATGTCTGCATACTCGGAAATAGTAAATGACATGTTCTTAAACGCAAAACTATTATTAATCACACAACAATAAACACGAAACTAGGGAAATTATACTACGAAAAATTAAGAAACAATAAAGCTACGAACACAAAGTAGAAAACAATCGTGTTACAGTTGAAAACGGGATTAACATAGGGTGTAACGTATAATTAAGGGTTTGCCGACTAGCTCAATGGGATATTAGGGTCGTGAGCGTGTTTTAGAATTTGAATATTTAGGGTGGCTAAAGGTACGGTTAGACAAACAGACAAATTCTCACTTACCTGACGCGAGCTTATCTCCAGGTGTGCGTTAGTGAAGTCCGGGATCTTTAGCTATAAAGCAAATCCTCAAAATAATTACCTTCAGGTAATACTGAAGCGTGTGAATAAATCATCTGTTGGGCCAACGGCCTCCTTTAACCTCATTTTACGTTAATTTGAACCCCAACACATTTAAACAAAGTACGGAAAAACGAACAGTAAATATTTCGCTAGGTATTGAAAGTTGGATATCTTCGAATAAACTAGTTATCTACCAGAATTTTATCATCAATTCTCAAAAGAAAAACAAACCCTAAGTTAAATAAACGCTATTAAAGACTCGTTTAATTTGTTACGTTAAATAAATCTTCTATAAAAACATAAATGCCTGAATCACTTCTGGTCGCGAATTTGCCTTTGGATCACTTTCAAAACAAACGACATTTATTAAACAAAATTAACCTTGACTTAAATCGTATACTTGATTTTTTAACACTAACTTCCGTTTTAATACCCTTCGCTTATCAGGGAAGAGATTACAAAATAATGCTCATAAATTCAATAAACTGTCCATATATTAAATAAATCACTATAAATAATAATACACAATTTACACCGCACCAATTTATATAATCTATAATTTACATACAAACATGCACTAATAAAACGTTCAGTACACGGATGAAAGCAGTTTGTTAAACACGTTAATGGACTGAAACGTTCAAAAGCAAAACAACTACGTTCATCCTATTATATTCGTATAATTTAGCAATAATAATGCCAATGACAAAAACACCACATCCACAATCAATATAGACAACAATATATTTGCCTCGATTCTGTTTTTCGCCTTTTCTTTCCACTGCACTGCTCCCATTCTAGCCAAATCTTCTTCCACTTCTTGCAACCACTTTCACTTCGGTCTTCCCCTTTTCAACTTTCTTCATATCTTCCCCTATCCGCCACCTGTTTTGTCAATCTATTTGCTGGTAGTCTTTCTATGTGCCCGAGTCAGGTTACTCGTTGTGCTCTAATAACTTGCGTTATTGAGGCTTCTCCAAATACTGTTTTTATTTATTCGTTATTCCATCTTCTCCACTGGCTGTTATCTTCATTAATGCCCCCGTATATTCTTCTTAGCACCCTGCGCTCCCACAGCTCCAGCATTTTTTTTCCACGTTTAGTTAGGGTCCAAGTCTCTGCCGCGTACATTACGGCTGGTCTCATTACTATTTTGTAGACTCCCACTTTGGCTCTTCTCGATACATTCTTGTTACCTAGTAGTCTCTACAGCATTCCCAAGCATTTATTTTCCTTTGATTGATTTTACTTTTTCCTCTTTAATTTTCAACTTCCCCTACGCTATTCCATCCCTTTTAGCTCTCATTACCATGTATCTCGTTTTGTTTTTGTTGATTCCGGATCTTCCTGCATCCTTTATCAGTTTTTGTGTTACCTTTCGAATTTCTCCTAGCTCTCTTGTTACTATTGTTATGTCATCTGCGAAGGCTAGCCATTGATGTTTTTCCCATATATTAGCCCTTTTCTATGTATATGAATGAAGTACTACTTTCAGCACTGCACCTGCCTGAGTCCTGACTCCACCTTACAATTTCCCTTTAACTTTAACAGGACTTGTGTTTTCTATTGTCATTTTTGTTAAGTCTGTTAGTTTCTTATTGATACTTAGTTCTCTCATCTCCTTGTGGTGTCATATGCCTGCTGAAAGTCTTTAAATAACATCAGCATATTTATTCCCTGTCTATAATTCTTTTATTGAAGTAGTTTAGTTATCGTTATCTGGTCTACTGTTGATCTGTAGCTCCTAAAACCGCATTGATAATACCCCCACTAGTATTTATGCGACTTCTTTTAGTCTACTTTTGACTGCTGTTGTTAGGATTTTATAGACCACGTTTAGCACTGCCACTCCCATGTAATTTTCTATCACCTTTCTTATAGATTGGGCATAGTATTGCTCGTTCCCACCTTTTTGGCATTTCTTTCTTCCTGTCCTATTATTCCCGTGATTTCCTGTATTAGTCTTGGACCTCCATATTTTACTAGTTCTATGCTTATTTGGCTCTTACCAGGGCTTTTACTGTAATGCATGCGGTTTATAATTCCTTTAATTTCCTCAATATTAGGCTCTGCCTCGTATTGTCTGTCTATCTTTTCTTCGTGTAGGTCTTCATCAATCCGTCGGTCCGTTTCTTCCTCCTCCGTTTTTCCTGGTTTGTTTAGTATTTGTTCGTAATAGCTTTCCCACCTTTCTATGTTTTCACTTTCATTTATTAGCAGTCTTTCTAGTAGATGGTTTTTTAGCTTTTACTGCCTAACATTCGGTGTCGAACCAATTATGTTCTTACTTCCGTATTTAGTATTTCTTCAGTTGCCGTTTTTGTTATTCTCTCTTCTTCGCCCCATCGCTCATATATTGTTTCATGCGTTCCTCCTCTCATTGCATTCTGCATTTTTTCCTCGTGTTTATCTCGTGTTTCCCTCTTTTCTAAATTTTTTATGCTTACTTTATTTTCCACTTTAAGACTCCTCAATTAACTCTGAAAAGAAAGAAACGTCCTTCCCTTCTGCACTTACATCATCTCTACTCTTGTGTCATATTTTTTTAGCATCACGATTTCAGATAGAAGCTGCAATGTGTGCTTTCAAGTAACTAACGGAATTACCTCGCGATTGATATCGTGCACTTAATTCTTACTTCAGGGCATATTCTAGTTCAGATGAACTTTCATCACCTTCCTCAATGACAATCCTCAACCAAAAACGAATCGACGTACTTTATACCGAAAGTCTTCTGGTATCGATTTCCTAAACTGTACCTCGGTTGACGTTAACGGAAACGAGATACAAAATCAACGTAATACCTGCATCTCATATTTCTCCAAACTTTATTTTATTTTACTTGGAACATTTGTATTCCACTTCTTGTCTTGGATTATGTGTTATTGATATTATTTAAATGTGTTTCTCCATTACAATCCAACTAAATTTCCAAATTTTGTTAATAACTCCATAAGCAGAGAGTTAACAGAAAATTGGTTCTAGAGTTTTTATTTTTACATAGAATTATGTGATGTGAATATTATGCGCCATTAATAATGTATCGTGTACACTAAAATACTAAATGTGTACCGCCAATACATTAGAAGGTTGGCTCAACTGTTACAGGGATAAATGCTATACCACTTGTAACAATAAAATTATTGATACTCAAATGCAATAACGACATGATATAAACACAATACGTATAGTACAACACACAATAAGGGGTACGTGTTATCGATATCATTTAAAACAGACATTTGCTGTTTTAATTTTCTATTTACATTGGACAACTTGCCAGTTTTTTGGTCTTTGGAGGTCTTTTCTTATAAAGGGTATAGATGAAAGGTTGTGAGGATTAACAAGAGTTGACATTTTAAACATAAACTTGTGGTCTATCTTTAATGACGCAATTAAATTGCCAAGGCATAATAATGTCAATACTTTAGAACTGTGGAGCACCCAATTTATATCTTTCGTAACTGACCGAAGCTTCATTTTTCATTCGCCCCTAAAAAAAGAATTAGCTGAAATTCTTTTCAGTATTCCAAGAGTGGAGTAATTAAAATGAAAATCTTAGTTACAAACAATTAAATTTAATGCGATCACGTATATTTCACCCCGTTATTTGAGAGGATAAAATTTTTCTCGTGCTCTTTAATAGAATTTGATGAAATGAATATTAATTATAGTACAAGTTTGCTAGTTACGAACCATTTTCATTAAAGAAAAATTCCATTCAAGGAACTACGCTTAGTACTTTTGGAACGTTATGTTGCACATTCAGAAATGATGCGAAAATGTAAATTTTTTAACAAGAGGAAAACACATGTTCGAGTTTGTAACCGAGAATACATTTTCTCGAAAACTTATAGATGTGAAAGTAAATTTATTAAAGTAATTTGATACTTATAAAGGAAGTAATTTATATTGGGTAATGAGTGTTAACAAAGTTTGGTAATATTCCGTTATTTTGAACAAAAAAAGTCAAATTTACTGAGAACATTTTAGTTATTTACAGAAGGAAGTAACCAAAATAATATTTTGGTGCTGTTATCTAAAGACTTAATTATAAAGAAAGCGAAAGTAGGCGCCCTAAAACTACCATTACTAATTGATTATCAATTATCATTTGGAATAATTGCTCTCTAACGTCTATTACGGAGGTGTATACGTTCTGTTTAGGGGTAGATTCGAACCGAAACTCGTACACGGTTCGGTTCCATACGAAAAATTACAGAAGAAAGTTCGGTTTGAGATTTGCTTCGGAACAAAATAAAGCGGTTTGATTAGCTAGACGGGTATGAAAAAATGTTCCAACATATGATTTATTCAACGGATGATCTAATTGATGGCAAATTGGCCATCACGAAAAAGAGACATTATGAACGTGAATAAACTATATATATATATATATATATATATATATATATATATATATATATATATATATATATATATATATATATATATATGTTTAAAAGATGTGTCGATGTTCAAGGGGGTGCTTCCTGAGGTCATGTTAAGAAATAAATTTCCTATAAATATTGTTCCGGAAACAGTTCGTTTAGAAGATGCAGGGTGTTGAAGTTTTTCATCGACATCTGCATGAAACAGGCAAATTAAATCTTACTGGAGGATCAGGGAGACGAAGGACAAGACGAACACCAGGGCTAGAAAAGAATGTTCTGAACAGGATTGAGGAAAATCCACGAACCTCTGCCAGAAGAGTTGCAGATGCTTTACACGTGAGTACTGGCACTGTTTGGCACACTATTAGAAAAAATTTGTTGTATCCATATAACTACAACACGATAAAACACTGCTTCCTGCTGATTTTCCACTTCGTGTTGCACTCTGCCAATGAATTTTGCAGAAATTAATAGTTATCCCTCAATTATTGTGTTTGATTCTTTTTAGCGCTACCTGATTTTCTTGAAGATTTACTATTGCAATACGACATAGAATGTGATTTATGCATGATGGTGAACCAGCGCATTTTAGTAGGGTGCCCATCTCAAGTCGTTGGTTGCATTCGAGCTGGAGGTGGTCACTTTGTACAGTTTTTGTAATATTTGGAAATAAAGCACTGGTCTTTCTTGCAAATATTAAATTTTTTTTTGTGCACTAGTAAAAGTACTTAAAATGTTTTCACTATTACTGTATGTAATTTATTTGGTTGTATGCGCTGTACAGGCTGTCCCAAATTCGAGGGCAAGCATGGGGATCTCGCTTATTATAAGAGATAGGATATAGGTTTAAATTCGGCACTTTTGCTAAATTTGATTCCGAGTAATAATCTGAAAAGAAATTTGAGCTAACCCGAATGGATTTGGTTTTATGCTCAAAAAACTAAAAATTTCGATTTTTGTTTTTCGCGTTTGACTACCTGATTATTAGGATTTTTCAAAATTTGATTAAACATTATTAAGGCAACTTTTTACGCACAGTACTAATACGGTATTAAAAATATTATGTGACGTTTTATTTATTTTGAACCATCATCAGGTTTATTTTTTCTTATCGGGGTTAAGACATATTTTTATGGCGTTGGATGGAGAATGTTATGCTGATTTTAGCAATATATAACACTTCATGGTTTGATCGACTGCGTACTAAAATACTCTTAAATTAAAAACTAAATATTACATTATCACGATACCCATGAATCAAACAAAACTTTTGTCATGTCATTTTCTAATTGTAAAAAGGGTAATAACTGCAAGATCCTTCGTATTAGTGCTTTAAAATTTGCAAGTTTCTTTATAATGTTTTCAAATTCAGAAAAACGAGACATGATAAGGATATTTTATAGCTGCAATAGAAATAGTGTCAGAGCAGACAAAATATATATACAGGAATATCCGGAGAGGCAGCAACCAAACCAGAGGTATTTTTTTAAATTAGACCAACATTTGCGAGAATTTGGATGTTTTCAGAAACCTCGAAATGCACATGGTAGCAGACTAGACAGAGATGCCGAAGAAGAAATATTACATCAGGTACTATTTGTTAGTGTTATACTAATTATAAAAATTTCCACTCTCTTCACTGCTAATTTCAGCAGACATTTTTTTTGGAGAGTTTTGACTTTATGTTATCCATCTTAGGTTCAAGAAAATCCTTCAACATCTACCAGAGAAATAGAGCAAACTATTGAAGTGGCAAAAACGACAGTTTGGCGAGTGTTAAAGCAACACCGTTATAAACCATTTAAGTTACACGTTAGTCAAACTCTTCGGCCTGGGGACGATATGAGACGGTTGGATTTTTGTAACCAACTTAATACCAAAATGCTGGAAAATCGCAACTTTCTCAATCAAATAATTTGGGCGGATGAGTCCAATTTTTCCATTAATGGAATGTTTAATCGTAATAACGAGCACTACTGGTCCGTTGAAAATCCACGAATTAACAGGCAAATGCGAGGACAAGGCCACCGGTCCTTTAATGTGTGGGTTGAAATCTGGAAGGATAGGCTCCTTGGGCCAATTATTTACGAAGGTATCCTAACGTCTCAACGCTACCTCGCATTTATAACACACAAAATATCAGACCTTTTGGATGATGTTCCGATAAACGAAAGATGGACTCTCTGGTGGCAAATGGACGGAGCTTTTCCTCATAATGCTGCGATAATAAGTGAATATCTTAACGGCGAATTTCCTGATAAATGGATGAGACATAGGTCCAGATTTAACCCCTTTAGATTACTTCCTCTGGGGCTATTTAAAAAATATGATTTATAAGACGCCACCGCAAAATATAGAAGAACTCCAGAATAGGGTTGTTCGTCAAATTCCCAGGCGAACGATTCAAAAAAACGTAAACAATTGTAGAAGAAGAATTAGTTACTGTATTCAAGAAGGAGGAAACTTGTTCGACCATTTATTATAATAATTTTTGTTTGTTTGTCTGTGTAATTATTTTATTGTTACCTATCGATAAATTTGCGTTGTCGCTATTCTGACCGTGTTACATAGACATACTTGTTTGAGTTGTTTGTTAATGTTGTTGTTAATTGTTTAAATGTTTTTATATTTTTTTTTGATGTTCTAACGAGTTTAAAAAATTAAATAAGTAGAACTACTGTAATTATACCTTGCTGGATCCAAGAAGGCGGAATCTTGTTCTTCGTATTTTTCTCATTATTTTAGTTCGCAGTAAATCAAACCATAAAGTGTTATATATTGCTAAAATCAGCATAACATTCTCCATCCAACGACATAAAAGTATATCTTAACCCCCATAAGAAAAAATAAACCTGATGATGGTTCAGAATAAACGAAACGTCACATAATATTTTTAATACCGTGTTAGTATTGTGCGTAAAAAGTTGCCTTAATAATGTTTAATCGAATTTTGAAAATTCCTAATAATAAGGTAGCCAAACGCGAAAAACGAAAATCGAAATTTTTAGTTTTTTGAGCATAAAACCAAATCCATTCGAGTTAGCTCAAATTTCTTTTCAGATTATTACTCGGCATCGAATTTAGCAAAAGTGCCGAATTTAAACCTATATCCTATCTCTTATAATAAGCGAGATCCCCATGCTTGCCCTCGAATTTGGGACAGCCTGTACTTAATTCACTAATATTTTACAATTAAACTTGTAATTTATTTAACTCCCACGATTGCTGCACATATACTCATAAGGTAAATAGAAAATGTTTACCAATTTTTATACTGTTCGCTACACAAATTAAACCGAATCAAAAACATTTTTTAGCGTCTTTCCACGTAAAAAACAAAGTGAATTCCTTAATTAAACGTTCAATGCGCGTTTTTGTAAAGGTACTGGCATTACATTGGTTTTTCTTTTTTATTTCGGAAAGTAAGGACGATCCGCGGAAAACTCAAGAACCAACAAAAATTACTAATGCACGATATACATTTCCGAGGGTGGGAGACAGAATGTCCGTTTTTTTATATCACAGTTTCGCATTTATATGGAAATCTATGCATTTCTCGGAAAAATGCAACAGACAGCAAAGTTTCTAAATCGTATGAAGAACACAATCCTAGATCGCTGAAGATCAATGGCATAACCAAACAACATTTGGGGGGCAGAAAGTGAACATGACCCCCCCATATATATCACCCTGTAGATATTCAATATCAGTAACATAATCAAAATATTGATCTCCTAAAGAGTAATAAGCCTACCGAATGTCAAATCGATATCTTAACAACTGTAGGCGTAACCCAAGAAAAACTAGAAAAATAATAAAACTTCAACACCCAGTATCTGCTAAACGAACTATTTCCGGATCAATATTTACAGGAAATTTTGACCTCAGGAATCAACTCCCTTGAATATTGACATGTCTTTTTTAAACATCCTGTATATACAGGGTGTTTCTTAATGATATGCCGATACTGAAGGAGTTGATTCTACATAAAAGAATAAGACTTTTTTCTTATAAACATATCTCCTCAGACTCATCGTTTTTGAGATACAGGGTGTCTAAGCTTAATTTTTTTTTTTCGTTTTTTTTGTCAATATCTCGAAAACAGTTTAAGTATTTGAAAAATTCAGTGGCGTAGATTTTAGGTACATACAGGTTTTTGAGAAAAATCGCTATTTAATAAAAGAAAACACTGTTTTTCAGAATGTTGTATTAACAAATTATTAAGACTACAGTTAACATACAAATTTTAACAAAACCTACATTATTAAGTAACACAAAACAAACGTTACAGTAAGTTTTCCACGTAAGTGTTTCAAAAAAGAATTTTTTGCAATACATCTAGTTAGCATGGAATCCATGTTTCACTTGTATTTTAAATCTGACAGTTTTAGTAAGTTTCTGTCGTTTTAATGTGTTTGTTCTAAAGTAAAAAGCTTTTACGTTATTCATTTGTTAGAATCTGATTAGTAATGGTAAATTACACAAACGCAGTAATGGTAGAATATGCATTACATGTATGGTTCAAATACGCATGTCAAAATCTGATTTGTTTCAGTGGCTTAGAGGTGGATTAAATCTCATAATGCACCTAAAATCTACGTCACTGAATTTTTCAGATACTTTCAAATCGTAATCATTGGTATTTTCAAGTAAAAAACTTGGGTAAAATCTTGGCGCTTTATCTCTAACTGTTTTCGAGATATTGACAAAAAACGAAAAAACAAATTAAACTTTGACGCTCTGTATCTCAAAAATGGTGTGTTTGAGGAGATATGTTTATAAGAAAAAAAGTCTTCTTTTAATACGCAAAAGCTATTCCTTCAGCGTCGGCATATTGTTAAGGAATACCCTAAAAGTTGCCTCGTCAGTCTATAGTATTTGATAAAGGAAACGGTTATTTTCTTTCTTCGCCCCTTGGTACCAAAACGAAAAACACATTCTGATTTCGAAATCCCGTTCATTTAAAGCGTTTATAAATTTTGGCTTGTATGGAAGAAACTTATTTTTGTGCAGGATTGTCCTCACAGGTTCCCTGTTATATCTCATTGATTCGGCAATATTCGTGATGTAGGTCTGTCCTTTTTCAACCAGGTTTACTCAAACATTTTATTGAGCTTCTTCATCATATTTGTTTGCGACATGACGTTTTTTAAATGAATTTACGACAGACCCTGTTTCTCGAAATTTGCTAAGTATTGTGGATACTGTATTTTGTTTAAGATTTATCCCTGGGTGACGGTTTTTATAAATTTCAGCTACTTGCCGGTGAGGTGTATTTTCGTCACATAATAAAATAATTTCGACTTTTCCTTCTACCGACAACATGACGTAGGTACATTAAGCACAGTCATAATCTAAATATTATGATTGCTACCAGTGACATTTAGTATTGTATGAAAACAAAGTTTTCATCACGTAAACTTTTGCTTTCAACGGCCTACTTGTAAAATTTTTAATGCCTACGTTTCCCATTACGATTACTGGCCAAAATCAATGCTTTGCACTAATGGAGGAGATTTAAATAATTAACTATCATAGTGGAGATTATTTTTAAGCATCTGTAAACTTTAAGAAAGTGTTTAGAATTTAAAATAATATAGGGATGATGTAACTTGGACGAAATGGGGGAATTATTCAATCTTTCACTGAAGTCAATTTTTTTACAACCAAATTTTGTTTTCCTTAAAAACTAATAATTGGATCGATAAATTGAAATGAATGTATTACCATTAGCTAAATATGTCATTAACAAATGGATTAGCATCCGTTTTTTTTTGCTCTTATTTTGCAAAGAGGCTGCTATTGGTCAAAAATTGCCAAAAAATCAAATTTAACTTAGGTTAAAAAAGAAACAACTTTTCAATATTCTGTCAAAAAACGCATTTTCTTGTCATTTCTATTTTTAAACGTGAAATTTCATAGATACCCAAGAGCACAGATTGAAATTTTCAATGTAATTTTGGATCAAATTCCAAGCACCAACTGACGTCAAAGTAAAATTTCACCTAAAGTCATTAATAAAAAATTTTACCATATAATGCGGACTTGATCTGTGTCACTATAAAAACGAAATTATAAAACTCTACAACAATTTATTAACTAACATATTGACAAATATGACAAACTAAGTATTATTTATAAATTTCTAAAATGTAATCATAGTTGGAAGGCAAATTTTACAAAAATTGTTTGCACACGAATTTATTATTAATTTTTATATGTAACATCTCCAAAATTAAACGCTTTTATAAAATTGGTTCATTGCTTGAAATATTGGTTTTGTCATATTGAAAGATGTGACCTATTTCGTTAGTGTTTAGCCAAAGCAGTACTATGTGCTTTAACACGGAGATTTGTGCTGCGTTAATATATTTTTTAGTGGTTGTAATGATATAACGATATAAACCTTATTACAAGATTTACAGGGAATTTGGTAAATGGTATGTGTGATATTATTTTTAGAATTTTTTCATTTTAATTTTGATAACAAATTTACACCTTTATTTTGAACTGAAAAAACTGGAGTTAGATAACATTTTTTAAATGATTTAAATATTAAACACTTCTTATTTGTATGAAAATGTAAACTTTCACCATTAACACTCATAATAAAATACTTATCTTTTTTGGGTTTTTTAATGGTGTATTTTAAATTATATAATCTAAACATTTCGATAACACTTACAGTTGTCTTCGTCAGTAGTAATATTTGTTAAAAATTGTTAAAGATGTTGTAAACAATTTTGTGAAAGTTGAAAAATTAAAACATAAACATCAGCCTGCTATTAATATAACAGTTTGAGAAACGTATAAAGCCAACTATAAAATTAAATTTTAGTAAAGAATAACTAGGTCATTAAAAATGAAATATTGTTAAACTGCCTTAAAGATGACAAATCAGAACACTCTCTACGGCGAAAGCTAACAATGAAATTTGTCAGCCAAACAACACATTTAACAAAATTTAATCGAGTTATGATGTAAGTGTAAAGTTGTGAAAAACTTCAATTAGAAAATGATAGAAGCATTCACAAATCCAAACATCACATCAAATGCTTTACCAATTATATGTTAAATTACAACAGCACTATAATTTAACATAAGTAGTTGAAATTAAATTAAAATTAAAAATTACAAAGAACGTTCTGCATTGTGCTTTTCATTGTTAATAAGACTTCCAATTATTGATAAAGATGTCTCTTTGTTAGATTTAACTGGGTTATTTTATTTCATGTGATGTTTGGGATTGTGAATGCTTCTATCATTTTCAAATTGAAGTTTTTCACAATTTTAGACTTACATCATAACTCGATTAAATTTAAAAAACCCAAAAAAGATAAGTCTTCTATTATGTGTGATAATAGTGAAAGTTTACATTTTCAAAAAAAAAAGTTTCTTTCAAAATGTAGATCTAATCGATATATAAAATTTGAAATAAAATAACCTGAATTACGGTTTTACGTCGGAGTGTTTAATATTTCTATATCAAGTGCATTTAGGTTAATGAAAAGGTTTGAAAATACCATCAATTTTAATACGGAGAAATTAAAAAATGAAATTACTTTACATTTACTTCAAGAATTTGCTAATGAGAAAATATACGTTATACACCTGTAATAAAAAACCGGTACAAATTGTATCAATACTTCCACTTAAAAAAATCGTTTTTTTTTGTAAATAACCCGAAAATGATCAACTTTACAAAAAATTACAAGAATACATTTCGATCTGAGATTTGATTTTCTACCTAATCCCAGAACTTCAAAGAAATCGTGAGGACGGGTTCCAAAATCTAGTTTTTTGGAAATGCACAAACCCTTTTATTTCCCCGAGATACTTATGAAGAACCGGTTTTTTAAAGTGACGGTTTTTTTGATAATATCTTGTAAACACTTTGTTACACAGAAAAATTATAAAAACAAAAAAATACTCACAATTATTTTACTAATCACATATTAAAAGGAAAAAAATAAAAAAAATAACAATTTGCTAAAGGGATACTTACCCCCCCCCCCCAATTTTGCCCCTTCTTCACACTCCACTGATCCGAAATACAATCATTCGCTTTGGGTAGTTGTCATCTATATGACAGACACTCAAACAAGATCTTTTTTTCTCAAATTTTGTTTTTGTACGTTTTCGAACATTTTAAAGCGATTGGGCATATACAAACTTTTGAAAGTTTTTTTAACGATACGGTACTTCCCATATGTTGGATGTACAAGTAATTAAACAAATTCACATTAAAAAAAATTTAAACATTTGGAAAAGTGTCATGAATTTAAAATAAATATAAATATAAAATATAAAAAATATAGAAATATAAAACATAATATAATAATATAATATAATATAAATATAAAAAATATAAAATAAATAATAATGGGTTAAGAGTTACAGTGACAAAGAAATACCCCAGGGTATTTTATACTGTTTAAGCTTAGGGGGAGATTTTACTTACCCATTGATTGGTAATGTTAAACAAAATGTTCTTAAATTTATTGCAAATTTTCAATATTCAATTAGTTTCAATTCAGAAACAAATAAAAATTGTATTAGAAGAATATTTACTAAAAATTTACGAACGGTAGCCAATTATGGAACAGGAAGTCAACAATTTTTTTAGAAACATTTATTATAAAACTATAAATTTCTTAAAATTAAACGAAGATCTTTTAGTACTAAAAGCTGATAAAGGGCAAGGATCTATAATACTAAATGAAGAAGAATATGTTTCTAGAGCTATAGTACCTATAAATGATTCTAGTACGTATAAAATATTACAAAACAACCCTACAAAAGAAATTATTAATAATACTAATGTTTTACTTGAAAATCGGTTTCAACGAGAGCTTCTTCAAAGCCGACTTGTAGGTGAAGCGCTGTTTCTAACCAATTTCTAGAGAGTACTATCACTTGCACACAAGTCAGGGGTTAGGTCGTAGGCCATTAAGCAGTAGCCGTTGGGGTAATCGCTTTTCGATATATCGTTGCTCTCATTCAAAAAATTAATACCCATACCAGGGAATAAGGTGTGATACGCCCTAACATATAAACTATTAGCTCTAAAGTTCGGTTTTAAGGCCTTCGAAGGAATTTGTTGGCCGTCAGTATGTAACGACATGTAATTAATATTTCTGTGACAGAAATTGAATGGATTTGAGACGCAATCACCGTTGAAGGCTTTATTTGTGACAAAACCTACGATGCATCGTTAAGGTAACTGATCCAGGAAGACATTATCCAATGATATTCGCTGTATGCCCGCAGGTATAGTTTGCACCTTTACGGCTGTCCTTGTAACAGGGTATTTTGCTGCACTTGTTTCTAATGCTTTAGCGTTTGCAATTAAAATGGTGTGATTGATTCGCATACGTCTCACCAGTAAACTAGCGTCCATAATTCTCGTCTTGTAAGTTGAACAGTGCGCCGCGATTAGACTAAAGGTGTCTCTTCATCGTAAAAATTTAACCTTCGGCTAAACACCACTTGTGAAAGACTTTTCTTGATTAAACAAATCCGAGTGCACGTGACCAATAATCTCATCCTGCTTGCTGGTTGCTGCAAGTACTTGACGTTTTGAGAAATTGTTATTTGCGTGTCTCATTGTATTCATCTGCCTGACTATATCATTATGCCATAAGGTACAACCTAAATGCGAGCTCTTAGTCACCCTTACGTAATTTAGCAACGTTTCGATATATGAGCGGTAGGACTAGGTATTGGTTGGTTGCGACACCATCTTCTGATTTAAGTAAACCTCCACCTGTGAGAATAGCATCCAATTGTTTACAGGAGATAAAACATTCGCATCATATATGTAAGAATTACACTAACGAGACTATAATTAATGTGAAATGGCAGTTGGATGGGAATTGCGGTAAGCGTGAGAGAGATAAAAGGTCATTGATGTATGCAACGAAATGTATGTGTCTTCTTTCTTTAACCTAGATTTTGCCTCTATATTACTTAACATGCAAGGTCTGTCTGTTTGTATAATGAGAAATGCCTCTATAAAAAAGGGCCTTACATTTTATAATCAAGTTAAGTATGCTGGCCGCTAATTAGGATACTATTTTTTAATTTTTGGGTTTTTACCGATAAGTTTTACATACAAGTTCAGCCTTAGCAGAAATACCTCTGTCAAAAAGGAGATTAGATTTATAAACATGTCCATAGGGAAGATATTAGAGTGTGGTTACAGATACCAAAAGCGTACACTATGCATAACACTATGCATAAACCTGTACTAAGAAAATTTGCTAGAAACAGGTACATTGCTAGTAAGATTTTTGTGTTATGGAAGGCGAATCTTTTTTGCGATTAGAAGAGGATCATGCTCGTCCCTCTCGTTTCTCCCGTCTCTCTCTCTCTCTCTCACTATCTCTCTCTCTATTTCGTCTCCCTCGCCCCTCGTTTCTACCAATTCTCTCGTTTCTCTCCTGTCTCCCTCTCTTTCGCCTCTCTCGTGTTTTACATTTATGCTAAAAATTTAAGTTTCTTGGAGCAGTATTAAACATACATATTTTTTGTAAACATTTCAAGTTTAGAACATACATTAGATGGAGCAACGTTTGCAAAATGGCCAATGTTTACTTTCATAAAAATTTTTTCCCATATATTAACCGATCTACTCTAATGCAATCTGAGGCAGTACCTTCCCTTCAGAACCCTAACTCAAAGGGGTTCGTTTGTTGGGGTTGATCACTTATTATCAGGTTCGACCACACTGAACAATAAATTCAAAAGGGTTTTGTACATATATTAGACCTATTATATACAGTAGCTAAATATTCACACTTGACACTAACCTAAATATTCACGTAAGAATAAATTAAAATAAATCGGATGCTGAAATAACACAACCAAAACAGATATTACAAGTGAAATAAACATCCACTATTCCCCAAAGGGCCTGGGGTAAAACGGTTCCCCTGGTGGGCGACGGCGTATAATAGCGGTGGGTAGGATTGGCAGACAACTTATCCCTCTTTACAAAAAATTGATTTATTTCAAATCTAAACCTCTTCGGTAGTTCCCAGTGAAAGCAACTAGTTTTATACAGTTACGATAACCGGATTTACAGTGTTGGACAGGCGTTGGCGACCATAAGATGTAAGGTGAATGATTTCTATACACCTATTTGCGGTCAGACAGAAAATCAATAACTTTAAAGGGACTTTTTTATACTTATCTTTTATAAAATAATTCGTATTTTATATTGTAATAATGTAACTTTTAGGTCTAACTTTTACGAATGAAAATTAAAACTAATATGTACAGGGTTTTATTAACTAACGGTGGTCTATCTATTTACAGTGTAATGTTAATTACTGGGGATTAAAGTATATTCTAATTACGTTTAGTAATTAGTGAAGATTTTAATGGAAAAAGCATTGGTGGTATTTAAGAGTGATTTAACTCTACGAAAATAAATGTGAATACTCCCGTATTGAGTATACTACCAAACGCACTGCTGTGCGCTTGGAGCGTCTGGCAGAGATAGCGACAGTAGTAGCTACCTGGGGTGCCTCTACTGGGGGCGGCGTTAATAATAGTTTTAAGAAGGTACACCAAACCTTCATGAACGTCTAGTTTCAGGATTGCTTATCAGGTACAGGATAAATCAAACATTCTATAGGTACTATATTATTGGAGGACTACTGCTTTAATTTTGGGCTATCGCGACTTGCGATCTGTATTGGATACTTTGTCAAGACTTCCTATATGAAGCAAAGTTTTCTCCTAGCCTGGGATCGGCGTAAGACCATCAAATCTTCGGGATTTTTCGGTATTAAGGACTATTAGGTGTCACAATAAGCGAGCGATTGCGAATGCGGCGTCAGGACTTCTATTAAAAAGTAAGCTTCACACCAGACCTATTTTAAACTGGTGATCACCTTAGGTGAAATTTAAATGTAATATGCACTCTTGTACGTAATGTTTTCGTAATATACGCAACAGGGCGTGTTGCTTTGTCAGGACGTCCTATAAGAAGTAAAGTCTGCACCTAGCCTGGGATCGGCGTAAGACTATCAAATCTTCGGGGCCTTTCGGTATTAAGGACTGTTAAATCTCACGATAAGCGAGCGGTTAGGAAAGCGGTGTCAGGACTTCTAATAAGAAGCAAGCTTCACACGAGACCTATTTTAAACTGGTAATCACGTTAGGTGAGATTGAAATGCAATACTTACTGTTTTACGTAATGTTTTCGTAATTTACGCAACAGGGCGACCGAAATGTGGTCTAATTGCGGACAGCGTGTTGCTTTGTCAGGACTTCCTATAGGAACTAAAGTCTGCTCCTAGCCTGGGATCGGCGTAAGACCATCAAAACTTCGGGACCTTTCGGTATTAAGGACTGTTAAATCTCACGATAAGCGAGCGGTTAGGAAAGCGGTGTCAGGACTTCTACTAAGAAGCAAGCTTCACACGAGATTTATTTTATACTGGTAATCACGTTAGGTGGGATTGAAATGTAATACTCACTGTTTTACGTAATGTTTTCGTAATTAACGCAACAGGGCGACCGAAATGTGATCTAATTGCGGGCGGCGTGTTGCTTTCGATCTGTAGGCGTTTGTGTAAAATATGTGTTAAATATCAATTAAAAGTTTTTGGACTTATACCCGTTGCGCAGTTTAATTGATACCCTGGGAATTGGTAGAATTCAGGCAAAAGCCTTTCTTTCCAATGCAGTAAGTAAAAGACTACGTTGGGAATAACCCCGCAGTGTGGTGTGTTTTAGCAGTGTATGTATACGTTTGTGTAATTAATTATTACTTAATTAAATTACGTGCAGTTAACCACAGATTTAAGCAGCAGTCCTGGTGTCTTGGAATAATTGCGGGCGGATTGAGACGATTTGACTCAACGGAGACTGGCGATGAAAAAAGTCCTGGATCTAAAAGGTGACCCTGGGTGATTAACGTACGAGGACTGCGCCCGGATCAAGAATGCACCAGGATTGAGAGTGAGAATAAAAAAGGAAAATGCCATGTATTTAATTCCCTTCTAAAGGGGGAGGGCGGGCTGCTTGAGCTTTCCAAGCTCCTTCAGCTACAATCATGGATTCCCGGCAAACATACGTTCATTACGTATATATGCATGTGGGATTAAGGATAGGATGGGCATGGTCAGGATAGGATCGGAAGAAGCGGCGTCAGGGCTCTGAGGGGGAAAATACTACCCCACCATTCGCTTCAATAGCCGCACATAGCGTGAATATACACAGTAACCATGCCCCTATATATGTATGAGAATGTGCACAGAAACTCTTAATGTTTTTGAAACAACGTCGGGGGGCGGGGGGGGGGGTGATATAGATTTGGTGTTCTCTGAAATTTAACAGGTTAATTAACATAAAATTAATTTTAAAAAAAACTTCTAGAGGATGCTGCCTCTTTACACCCTGACTGCACCCATCCTTAACCCCACCATCGTTGTGACTGAAGGAGCTTGTAAAGACTAAGCAGCCTGCCCTCCCCTTTGGGTAGCGAATTAAACACGTTACTCTCCTTTCCTTCCCTAATGTATACTTTATATAAACGTTTTAGGGAATAGGCGGATTACTCGAGGTTTCATAAATGGTTTTCGGTAGTTGTGAAAAACTCGTATAACTTCAGTCTGGAGATCTTTCCCTAACCATTCTGATATTTTTCATGATCCAGGAATTATCGTGGTTATTTAATGAAGTGTTTAGTAATTTTTATTGGTCAGAGTAGGTTTTACTTCATTTTCACACATATTATTTGAGTGCAAAGTGTTCTACACGAGCATACCGATTTTAAAAATGAATCTTTATCAATTCTTTTCACCTTGTACCGTCATGTCATTAGCCAGTGGTACATCGACCTCATAGATAGGGTGTACACTACCCTTCACATGTAAAATAAAAATGAAGTATCTAGCATGTATTATTATTTCTGTCTGAATGTAACTTGTTCGTAATTATAACTGTCTCGACACGCGCACATAGAATACGTATAAACTGATTACAAATCCGTTATTCACAATTACATGTCTAATACACTTATTACTGTTTCAATAATTAATAATATTCTTCATATACTTGTTTCCAACAATACGCACTAATGACTTCTCAGAATCTACAATTTTGTCTAATTACCTTCACTAAAATTGACTATTTCATCTATTTGAACATGATAGCATATAATTAGTTTAGTAAGAATAAATCAACTATTGTAAACATTAGTTCACAATGTTGAATACATAAGGACGTAGAATGAACATCATTTGTGTATGCAAATTAATCAGAAATTGCACAACATAAACAAATAGCTGAACCTAGTGAATTTAGAATTACTATTAAAACATACTGTCTTTTTTACCACTATCAACAATTGCTTTTTAGCAAAGCACTTTCGATAGGAACAGATTGTATCACTGTTGTAGTAATCGATAGTGACACAAATTACGAACCAGCTTTAGATAATAATAGACATTGTAATGTGTGATTATACTCAAACCATATTAATACAAATTTTATATGGTTAATGTTGTATGGTTAGCTGCGTAATTCAGCGGTGTTCTGTAAATTTACTTTAAAGCTCAATTCGATATTTCCAACGAACACTATCGTAACTCAAAGTTGTTCATTTCGACATAATTGCGTTTGAAATTGTTAAGGAATAATGGGTACTACATTTTTCACTCTTTTGCAAAGTATTCAATTCAATAAAGTTTATAGGATTTTTAGATATGTTACTATAATGCAAAGTACAATATAATTTAAAATATAAAATATATACAAAGTACTTTCTTCCTTGTTGAGCGCGGTTCAGGAGTATGAATCCTCATCAGCGCGTGTGCTGTAGGTTGATATGTAGTGTGATGTAGTTGTATGCCGTGTCGACATCATGTTGTAGTATTTGTGGTTCCAAAAAAATATTATCCTGTTGTGGGTCGGTCCTGTTGGAGCTCGGGTGATAATTGTTGATGCTGATGCTGCTGCCTCGGATATATGAAATACATAGAAAAACGCATAACGATGGCATGGCTATTGCTGTGCAGTATTAGGATGAGATATCCATACCGTGAGTGGTGTATAAGAAGTAGGAAATAGGACAGGTGTGAAGAATAATAAATCGATACTGAATACCTTATCCGAGACATCCCTTTCGTCGCGTTTCCTGAGAGTGCTTACCCAAAAGGACACACCTTCTGACCGTGCGAGAGGATTACTCCTCACAGGTCATCTGCAATTTAAACCTTCCTTACGACCGTTGCCACCTTGAGGATGACAGGTAAGGCCTTCGCCAAATCTAAGCCTTCGAGGAAACCCAGAGTGGCGTCGATTCCTAAAGCAGGAGGAGCCATCATTTTCTCGCCAGCGGCTCTAACCGCCTTCGATACTTCTGCTCTCTCAGTTCTGCTTGACGTCGCGTTGGCGTAACTAACACCGGGTCGATATTGAGAGGGTGTCGCTGTTGGCAGTGTCCTCTTCTGTCACTGGTGGCTTGATGCGTCGGTCTGCTTCCGCTGGGGCTGCGGGAGACGTGGGAACTTCGAACATCATCGGAAGTTTGCCGGATGATCAGCACAGTACTTCACACAATTAGCCTGGTATAAGTTAGTGCACTCGATGGAGTGGTGATTTCCTACGCACTTGACACAGCGTGCCGCCGCTCTACATCAACGCCGTGCGTGACGGAATCTCTGGCACCGGTGACACTGTGCGATGCCTGATCTCCGCCTTTAGTCTTCGATGGAGATATAAAGTCGACCCACGTGCTCTATCTGCCGGATCTTCCTAACGTGCTCTTCTGTTGGGAGCATCACCAGCAGAAGCGGGATCGGTCTTACTTGTTCATTGGTCTTGAAACAAGAAGTGGTGTTAATATCGTCAAGCAACTCTGAGCTAACATCGTTCGCGGAGACTTCTACAAGCAATCCCCGTATAACCACCTTGAACGTACGTTTACTCGTTGTGTGATACGTATGGTACCGTATAACATGTCTATTCATACACCGCATCAGCCTGCGACGGTCCTTGACTGTAGCAGGCTGTATCATAGCCTCGGCGATTACCTTTGCTTTGGTAATGGCGATCCTCGTTGGTCCACTTCACGAGAGGAGGAGATCCAGTTTTTGTATCGTAGGATCAGCGGCGGAACCCTCTCCCTGGTTTCAACAGCTTCCGTGGTATACGCAAGGGCTTGGTAAGCCTTGCCGTTCGGTGCAGGAGTGATTTGGAGGTCCATCGATGTCTTCTTTGGCTTTTCCTTACCTCCTTCGTTTTGTTGTGACATCCGGGCTACTGGGGATCCGGACATGTCGATCAACCAGTATCCCTTGTGTAGTCGCAGCGTTGTAGATGCGATTGACGCGATATAAATAACTGTAAAATATTTACTAATATTTTAACAACCTTAACATTTGAGTATAGGTTAATGGCGCGAGCGTGCGCAACAAAGCGAGCGCTGTAAATTATACGAAACGCTGTTACTACTCGAGATGGGTTCATTAGTTTATCGTTCATTAACAAAGTTTAAATGCGTAGGTATATTAATTTATATCTTCCGAAAATATTTCAACTGCTAGATATTATTATTAAATAAACCTGATCCTTTGAAACGCGAAATGGGTAATGTTTGATTATTTACTTATGAACAGTGTGTGTGTGTCTGTGTGCCTGTGTGTCTGTGTGTCTGTGTGTCTGTGTGTCTGTGTGTCTGTGTGTCTGTGTGTCTGTGTGTCTGTGTGTCTGTGTGTCTGTGTTGTGTGTGTGTCTGTGTCTGTGTGTCTGTGTGTCTGTGTGTCTGTGTGTCTGTGTGTCTGTGTTGTGTGTCTGTGTGTCTGTGTGTCTGTGTGTCTGTGTGTCTGTGTGTCTGTGTGTCTGTGTGTCTTGTGTCTTGTGTCTGTGTGTCTGTGTGTCTGTGTGTCTGTGTTGTGTTCATGTGTGTTCTGTGCTGTACTGTGTGTCTGTGTGTCTGTGTCTGTGTCTGTGTGTCTGTGTGTCTGTGTGTCATGTGTGTTGTGTTGTCTTGTGCTGTGTGTCTGTGTGTCTGTGTCGTTCTGTGTCTGTGTTCTGTGTGTCTGTGTGTCTAGTGTAGTTGTGTGTGCTTAGGATGTACGTGTGTTCTGATGTAGTCTGTGTGTCTGTGTGTTCTGTGTGTCTGTGTGATCTGTGTAGTCTGTGTATCTTTGTAAACTGTGTGTCTGTGTCGTGTCTGTGTGTCTGTGTGTCTGTAGTATCTGTGTGTCTGGTCATGTGCTGTCTGTGTGCAATTGTGTCTGGTTCTGTGTGTCTGTGTTCGGTCTGTGATGTCTGTGTGTATGTGTTTTTAACCTTGTGTCGTTTGTGTGTGTCTGTGTGTCTGTGTGTCTGTGTGTCTGTTGTCTGTGTTGTGATGTCTGTGTGTCTGTTGTCTGTGTGTCGTGTCTGTGTCGTGTAGTCTGTGAGTCTTGTGTCTGTGTGTCTGTGTGTCTGTGTCATAGTCTGTGTGTCTGTGTGTCTGTGTGTCTGTGTGTCTTGTGTGTCTGTGTGTCTGTTGTGTCTGTGTGTCTGTGTGTCTGTGTCTGTGTCTGTGTGTCTGTGTTCTGTGTGTCTGTGTGTCTGTGTGTCTGTGTGTCTGTGTGTCTGTGTGTCTGTGTTCTGTGTGTCTGTGTGTCTGTTGTCTGTGTGTCTGTGTGTCCGTTTGTCTGTATGTCTGTGTGTCTGTGTGTCTGTGTGTCTGTGTGTCTGTGTGTCTGTGTGTCTGTGTTCTGTGTGTCTGTGTGTCTGTGTGTCTGTGTTGTCTGTGTGTCTGTGTGTCTGTGTGTCTGTGTGTCGTTGACTTTGTCTGTGTGCTGTGTGCCTGTGTGTCGTGTTGTGTTCTGTGTCTGTGTGTCTGTGTGCCTGTGTGTCTGTGTGCCTGTGTGTCTGTGTTATGTGTGTCGGTGCGTCTGTGCGTCTGTGCGTATGTGGTCTGTGCGTCTGTGGTCTGTGCGTCTGTGAGTCTGTGTTCTGTGCGTCTTACGTCCGTGCGTCTGTGGTCCATGTGTGTGTGTCCGTGCGTCGTGCGTACTGTGTCCGTGGTCTGTGCGTCGTGCGCCTGTCCGTGGTCCGTGCGGTCTGTGCGTCTGTGCGTGTGTGCGTGTGTCGTGTGGTCGTGCTGCTGCGTGCGTGCGTCTGCGTGCGTGTGTGCATGTGTCCGTGTGTTGTGGTGCGTGGTGATGTGTAGTGTGTGTGCGTCGTGCGTGTTGGTGTGTCGTGTGGTGGCGTGTGCGTGCTGCGTTGTGCGTGTGTCGTGTGTGGTGAGGTGTGGTGTGTGGGTGTGGATGTGGGTGTGGGAGAGCGTGAGCGAGTGTGGTGTGGTGTGTGGTGTGTGGTGTGTGTGTGTGGTGTGGTGTGTGAGTGGTGTGTGTGTGGTGTGTGGTGTGGTGTGATGTGTGTGTGTGTGTGAGTGTGTGTGTGTGGTGTGTGGGTGTGTGTGTGTCAGTGGTGTGTAGTGTGTGAGTGTGTGGGTGTGGTGTGAGTGTGTGAGTGTGTGGTAGTGTGGTGTGTGAGTATGTGAGTGTGAGTGTGTGGTGGTGAGTGTGGTGTGTCAGTGGTGGTGTGAGTGTGTGTGTTTGGTGTGTGTGTGAGTGTGTGGTGTGTGAGTGTGTGAGTGTGTGAGTGTGTGAGTGTGTGAGTGTGTGAGGTGTGAGTGTGTGAGTGTGTGAGGTGTGAGTGTGTGTAGTGTGTGAGTGTGTGTAGTGTGTGAGTGTGTGAGTGTGTGTGTGAGTGTGTGAGTGTGAGTGTGTGTGAGTGTGTGAGTGTGTGTGTGTGTAGTGTGTGAGTGTGTGTAGTGTGTGAGTGTGTGAGTGTGTGAGTGTGGATGTGTGAGTGTGTGAGTGTGTGAGTGTGTGAGTGTGTGAGTGTGTGAGTGTGTGAGCGTGTGAGCGTGTGAGTGTGTGAGCGTGTGAGCGTGTGAGCGTGTGAGCGTGTGAGCGTGTGAGCGTGTTCGTGTTCCTGTCCGTGTCCGTGTCCGTGTCCGTGTTCGTGTCCGTTTCCGTGTCCGTGTCCGTGTCCGTGTCCGTGTCCGTGTCCGTGTCCATAACCTTCATGGCAACTTGTTATGTGCTTTAGCATAGAATAGTCGGTTTTTCAATCGCACGTTTCTTATTTTTATACCTGTCATCAAATTCTTTTTAAACTCGGTCCTGATATTTTAAAAGGTTTTTTGTTACAAATCAAATTCATGTATGTATCACAGTCAATGGTCTGATCGCGTTTTGAACATTTTATGGACCATCATCACGAAGTTTTTGGATACAGACATACATTTTCAAAAAAGTTTATTTAGATAACTTTCCTTTGTGTTGAATATGTTATAAAATAAGGAAAAGAACTAAAATATAATATTGTTAATTATGTAACGTAACATAAAAGCTAAATGTTTGTAAAATTATCATTAAAGTTACTTATTTAAATGGTTATAAAACACCACTAAAATACATATGTATAATTTCCAAAAAAAAAAGATTTTTCCAATCTGATGAAGAGCCTTCCATAAATCTCCAAAGAAAAATAATATCATACAGTTCTATCTACGACATCATAGCAACGATGTGGTGCTCTAAAAAAAGAATAAATAAGAGCAGACGGCTTTGGAAAAAATAAAGCTACCGCGTTTGAAGTATTTCAGTATTTGTCATAATTTTGTAATGCACAATGCTGGTACTAGTAATTAAGTACAAATTAGTTAATTTGTGATAGTTATTATCAAAAAAGTATGACGCGATTTTCAAATGCAGAAAAATATGATATGCTACCGTGTTACATACTGTGTTAACGAAATTCTAAAGAAGCGAAACGCATGTATTTAAACAAATATCAAGAGAGATAGAAGCCTCATAAAACCACATTTAAAAGAACATGGTGCCTTTGAAAAGCTTGTAAATTCCAGTCAAAGGCTTTGCAATGATGAAAAAGCAAACAAAGTTTTATTAGCTGTTACAGAATATCCAGAAATTTCAGCATGACGCATTAAGCAAGGAATTGCAGTTTATTTTACAAGAAAAAATACATCCATTTAAATTTAAACTTTGTCAAGGACTTCGAACAGGGGATTCAGCGAGTCCCAGAGAGTTCTCTGACTGGTATACCAGGCAATGTGCAGATAATACCAATACCTTTTCGGTTTTAATATGTGGGCTGTAATATTCGGAATGCGAACAATAGGTCCATTTTTCTATAACGGATCTTTACCAAAATTTATTAAATGAATCAAGCACCTTTATTGATATACAATAATTGAATTATATTTCAACTTGCATTCGATTTAATTCCAGGCGTCCAGGAAATTTATGGCAAGGTTTCGTAAATGGATTGAACATTATTCAGAGTAATATATCAGGTGCCCAAATTAACAACTTTACATTTATTTCTGATTTATATTAATTTACCACACAATATTGAAACTGATAATCAAGTGCGGAATTTGGTTCTTGAAGAACTTAAAATTATTACGCCTCAAACACTTTGCAATGTTTCAAATTCAACCGTAAGATAGTATTACATTGAATGTAATTGGAAAAATTAATGCAGAACTTTTACAACAACTATTATCAATGATCATAAATAATTCTTACATAAATTTACACTAAAAACAACAGGAATTAGTAGTTTTTCCTTTCACCGTCAATTTCTTTGTTGATATTAACTTCCAATATTAAGAAACTTTATCATGGTGATGTAATAACCACGGCGGAAAGTTAATTCATTAACTTCTTGATAATTCAGGCCAGTATTCAAAATTTCGGGATGATGCTCCATAGAAGGTTCAAAACGCGATCAGACATTGCTGAATTTGTAATAACAAATGTTTCAAAATATCAGGGCCGTATCCATAAAAAAGTTGATGATAGCGATTAAAATGGGAAACGTCCGATTGAAAAACTGACTATGCCATGTTAAACCCCGTAACAAGTTTCCATGAAGAAGTGTTTGTATTTTTGCTCTAGCATTTATAACGCCAGAAAAAAATTAACTAGAAATTTACAAAATTCAAAGATATCTCAAAAACGAAAAATCACACTACAATCAGTCGTATCTATTATCATCTCTAATCTAATATATATATATATATATATATATATATATATATATATATATATATATATATATATATATATATATATATATATATATATATATATATATATATAATAAATATTAAAGGGGTGATTGCCCAGGTCATTTTATACAATAAAGTTCCTATAAACTTAGGTCCGCAAACGCTTCGTTACCGATCTACAGCGTGTTGAAGTTTAATTTAAAAAAACAGTCAAAATTAGGTTTTTCCAAAACGGCTTGAGATATCATAATGAAATTTTACGCGTGTCAATAGCTATGGGAGACGCATACTTTTCAATATAACTCAATGTTTCAGTCGTACCATTGGCGCGCGTATTGGCACGTCACTGGCTATTTTTCAAGAAAAAAGTAGGATTCCGCTGATTTCTGTAAAAATAAAAAATATTTTTTAATTATCTGTTCAATTGTGAAGACAAAAGCTCTCTTGACTTTTTATTGTACGATGTACCGGTTTTGAGTAAAAAAAATATTTTAGTACATGTCCATTTATTACAGAAGAAAAGTTTTAAAAATCAAGGGTTTCATTCAAGGGCAAAAACAAATATTTCACCAAACCAAAAATTACAAAAACTGTTCAAAGTGACCACCTCGAGCTAGGATGCAAGAATCCAATCTTCTCCTCATTGACTGGCGAACTCTCTCAAAAACACCAGGATCTGTTTTAATTGAGTTGCACCCAGCAATGATTCGATTTCTTAAGTCTTCTACGTTTTCCAATGGAGTAGCGTACACCAAGGACTTCAAATGGCCTCACAGAAAAAAATCAAGTGGATTTAAGTCCGGGGATCGTGCAGGCCATAAGTGAGGTCCACCCCGGCCAATCCAACGATTTCTGTATGCTTGTGTTAAGAAATCACTAGCTACTTGACTAAAGTGGGCTGGTGCGCCATCGTGTATATACCACATTGCATCTCTAATTGCTAATGGTACGTCCTCCAGAAATCCATGGAGCGTGTTTTCCAAAAAGTTGCGATACACCTCTCCGGCAAGCCCCCCGGGTAGAAATACCGGTCCAGTTAGGTAGTCACCCACAATCCCAATCCAAACGTTCAAAGAAAACTGATGTTGAAAACGATCTTCAATAATTTCATTTAGATTTTCTTCACACCATACATGGAAATTCCGTATTGAATTTCTTTAAAAACTCGCTTCATCGGTGAACAGAATCAAAATCAGGAGTTGAGGGATTTGAACCATTTTGTGCAAAAGCCATTGACAGAATGTAATGCGAGGAGGAAAATCAGCAGGAAGAAGTGCTTGAACGCGTTGTTTATGGAATGGATACAAAAAATTTTCCTTAAGAATGTGCCAAATAGTCCCATTACTTACACCCAAAGCGTCAGCAATTTTTCGAGTTGAAGTACCTCGATCTTCTTCAATCATGTCCAGCACATCCTCTTCCAGCTCTACCCGTCTTGCTGTCCTTGGCCTTCCTGCTCTTCCATTTCGTCTTAATGTGCCTGTTTCATAAAGACGCCGATGAATATATTCGAAAGTTTTTCTATCAGGAGTAATACGGCCCGGAAATCTTTCAGTATACAACCGCCTAGCTTCTAATGCATTCCCATCAGTAAATCCATAAATGTAGTGCATGTCGGTCGTCTCGGCATTTGTATAGCGATTCATGATAAGGAACTTCAACAAATTCGATACATACAAAATTATTAATCACGAGGCTCATTCAATATGTCAGTGATATGTCAGTGAATAATACAGGAATGTTTAAAAGTAATTTTGTACGCATGATAAATGGACATGCACTAATATGTTTTTGTTACTCAAAAACGGTACATCGTACGATAAAAAGTCAAGAGAGCTTTTTTCTTTACAATTAAAAAAAGAATTAAAAAATATTTTTTATTTTTAGAGAAATCAGCGGTATCCTACTTTTTTCTTGAAAAATAGCCTGTGACGTGCGAACACGCGCGCCAATGGTACGACTGAAACATCGTGTTGTATTGCAAAGTATGCGTCTCCCACAGCTATTGACACGCGTAAAATTTCATTATGACATCTCAAGCCGTTTTGGAAAAATCTAATTTTGACTGTTTTTTTAAATTAAACTTCAACACGCTGTAGATCGGTAACGAAGCGTTTGCAGACCTATGTTTATGGGAACTTTATTGTATAAAATGACCTGAACAATCACCCCCTTTAATATTGCCGCATCTTTTAAACACCCTATATATATATATATATATATATATATATATATATATATATATATATATATATATATATATAAACCAATCTTCTCGATGTTGGCATATGTTATTTGCAAAACTAGAATGTAGTTTCATTAACCCGACGGCCAGGTCCGATTTCAAATTCGCAGTATTATTCCAGATTTAGTAAAAAAATGAAGTTTTTTTATTCAGTTTTTTATCGTGTTACAAGTATACTATAAAAATATATTAACTTTTGGAATGGTAAAAAAATTAAATATTCCATAGACGTCCCTGTAAAAGGGTATTTTTAAATAAACATAGAATTTCTTTAAATTACTTTTTCTATTGAAATACTGGTAATGCTACTAATACTCATCAAAAAGATCATTTATAAAAAATCAAATCCTCCATGAGCGCCGCTACAGGAGCTGCAAAGGGTATTGTTAAATAACTTTAAATATTATTGCCTATCGACTAACTGTGTAAATAGATGACTATCAAAATGAATTACCAGTCTTTACAACGGAAGAAACATTATCCCCACCACAAGTTTTAATATACACCAGCTTCAAAGCATGTCTACAAAACTATTCCAAGTACAGGTCGCACAATTAAAGATGAGTCGGGTCGCGCAGATACGTCATTGCGTTCGGGAACAATCGTCAAGTATAACAGCTTAAAATCACTTACCAGGGGCGGCGCAATTAATCGTTGATACACGTACAAAATGACATTTAAGGTGTTATGTTCTTTTATTAATTTAATAATTTATATACATTCCTAATCTGTTTAAAAACATTCTAATTTCATTAACTTAAATGTAAAATTTCCATAAGTATTAAGAAAATGTGTTAATAATTAAGTTTGTATACGTACAATGACGTAATATACACTTGAAACAATTTACCTGCGACGCTACTGAACTTCTCGAATTGCCGCGAGTAGAATATTTGAAAACAGACGAATGCGCATTTGACCTCCAAATCATCTTTAGTTGTGCGACCTATATATATATTAGAAGTTAAAGTTTGTAGCCACAGGTGACAATGTGTACTATTATCGAATCTAAATTTGTTGCCACCGTTGGAAACATGGCCGTAAAGGGATTAAGTGAATTGTGAGCTATCAAATGCATGTGAATTTATTTTAATCCGTCATAACTTTCATCAAATTTAGCAATATTTTTATTGACAAATGTTGCCTCTATTTTTAACATTTCAGGTAATATTTATATTAAGATTTATCAGTAGCGGCTCGTTACTTTCATATTCTATGAACTGACTTTTTAACATTTTTATTTATGTAAAATACTTGTTTCTGCTTCCTTTAAAACTATTTAACAGTCTAAACGTTATTTCATATCTATCTACGTTGAATTAAATAAAATTAAATTAAATATTAAATTTATTCAAAACGTTACAATCCATACTTCAAAAATTTCGTTCCACTTATTTAATACACACAAACGAATTGCTCATTCATCTAAAAAAATGAATGTACAATTTTTTACTGTTTTAAATATACCCAATACAAGTAATAACAAAATAATTCTCAATTCTCAACAGCTGAAGTACATTTATCTTTAATATTCGTAGAACGAAATTAATTAATTTTTCATTTTCAAAATATAAATATACTGACCTTTGCCAGAAAATATTTTGTTAGATTACTAACACTCCGCATTGCGTTGAATTGAGAAGTGGATACGTTATATTACAAAAATAAAATATATTTTTCTTCGGCTTTGTTTTATTTCGTACAATCCTTTATGGCGTGCACTTGTTATGTAGCATGCGATGTTTATGAACACAATTACGAGTCATTATAAAAGAGAATTATGCAAAAATAAAATATTCATCATTCCTATTCAAATTAGTTACATTTATCTTTGTTAGTAATAATTACTTCTACACCCTTACAATCCAAAGATGCAACGAACTCATATTGAAATACGTAGGAATATACGTAGGTAAATTTTCTGTAAATGGATACATTCCTTGTGAGTTTAAATGGAAAGTTTAAAAAGATTAATATTCATGAAATGAGGTTCGCACTATTTCAGCTGTAAACATCTTCAAGCTTTCCTTAAAGTTTTGGTCTCACTTCAACTCAAAAGCATTGTTTGTAGGTATGTGGTTAATTAAGGGTAGAAGTTCCGCCCCGTTCATTTTCAGCCGTTTCCAGCCCATCGTAGTTAATTTTCAGTGTTCTAGTTCATGCAATCTTCTTGGGTGGTGCAATGTTGTTACGTTACATTCTACAAATAAACACGTTAAGTTTCATTTAAATACTGTATTACTGCGGTTTGTAATTTTTTTTTTGTTGTAGAGCGTAAATTGCGTGTTGTATGTAAATTTTTAATTTTTTTGTAACAAAAGTTGATATTACATGATTTAAGCTATGTGGGAACGTAATAACGCGTGATTAAATCTGGCAACAATCGTAATACGATAACGACACCAGAAATACCAAATAACCAATTCAGATTAAATTTGATTATGTTGAGTATGCAACTGATCCTTATTGAATAAAGCTGTGCGCTAAATGATAGAAGTTACTAAATCATAAAAATTTCGTAATTATCAAACATAGGTAATTTTTGAATAATGTAATTAAATTACAAAATCACCTACATAAGTAATAATATAATTGTTAACTTTGATGGTGCTATGTCCATCAAATAAGCCATCTTTTAACATGTCGGCTACGGTGCCAGTTCGGGCGAAAGATTAGGGTTATCTAGTTTATAGTTCACAATCAAGATCGTATTTCCTCATTTTTTTATTCGATCGGTTTGTTGCTGACAAATTGAGCCTTAAAGTTCCAAAAAAATTAATAAATGAACAAAAGCACAAAAACATTTACAGATGTATGGATTTAAAAAAAAACATTAATAAAATAATACTATTTCTCAAGACCTCAGAAGCTAATCGCCGGTATTCGCCATTAATTCTTCGCAGAGAGTACATATCGACCAATTCTTCGGGAAAATGCCCATTGAAAAACTCTCGAACCTGAACAGAATAATGAGGGAGTGCACCATTTTGATGAAAAGTTATTTAATCTTGCTAAAATCTATCAATCCGCTATCAAATAATGAATGTTATACTCTCAGTTCTGGAATCAGATTACTTTCAATAAAAAGTGGTCCAATATAGTCTCATGAAATTCTGGCCCGTACGTTGAGTTTTTTAGGATATGATGTATGAGCTCTCCTAAACCATTATACATTGGTATCACTCCAATAACAAAAACCATATGTGTTCACATAATGGTGTAGTCGTCTGAAAAACAGATATAAAATAAATTGTTATTATTGATTAGTTGTTGGCTCAAAAGTTTGCAATACTGCCTGCGTCGATTTGGACCATTTCCATTCAGCTCTTGAAGTAGTTTCATTTTGTACGCATTAAACTTATATGTCTTTAAAATTCGTCCGTGAAACACTATAATTTGAAACGTTTTTCTGGTATACTAAACGTACATAACCTAAAACTGCAGCCAGGACACCTACATTTCGAACTGAACGATTTACTTACCATTTGATGTTATTGACAAAACCCATAGCTTGATACCATTTTGATTTAGTAGATAAGCAAGATCTTATACAAGTCTAATGTTCTTTCGTTCTCACTTTGTATTGTCATTAGCCTAACCTATCTTTTAGCTTTGTATGCAATTTCTCATCAAGAAATCGCTAGAATTAGAAAAATGCGATTGCATAAGTACTGAAAAAACTTTCCCAACTTAAGGGTCGTCGTTTATTCAAAAATTGGAAGGGGGTCGCACAGGGTTATGGCCAAAAATATGATTTTTGCATAAAAAATGGCCACCCTTGTTCCCAAGACGCGTTTTGGATTTCTGTTGAAACGCTTCTGGATTGGTGCTTTCTTTAAAAGCTTCAAATTATTTGCACTCTGTCAAAACAAATGGCGTGTTGTAGCGCTAATTCTAAAGGTCGCCAATATTATTTACTCAAATTTTACTTTACGTTAATTTTATCAATGAAATTCTACTTCCAAAATCTTCATCTTAATAAAAAAAAATGCAAAAGAAACAAACAGGGAAATTTTAATAATAAGTAATTAATTGTTTGAAACTTGTAAGTTCCAAATTCCACAACCAACAACCATAATTTTTAATTGGTTACTCCATTTATCACACGTATAAAACATAAATTCGACATAATATCCACTACTGGTCTGAAACGAATCCTCACTGGATGCAGGAGGTTCACCAACAGGGTCGTTGGTATGTAAATGTGTGGTGCGGGATTCTAGGTGGAGAAATAATTGGGCCTTTTTTTAATGAGACTGTTAATGGAGAAAGATATTTAGATTTTTTAAGCAACGAATTGCCACTTCTTTTAGAAGACGTACCCTTGGCCATTCGTCGTTACATGTTATTGCAACATGATGGGTGCCCGGCATATTATTCTTAGATCAATCATACCCTGAAAGGTGGATAGGACGTGGAAGCTTATTTATTTGACCACCAAGGTCTCCAGACCTAACTTGTTTAGATTTTTATTTGTGGGGGCGAATAAAAAAAGATCTCGTTTATGTCGATAGATCCACAACAAGAGCTGACATGATTGAAAGAATACGACAGACAATACGAAGTATTTCAAGGGCAGAAATTGAAACTGCTGTTCTCTCCACCCGTCAGCGATTGATTTCATGCATTGAAAATGATGGACGACATTTCGAACATCTAGGGCGACACTAATTACGTAGTTATTTATCTAAGGTTTTAATTTTTAGATTTATCACATTATTGTTTTATAATTTGTTCTCATTGTTAGTAGCAACAGCATTACATTTAGGTAATCTAGCGGCAACCATAACATTAGTATGATAACAGTTTAAATTACTGCAGACCAATGTAGGATCTTTTCATCCAGGCTAAATTTAATAATTTCCGTTAACGCGAACTAGCCTACTACACGTTGGAAGAACAATTCCCGCCATTTACCTGTTTCTTACGATATCTCAGGATAGGAAAAAATATCGACTTGCAGTTTTCACTGTTTTATTACTAATTTAGTCTACTTTTTAAAGACCTACTTAAATTTTTATGCTTCCATTTAAAACTAAAGAGAAAACACAATACTAAAAAAATATTAAACAGCGCCCTCTAGCATTTATATTATTAATCAGATTGCTTCAAATTTACAAAATTTTCCATTGTTTAACAAAAGCTCTTTCAAACAACATCAAGTTTATTAAAATCGGTCAAGCAGAACCTGAATTAAAGGCGTTTTTTCGTAACAAGGTTTCCACTCTCCCCCGCCCCCTTATTTGAAGAGATAGACTAAAACTTGTCAAATAAAAAATATGCAGAATTTGTCTAAGAATTTGATTATAATCTTTAATATACCCCTTAATTGAATAAATTTTAAAAAATTTTGCTTTTTAAAATTTTAACTGTCAAATACGCCCTCTAGCGGTGGACCTACAATTCTGAAAATAATTTCCAGGCGTTTCTCGAGGACACTTTTCTTATAAAAAAATGTTTCCTGAACCTGTGGTATAATCCATTCCTGAGATATGGCCGACGGCCGTTCTTATTTGGCCACCTGGTACAAATAATTCAATTCTAACAATTCAATCGTCTTAACTTCCTAACCTTACATCATCATTCATTTAAAGAAATAATTATTATTTTGAATCAGCTGTTCGCTCACCTACTATTAACCCATTAATACTTTGCACATAATCCACCAGAATAGACGAATTACTCACCTGCAATAAATGCCTTAATGCTGTACATAAACCGCACATAATTCGGTACACATCTTTTTGTATTTAAATAAATATTTAAAATATTCATTTATGAAATAAAGTACTAGGGTTATACCGCACATTGTTTTAATTTCATAGTTCTAGACTCCACCAATAGAGGCTACTTATTAATTGGTCGGAGTAAAGTCGCTAGATAGAATACTGTATCGCAAGTGCATGTTCCAATGTGCTAGAGAGGGAACTACATTTTCTGGCCACAACATAGCTGTCTGACAGAGAATATGACGTCATGCTGTCAAACTGAACTGACTTTGGTTTTGGTTATATTATTAGTAGTGCTGTTAGTCGCGAACGTGTGCACGTAAAAAGCTTTGGAAGTTGGGAATTGTACTGTAAAACAGTAAAGATGCCAAGTTTTTGTTTGTCGCCGACGCGAAAGGTTATTTCGCTTCCCTACAGGTAATTATTGAATTTGGATATTAATTTTTTGTATTTTTGCCATGAAAAGACGCGGAACGACGCAGTATCTGGATGCATCTAATAGGGAAACAAGATAACCCTAGAATGTGTGTCGTAAGTTTTCACAATACTTTATGTAACAAATGAATACTATAAAAGTACTATTATGCTAGTTGCATTTTTCTGAAGAAGCATTTGAAACGAAAAGAATTGATGGAAAGAGAAAATTGAAGCCCAATGTCATAATATTACTTATAACTGTACAAAAATATTCGTTAAATATAGGCGATTTTTCACTGTTAGAGGAGAGAATTCAAAAAATACAATTAAAGGGTCCTCCGAAACTAGTCGGACACTTGCAATGAAAAATGTCATTTAATAAATAACTTAAACCAATACATGGTGTTTGCTTCAATTAGGTGACAATATGTTCTTTTTCACAATCAAATTTCATAGAAGTTGTTCACTTCTGTTTGAAGTTAGCGCTCAATTTTGGCCACAAAATGGATCCAATTACGGTACTTTATTTTATCCAGTGACTTTAGGCCGGGGGGAATCTGATCAGTGGCGTCCGGTCAATTAACCGCCAACGCCAAAACCAGAATAATTATCATTCTAAGTATTGTTTATTTATTATGTCAATTAGCATTAGTTCTACTTTATTACTTCCCTTTTTCCAGAATTGTTTTATTTTATATCACTATAAACCTGCATAAATTATTATAAACTAAGAGATTTTTATTTCCAGGTTAGGCCACCCAACATACACCAAGGTAGTGAAAGTTTTGAACTCGCCCTAAGGGTCCAAAAGAGGACACAAGAATTAAATTGTACTTTGTAAAGCTAATGAGCAATACAAGGGAATATTGACTCCAAAAGAATTTCTACACGAAAAATTGTTTTTTTAAGAATAATGTTTTAGAAAAACTTAATAATTGTTGCTTTCAATATTATTTGCTATAATTAATTAAAATGGAATGAAATACAATATGATTTTTTCGTGGAAAACTGCCTAATTGTGTTTCTATTTAATTTTAACGCAGTTCAAAATATATTTTTATAACCCACAAAGTATTTTAACTACTTACCTGACCATTATTTTAATTTTCATAAATTATTTATATTTGCAGTGCAGTAATTTTATATTTAAAATTAGGAAATGCATAAAAATATTTTAGAGTGTTTTCCCTTAAATAGTGCATTACAATATTGTAGCGTTCTCCAGGTACCCAACCTTGAAAAGTATAATTTGAACTTATTTGCAGGAAGGCAAATTCAAGAACAAAACAATCGCTAAGTGATTTATCTTGACTTTAATGACAATAATGTTACTATTATTCAAATTAATTGCTTGCCTTACATTGACTTTCCTGGCAGTAATTAAAATATTAGAATTTATTTACAAGTCTGATATTTAATTACTCGCAAACCTCAAATCTGATCAAACGAATTGGCCGTCTAGTGGTAGGCACGTGCTATTTCAATTAGATGGGCTGATTGAGGTTAAGTGTTGCATCATGATGGTTCAACCCGTTAATGTAATATTGTGGGAAAGGACCACCAATAAAACCCACTTAATTCATAAATAAGTAATTGCACAAGTAGACTAATAAATTAAATCACAAAAAAAACAATGAAAGGGTTAAGTATATAACAAGACACAATCAAATCAGGTTAAAGTGCGTACAAAATTATAACATTAAGAAAAGAAATAAATAAAAATCGGTTTAGCTACACATAAACACAACAAAAAAACCCATGTAGTCACCCCACAATTGTTTCATAAATAAATCAGAATAAAAATTGTAATACCAAACATGTGGCCCTCTAAAACCAATCATGCCGGTCTTTAAGTAAATAAGCAAATAAAATAATAAGGCTAATTACGGTACATATAAAGTACAACAGCAGTAAAATTGCACAGGTGATAATAAGGTATAGACAAGGACAAAAGAAAATAGACAAGGAATTTTCACGTTCACCATTGTTTAGTGACTACTGAAGCACAAAATACATACGTAAGATTACAATAAATTACATATCAAGAGAAATCCGTTCGCAGGCAAACAATTCCACTTAAACATGCTGACACAAAAAAAACTCATTAAAGACAAAGCCTTTCAAGGGTAATTGTAAATAGATCATAACATCGTGACCGATATATGTTTGTGTGCGTTAGAAAAATACAGCGTCCCTTTCTCAGGTTACCATTCATCCATACAACAATAAAAACAATAGAAATAAAATTCGAGGTGTTTAATGGCCATCTGGATACGGAAGTATGTAAAAACGCGGAAATTGACTATTACAATTTTAACCAAGGTCTATCCTGTACCCGCTCGCCAAGCTCACCTCCATACAAATATAAATATAATCAACAATGCTAATTCACCCAAATACAATGGTTAGGGAGCCCTGTACTGTCTTTTATTTTAGCAGAATTCAGCTTAATGAGCCAGCGTGCGAATGCGATACCTTTGCAAGGCAATGTTTGATTTTTAATACCCTACATAGGCTTATAAAATTATTTGCTGCGAGCTTTCATTTATATAAAAATACCTACTTACACTTGAATATATTCCCTTTAGTGAAACACTTTACCACCAACACGACGAGTTAAGATGCACGGTTTAAAGCTCGGCGCCGCGCGATTAATTATAGATCAATTTTTGGAAAAATTTACATTAAAACATACACTAAAAGAAAAGAACGAATTAGTGTTTTAGTTTTGCTAAAAGGTACACGACAAGATATTTATAGATCGAACGGTCTACAACGGGAGTTTCTAATTAAAACAATAAAAGCAATCCGGCTCAATCAAAGTTTCAACAGCAACTGATTTTCCTCTAGATTATTTACTATATTTACTCCCTAAAATCAACCCGCGTTATTGCAAGTAATAATACAAAACAAGAAATTATGTCGTGGAAAAATTTTTCGCATTCCTAACAGAGCGAAATCTTAATTTTAATAGCATGCATTCGTCCGTAACAAACCCTACATTTCATATCAAAGGACCAGGCAGCCGGCTTATGGAGAAATGAATTCCGGTTAATTTGCCTTAATTTTTGGGATGTTGAAGTTGTCGACTTCATGAACAATAGTGCCCATGGGCACAACTCAATCCTATGGCCAGTTTTCAATTTACAGGGTGATGAAGTTGAAAAATGGCCATTTTTTAAAACGTATTAAAATGTAATTTTCATAATGTATTAAGGATTTTTTGCTGTAATAGTATTCTAATAACATCAAATAATATTGCTTTGTGTAGAAAAAGTATTATTTGATACAGGGTGATTCAAAAATTACCAAAAAAGATTGTTGATGCTGTGTATTCTACTTTACAGTAGGAATATCAAAATATTAATATTTGGTCTGAATTTACTATAGTTGGACTTATTATAACAAGATATAAAAACATTTTATACAGGGTGAGTCAAAAAGTTGATCGACTCTGCAGGTTATTTTTATTACAATTTTATATATTTTGTAATACAAGTCAGTAGTCGACATTGAACCATTTTCAAAAATATATAATTTATAAATTAAATACAGGGTTATTCACAAGATATTTAAGGTAGAAAATTACGAAAATTGATTTTTTTTGCGAATCACTCTGTAATTTAATATTTCCTCCGTTAATTTCTCTACTTTTTCTTATTGTCTGTAATTTGAGTTTGTTAGTCCCTATAGAAGTTTTGCGAAGTTACTATGATCAGTTTTTATATCGACTTTGTGATGACAAGCCTGTCACAATGTATACGCTTATACCTGAGCTCATAAATGTTTTTATTTTATTTAATCATTCATGATTTATGTCATTCTAACGTTATTTGTTTAAGGAAACAAATAATATGTAACATATAATATCAACAAATAATGTATTAATAGTGAGCCAAACCTCCGAAGACGCAAATATTATTAGAGAGCCAAATATCCGAAGACGCAAATATTTTATTTATTTATCTACATACCTATTCTCAATCTAGTTTGAATAAGTTACTTATAGAGTTTAATGTATCTATGATTATAGAGTAATCTCACCACTACAAGGAGGGTTTCCCGGATCGCTCTTTTTATTATATGGTATCCCCAATAGCCTAATCCCTTATTACCTGTTTAATGCAGTTCTATTTATAATGAAACAAATCAATTATAGGTGAACGAAAACGATTCGGCTTATATGAAATGTGAAAATCACCCATTTATTTGTAATTTTTACCTGATTCATCAGTTTGAATAAGTACTTCACTAGTGATGTACCAACCCTTATAAGATAAATGTACCAAGGGGCACATTTTGAAATGGTAATTTTGAATTCAGCAATACTAATTTTAACGAAATTGCAGATTTTAGACCTCTATGAGGAAAATAATCGTTAGTAATTCAAATTGTGACACCTCATTTGAAAGCTGTTTTTATTAGTAATTCAATGCTATAAATAAAGTATCCAGAAATCACATTTAATAAGTAAAATCAACTAAAGAGCTAAACGTGTAGGTGTAGTATCACACTTTTGATTTTCAGCTGATTTTAATAATAAATGTGATTTCAGGGTACTTTTATTTATCGCATTGAATTACTAATAAAAATAGCTTTCAAATGAGGTGTCAGTCACTCTTTGAATTACGTAACGATTGTTTTTCACTCAAGAGGGCGCTAAAATCAGAATTTATTACAACAATGTTAGTATTGCTGAATTCATAAAATTACCTTTTCAAAAATGTGCCACACTTTACATTCTATCTTTAGGGTTGGTTCACTACTTAGAGGGTTGAATGCCAATGCTAATCAGAAAAAGTGCCTCCAAACTAAAATCGATCAGCGATTTTCCACATTTTCATTTTAAAGCCGGAAAATCGAGGTGTTAAGTTTTCGTTGGACCACCCTGTATATAAAATAAATACTTTAAGGAACGAATACTAACAAAAACAAGAGAAATTAAAGTAGATCATTTATTATATATGGACGGTTAAGAGAACGTAACCCACCATGCAATATGTTCAAAAGAGTTCCGTCTTCGTTAAGATGATGCTGTCACATTCGTACATAGTCAGGGACAACTATGAAATAATAAATATCTACACTCAATAGAAAGCCTCCGAATATTTTCATAACATATCATGCAAGTATTGGATTGAGCTGGAAAAAGTACATTAATTCTGAGACAGTTTGGATTACCGATTTTTATCATTCTGAATTTTCTTGTATAACCCTGTATCGTAGACTAAGGGTAAAAAGAGCTTAACTTTCCTATCTCCATTTTCTTTAATTTTTAAAAACTATGACCTTATAGTCATTGGAAATACCATGAATTTATACTGAAAAACCTAACTGCAATGAACGATCATGTAGGCTGGAAAACAAATTGTTACTTATTTTGATGTATTTGTCAAAAATAATTTCTTAGCACAAAACATTTGTGTTTCTTATTAACAAGTGTTTTGTTTAAATGTTTCTACTGTTTAATAAATTGTTGTAAAAAGTAATATAATAAATATAATATAATTTAATATAATGTTTCGTTCAGTTTCTTATTAATAATTTTTACGTTGGTTAAACTTTATGTTTAAGTGTTAATTATGGCTTTTGCAAATAGAGCAAACTGTTATGTGTGTAACAGAAATTATAATAGACGACAAATGAATCGTCTCTATGACGAAGAAAACATTTTACAGCAAGAACTTGCAATTTTGAGACGTGAAGCTTTTGAAAGATCACCTTTGAATATTGATGAAGATAGTAGGGTATGTTTTAATTGTTTTCAAGTTATATTGGTAGACATCAGAGCCATGGAAAATAATCCCAATTGTCTCAGAATCAACGTACTTTTTCCAGGTAAGTCTAACGCTTGCATGATATGTAATGCCAATGAAAATATTCGGAGGCTCTTTATTGAGTGTAGGGTAAATATATTTATTGTTTCAAACATAGTTGTCCCTGACTATGTACGAATATGTCAGCATCATCTTAACGAAGACGGAACTCTTTGGAACATGTTGCAAGGTGGATTACGTTCTCTTAACCGTCCATACGTAATAAATGACCTACTTCAATTTCACCAGTGTCTTCGAACAGCTGCTACCAGTAATAATGGTCGAACCTATGAAGATATAGATAACTTTACAGAAGTTAATATCGATTTCCAAAAATAATTTCAACGAATTATATGAGACCTGCAATTTTTTTGAACAAGATGGAAATCGTGTAAATTAACAAGAAAATACTTAACAATTTTTCTTCTAAAAATGAGACACGGTTTATCAGATAATTTTTTAAAAGTTATATTTCAATATCCTTCTCGACAAGTAACTAGTTTAGTTATTAATAAGGTGCGGTTATGTCTAATGCAACGATTTGTACTATATAATATAGGATTTAACGCAATCACCAGAGGCAACTATATAGACAGACATGTCTCTGGATTTACAAACAAAGTTCTAATTTTAGAGTACTTAGACAATCGTACTGTTATTATAAAATGCAGGATTTGGTAAAACCTGAATTGATAGTCGCCCCCGATGGTTAGATTTTGGCTATTAATGGACCATATTTTTCGGACATCCGAAACAATGATGCCACTATTTTACAGTATGAACTAAACAATTACATTAATGGAATGAGAGCTTGGTTTCAAGAAGGGGACATTGCAATTGTAGACAGAGGATATCGAGATTCTGTTCCGTTATTGCAAGAGTATGGGATCAACTGTCTTATGCCCCCTCTTCTTGTTAGAGGACAGGCTCAATTAGAAACACGTGATGCTAATTTTGCTCGATATATTACAACCACACGTTGGATAGTCGAATCTCGTAATGGACATTTGAAATCTATATTCAAGTTTTTAAAGAACACTATTTCGATACACCATGCTGTTAATTTAAACGAATATTATCAGATAGATGGAGCTCTTATTAATAAATTCCATCTCCCAATAACCATGCCCGGTACAATACAAATGGCGGAACAAATATTGGGTAATTTGGACGAAGTAAATATTATGCAAGCACGAGTTGAAGCTGAAAATCTACATTTAAGGGACGGTCAGTGGGTTTTATTAAATCACTTGCACGCTCATGAGTTCCCCCGTTTAGATTTACACTATTTAAAGCATCTGACTGGAATTTATCATGTAAACTTGGCAAAAAGTTATATTCAAGACAAACTTCAAAGAGAAGAAACTAATATTCTTCAATTTGACGAATTGGAGTATCCGAACATTATACGAATCCGAGTGTACTCCAGATTTCGTGATATATGTAAATATATGTTGTGGATTGACGAAAATGTCGATCATCAACCTTTAGAATTTCACTATTATTGTACTTGCAAGTCGGGAGCTAGAACTTTAGGAACATGTGCTCATGTGGCCAGTGTATTATGGTTTTTTGGGTTATGCTAGATATGAACAAAATATGAGATATCCATCTATTCAACTCTTAAATGAAATTACTGATGCAGCTGAAAGGATGCTGCCAGAAAATATTGATCATGGTCCAGAAATTGTAGAAAATTAAATATTTTCAGTGCCTACCTAACTTTAGTCCATTTCGTTTGTTTCTTCTTTCCTGACTTGGATTAAATTCTACACATGTACTTATTTTTGTTAATATATTCGTTTCTTAAAGTATTTTATATATTTGTATGTTTCATTACAATACACCTGCATTTCCCAGGTTAAAGTGGATTAGGCTTATTGAGGATACCACTTAAAAAAAAGCACGCTGGGAACTCTACCTCTATAGTGATGAGATTACTTATAATCTAGATACATTACACCTATAAGTAACTTATTCAAACTGATTGCAGATAGGTATGTAGATAAATAACATAATAATATTTGCGTCTTCGGATATTTGGCTCTCTAATAATATTTGCGTCTTCGGAGGTTTGGCTCACTATTAATACATTATTTGTTGATATTATATGTTACATATTATTTGTTTCCTTAAACAAATAACGTTAGAATGACATAAATCATGAATGATTAAATAAAATAAAAAGATTTATGAGCTCAGGTATAAGCGTATACATTGTGACAGGCTTGTCATCACAAAGTCGATATAAAAAACTGATCATAGTAACTTCGCAAAACTTCTATAGGGGACTAACAAACTCAAATTACAGACAATAAGAAAAAAGTAGAGAAATTAACGGAGGAAATATTAAATTACAGAGTGATTCGCAAAAAAAATCAATTTTCGTAATTTTCTACCTTAAATATCTTGTGAATCACCCTGTATTTAATTTATAAATTATATATTTTTGAAAATGATTCAATGTCGGCTACTGACTTGTATTACAAAATATATAAAATTGTAGTAAAAATAACCTGCAGAGTCGATCAACTTTTGACTCACCCTGTATAAAATGTTTTTATATCTTGTTATAATAAGTCCAACTAAAGTAAATTCAGACCAAAAATATTAATATTTTCATATTCCTACTGTAAAGTAGAATACACAGCATCAACAATTTTTTTGGTAATTTTTAAATCACCCTGTATCACATAATACTTTTTCTACACAAAGCAATATTATTTGATGTTATTAGAATACTATTACAGCAAAAAATCCTTAATACATTATGAAAATTACATTTTAATACGTTTTAAAAAATGGCCATTTTTCAACATCATCACCCTGTAAATTGAAAACTGGCCATAGGATTGAGTTGTGCCCATGGGTACTATTGTTCACGAAGTCGATATCTTCAACATCCCAAAAATTAAGGCAAATTAACCGGAATCCATTTCTCCACAAGCCGGCTGCCTGGTCCTTTCCTAGTGCCAAGCAAAGATGTCTTTGCTTCTGTGTGTACCGACGTAATTAATTATTAAACTAGTGACATTTTTACATCAATAATGTGGCCATAACAATTTAGCAATGATTCGTAAACCAGTTTTTAAGCTATAGTTAAGCCTCAACGTATGTTTGTGAATCCTTAGCCAAATATCAGTGACATACATTCCCACATTTCTTACATAGAAATATGTAAATAAAATATTCCGAAAAGATTAGCAAATTACGGCGTATTAACAAGATATTAAAAATCCACTAATTATCTTTTCTATCGCGGTAACAATGGCTATTTGACAAACGTTCATTACAATATCAAATTTTTGCGGTCCGCTACCTACAATATATAAAAGAGAGCGTTGATTATTTTAATAAGCAAAGTAAATCTTTTGTCAATTTGTAATATTGTCATAGCCTGTTCACCTCTGCAAATCTATAAGTAATCATTGTTATATTGGGATTAGTAACAAATCTACTTAAAAACATTAGTTTACACAGATATAACGTAGCGATATGATCGTAATTTTTAACTTGTGTCATTATTATTTGTGTGCATTATACTTCTACCTTGCTTGTCCACATTTCATTTTAGGCTACGTGTTCTGAAAGGATTTCATGTAATTTATTCAGAAATTAAATTACGCTCCGGCATTTTCGGCCAGTCATGACTGCAAACCTTAATTAAAGGACCATAAATTTCTGGTATTTGCTTTTACTTATTTAAATAGAATTACATTGTTTTAATTCCATATTAATATACCAATCATAAATTGACAAAAACTAAAAAATTGAAACTGTAAATAAATATACAAAATATCAACATAAAAGTAATCAATTTGACTGCTAAACTTTAGTAAAATAAAAGAGGCCCTCATATATAACTGGAAATTTTTTTTAAAGTTTATGCACACTTGAATAACTTTCAGCTGACTCTTCAAATCAACAGCAAATCTATAAAAAGAAAGTTTATTGCTCGGCAGTTACCCTGTTTAAGAAAATCCTAAAACTTTTTCCATTTCATCTAATTATTTAACTTTAGTATTTAAAAAGTTTAACTAGAAATTAAGTTAAAACTTAGTGTTATACTAATGTTAAGTTTTAATAGATTTTCTCAACTATTGTGAATTTGTGGTATAAATTCAAAAATAGGTCAGATTTTATTAGTTTAGCGTGCGGAGAAAGCTGTTCTCTTTTTATCAAATTAATCATCGAAATGTTTTAATGCTCGTTTCTTTTTAAATATAACTTTTTAATTATTTTATCGCTCTTACCAACAGAAACTTTAGCTTACATGCAAGAAACTATTTTTCTACCAATCTGTTGCTAATTTAATATTCTTGTTAATTTTTCCTTGAAGTATCTTGAATTTAAAACTTTTTAAGCTGACTTACTAGTTTCTTCTTGTTTTAACGATTAAAACCAAATTTGCGTTTACGGTTCATCTGTTCATAAAAAATTTAAAGGTCTTTCACAGATTTGTTTAGAAAGTTATATTTAATAACCGCAAATTCTCCGCGAAGGTACGAAGTTGTCGGTCTTATGACGAGAGCGGTATTGACGACCGCATTGATTGAGTGAGAATTTTGATGAGTCTTGAACATATGGCGATGTATAAAAAGTCACGAAATTTTTTATTTTTTCATAATCTGTCTAGACTAGCAACAACCTTGAAGATTATGTTTAGAAACATATGAGTAATGAATACCTGAAGAGATATTTGGAGAGCCATAATTTATTTTTAGACGGATATCCAAAAGGGTAAATTAACAAATATGGTTCGTCATATACAGGGTCCGCCAATAGTGCGTGGACGAAGCTTTATGAGTGTATACAATATCGTTTTCAAAATTATTTATTGCAGGATTGTGTGGGATCTTTCGGGTTACAATTAGAAAATGTTTTCGCAAAAATTACTACTGGTATACAGGGTATTAGAACACAAAGTTATATTTTTTTAATTGGAACATACCGTATATTATTATAAATTTGGATTCCCTGGTTAATTTTAAGGGCACTTTATTCACTATATGAGGTATCGTAAACGCGCAATTTAGGCGCTGCATTCCATTTTTTTTAAATTTAGAGGTTGAAAAGAAAAATTGTAACAACCGTATGGAGAAATGTGTAACACAAAAATTTTAATGGTTGATTAGTCATAGACTGTGCTACATAAACTCGTAAAAATAGTACTATTATTTTATTTAATTTTCGAAATATCGTAATGCAAAGTATAAGATCTTCAATCATAGATAACTTGATTTTTTTAAATGGAAAGGTATACATTGTTTTACATTGTTAGATAGGACATTTAATTACAATTTTTTTGATATAACATTGTTGGTATTTATTTTTTGCCGTTTTTTGATAATCCAGCTTTTTTACTGAATTTATCGATTTTGGAAGAAAATAATATTAAATTAAATGTTCAAATTGTCGACCACGCTGATTTAGACAATACTGAATTCTTTTAATAAAAGAAGCTTCAACCCGATCTAACATATTAGGAGTAATTGTAGCAAAAACATTTCTAATTCGCAATTTCATATTCTCAGCAGTTGTTGGTTCTTCCTCATATACTTTATTCTTCACAAAGCCCCAAAGAAAAAAATCCAATGGAGTTATATCGGGAGATCTAGTTGGCCAAGGTATCGGTCCTTCCTATCCAATTTTCGTGAAACGTCGAATTTAACCACTGGGTTACAATTCTGGCAAGACGAGGAGGTGCCCCGTCTTGTTGGAAATACATACCTCTTCTTTGAGCCAAAGGTACATTCTCCAATAAATGATATAATTCCGTTTTCTAGAAAATTGTGATATTCTACCCCAGTGAGTGTGCCATTGAAAAAAAAAGGACCAACAATAGTTCCACCGAATATACCTGCCCAAACATTCACTGACCATTTATTTTGAGAGACTAACCGAAATTGGTGTGGATTTTCATTTGAATAAAAAATGAAAATTATGTCTGTTCACAAATACATTTCGATGAAATGTACATTCGTCGGTAAATAATATCCGCGATATAAAATTTTCGTTCGCATTTAACTGTTGTTAAACCCACTGGCAAAAATTAATTCGATTTTGAAAATCTTGCTCTTTCAGCTCTTGATGTAATTGTACATGATAGGGGTGAAATTTATTTTTCTTTAACATTCGTCTCACGGAAGTTTGACTGATTTCTAAATTGTCACTTAATTTCGGAATACTAACGTGGGGGTTTTCAACTGTACAAGTACACGAAATTCATTTTCTTCATTTGTAACAACTTTAGCTCTTTCGTTTTTAGAATATCCAACACTTCCAGTACTTTCAAATCTTTCTAAAAGATTGCGAAACGATTCTTCTCTTGGTTGTCTTCGATCAGGATAACGCTGCCCGTAGATTCGACGGGCCAATAAACAATTTTTGTTTGATTCTCCAAGCACAAATGTCATGTCAACTAATTCATTTTGCAAGAAAATTACTCATTATAATTCTTAAATAAACGTATTACGTATATGATGTTCGTAAAGTTAAGCGTCAAACATTCACACTGCAATAAAGTAATTAACTCAGTTACGTTTGAACATACACGCGAAATGACAAAACAGATACTATTGCTGAATTTTGTTTCTAATATTCTTTTGTTTTCATAGCTTGTGTTTTAAACAATTATACATACATGTGTAAACCTACGAAAATCGACAAATTCAGTAAAAAAGCTGGATTATCAAAAAACGGCAAACAATAAATACCAACAATGTTATATCGAAAAAATTGTAATTAAATTTCCTATCTATCAATGTAACACAGTGTATACCTTTCCATTTAAATAAATCAAGTTATCAATGATTAAAACTCTTAAACTTTGCAAATTCAGTAAAAAAGCTGAATTATCAAAAAACGGCAAAACATAAATACCAACAATGTTATATAAAAAAAAATGTAATTAAATTTCCTATCTAACAATGTAAAACAATGTATACCTTTCCATTTAAAAAAATCAAGTTATCTATGATTGAAAATCTTAAACTTTGCATTACGATATCTCGAAAATGAAAAAAGATAGTATTACTATTTTTACGATTTTATGTAGCACAGTCTATGGCTAATCAACCATTAAAATTTTAGTGTTACACATTTCTCAGTACGGTTGTTACAATTTTTCTTTTCAACCTCTAAATTTTCAAAAAATTTAATGCAGCGCCTAAATTGCGCGTTTAAGATACCTCATATAGTGAATAAAGTGCCCTTAAAATTAACCAGGGAATCCAAATTTATAATAATATACGGTATGTTCCATTTAAAAAAATATAACTTTGTGTTGTAATACCCTGTATACGAGTAGTAATTTTTGCGAAAATATTTTCTAATTGTAACCCGAAAGATCCCACACCATCCTGCAATAAATAATTTTGAAAACGATATTGTATAAACTCATAAAGCTTCGTCCACGCACTATTGGCGGACCCTGTATTTGACAGTACGTCACATGCACAACTTTACTATGCAAATTTTGCTATCTCTTCGCTTTTGTGTCCAATCAAACGTTTATTTACTATTTTTATCCTTATTTTCTTTACTATACAGGGTGCATAGAATAAACTACACTGCATAGCACTAAGCGCTAGAGGATAAAGAAATAATAAAAGAAGTCCCTATACTCAAATGTCCGATCGCTTTTTGTTTTCAAGCTACAAGCTGTTGAAGTTTTTTGTTCATAATTTTTACCATTCAACGTATATGTGCATATGTAGGTATAGAAGGTTATGCAATCGACTTTTTTTTTCACTATCGCTAAATTGACTTTTGGCCAGTTTGACCAAGATTGGCCATTATGTCTGGAAGTATGTCTGCGTGTATGGATGTATGTTAGTATCCGCGATAGCTCCGGAACGAAAATACCTACGTACTAAACATTTTGTATTTAATCTTGTTTTCATTGGTTTTGGAGCTGATTAGATTTTGGGAGAAATCCAGCGGCGGAGAGGGTGGTTTATCAGTGTTTGTATCAAATATTTCTACAACAGCTGCATATTTCAAAGATATAAAAATAGCTGGATATAGACATTAAACTTATCGATTAATTATGTTGTATGCAATTCTTTGATACCACGCGTAATTTAGCAGCAAAAAGCAATTCCTAAAGAAAAATTTTAGTGTTAGTTAAACTTCTTTAAAAATCTGAATAACGATTAATTTCATAAGAAAAACTATAAACATATTTTTTAAAGAAAGTATACTTTTACATAACTTTTCTTAATATAAGTCTAAAATTTAATTAAATATGAATGAATGAAAATGGTTAGACTGTATTACTGATATCTTATAGAAGCGGGCGACTTTGGAATTTTTCTTAAGTAAACATATTTCTGTCTATTAATCTCTATCTGACATGAAGTTTTAAACGTCACTCTGACATAGATTATTGTTCTTGTTTTTACAATCCTGCCTTTTTTCGCCATGAACGCACAAAAAAGGGTTTGCATAGTTATCCTAAAGAAATTATAATTAAAATGATTTCATTGCTTTTAATTTTTTAAGTTAGCATCTCGGGCGCGTATTCATATAGTCGGGCCGGCGAGAGGTGTCTGATGACTCATCTTTTAGTAAAGCGTGGTTTAAGATTTTAATAACGTATGTCGTTATTGTTTCAAATAGTTAGTAATTTTGAATACCAACAAAACATCGTCAATGTTTCTAGGTTATTTTCAAATTTAAGCCGCGCTGTCAAATTTAAATAAAATTATTGTTCGAATATCGCGGGATTTAGCATCCTAAAGCTCTTAAAAATCCCCATCCACTCCTATAAATAAAGTATAATTTCGTTTAAGGTCTGTTCGCACTTACTCTGATATGTAAAGTCCACCGAGTGTGGGTAGCCATATGATAAAAATATATTGTACAACTGTAAACGATTATCAGAACCGAGATCGGGTCAACAAAACTTCGTTTTGGATCTGTTGTACAAATTAATTATATCAATAACTTTCAATAAGAAACGAATTAGCTAGCAGTAGGCAGTGCCCGAATGAAGTGCGAAAAGTTTGGTTAATTGCGGAGGAACGTTTTTAGCCGACAGATGTCACTGCGTCAAAAGAGTCAAGACTGTAATTTGGTTATCGAAGCCACTTATACATAACTGATTTTGTCATAAATAAATACTCTGTATTGGATGTTAAAAATGAGATTTGTTATTAGTTAATAACATAACTGATTTTAAAAATCTCAGATTACAGTTTGCCAATATATATATATATATATATATATATATATATATATATATATATATATATATAACGAATGTAAACCTAAGTACAGCTACAGAGGTATATGTTAAATATAATAATTCTTTAAAATGTTATAAAGTAACTAAGATTCTAATTTTTGCTTTAATTTCAAACAATGGACTTCTTATAGTTAAAAGTCATCACCTTCACTTTCACTATCATCTTCACTCGACACTCCGACATTGATTACTAGAGGTTTTACCATTTCCTCAGCTCTTTTTTGAACGTCCCACCACTGGCTCATTTCCTTTTCAGCATGTAAAATACACTTTTGTCGCAGTTCTCCAGTTACCTTGTTTAATGAATCCTTCCATAGCGATAAAGCGTTCTCGTCCCTGAAGTCCTGTCTTCCAACGTTTTTGTTATAGTACTGTTTACAATTTGCGTAAAATTTGATGTCCCCAATGATGAGCGATTTCATCAATTGCATAGATTTTTGGAACTTTTAATCCTTGGCAATTTGTAATAATTCCACTTTCAGCATATCATTCGAATGAGGAATGTTGTATTTTCTTAAAAATTGAAGATCTTCTTTCTTCCAACTACTTGAAGGTAATTTTTCTACTAATGTAGAATGATAACTGGCATTGTCAAGAATTATCAAACTTGGTTTTTCTAAATTTGGTAAAAGCTATTTTTGGAATCATTTTTGAAATAAATTAGCGTTCATATTATCGTGGTAGTCTGCTGTCTTACTTTTACTGGAAAATACCAATGATGAGTTAGGTATAAAACCATCCTTGTTGCCAGTACGATACAATTAAAATTTATTCAGTTAAAAATATTTTTGACAAATCGGACTATTTTAATTACCGTTTCCCTTCTCCTAGCGGTTTGTTTTTTGTGCTTTTGAAATCATTATCATGCCACGATTTTCGAACGCTTCATCGACTAAAAATCCACGTCTCATCCAAAAAGACAGGATCGTAACTAATTTCACAACTTTTATTACCAAAATATTTTCGCAAAAATGTTGCTCGAGCACCAGCAATGTGAACCTGCTGCATCGTCAACTTTGAATTCAAAACTAATTTTGTGTAACAATTGTTTCAAACTCGGTTTACTGAAGGTAAATATTTTGTCTTCTTTAAGTTCAGTTTTGAGTTTTTCGATAGTAATATGTGAGCCTAAAATTAAACAGTGATTAACTCCATTTCAACAATAATTTCTGAATTATTAACCAGTTGCGTGCATGGTGTAAATTTTTCGTTTCAAAACGTCTTTCACGTATTCGTCGACATCCTCTGACTTCGACTTCAAAAGAAGCCTATGTTTTTGCGGTGAATCCGGCGCCGATTTCCCAGATTCTAAAGCGAGAGCCATTCTTGCCTTTGTCCGAGTTACGGTTTTCTCGGAATTGCCGCATGCGAGTGCATTTCGCTGCAACATAATACTACATAAATATAAATTTAAATAGTGAAAATTATTAGCGTACCTGGATAATGGTAGTTACAGGTATACTTGGCCCCTCGTTATCGCGTTCCATCTCGAAATAATGCAGTATATTCGTTAACATTACTTGAGTTTGACTTTTCAAAGATTTACCTTTTAATGATGTCATTATTTGCTGCAAAATAAATAAATGCATTCAATCAACTGGAAATACATTTTGCATTAAAAACTTACCACGTAATAGTGAATATTAATAATAATAGTTTTGAAAAAAACTATTGTTTACAAATGCAATGGAAACTAATAAATTACGAAGCGAAGGATGGATTATTATGACAGCGTCATGCGCTTTGACTTTAGAATCGACATACGTTTTTAAGTCCTGCATTTAAAATATATAGCAGACGTAATATTATAACCCGGCGTGTTTAAAGTTGCTTTCAAAAATGGTTCACCATACTTCTGCAGAATACAGGATTCTTTACCGCGGGTACAATATTGCGAGTGGTTGCAAAATGAAGAACAGAACTTTCTTAAAAACATCTTATAATTTTTTTACTGTTAAAGCTGGATTTAGTCGCGATGGTGAATTGAACATACATAATATGCATTATTGGAGTTACTAAAACCCTCATCATCCGTAATGCAAAATCACCAGTACCGTACATTCTATTAGAAGATGTCCCATTGGATATTATTAGAAGAATGCACTACATGCATGACGGCTCATCAACTCACTATCCTCAAAAGGTAAGGGGATTTTTTGCAAAGGAGGTTTTGAAATAGGTGGGTTGGTCGTAGAGGACCTATACCGTGGCCAACTCGTAACCCGATCTTAATCTCCTCGATTTTTCATTTAAGGGGTTTATGAAAAATGAAGTGTATACCGTAAAAATAAATAGTAAAGAGCAGTTATGGAACAGAATTGTGTAGACTGCAGTTAAATTTCGTAATAATCCAAACATATTTCAAAGATGCCGTCAGTCATTAACACGAAGATCGAAAATGTGTATGCAAGAACAAGGTCACCAATTTGAACATCTTCTGTAGAGCACTAGAATTGTTTAGATTAATATTGAATAAAAGCCTTTTCAATTTATAAAAAAAAAAATTACAACAGCATGTAACCTGTACTAAAGCAACAAAATACCGCTAAGAAACATTGCAAACATAATAAAACACAGAAAGCAAACAGTAAGTGGAATACTTAAACCTAATTAAACTCTATATGTCCCCCCGTTCCATTCCACACATAATATTGTTCTTCTGCGCAATTCTCTATGTACGTTTCTCAACATTTGCGGAGTTATTATTTGAGCTATGCAATATCGAATACCTCGAATGACATATTGTCAGCTTTCAACATTTCTGAATGACCGATGTTTGTGCACCATACTTTTTACATAAAAAAAATATAACGGCGTAAGATTGGGCGAACTACCCCGCCAAGGATTTTGAGAAAAACCACTTGTCCACTTTGGTAAAACGTTTTATCTAACCATAGTCTTATATCCAGTGAAGAATGAATACTTGCTCCGTCTTGTTGAAAGTATAAGTCTCTTCTTTGTAGTAATGGCACTATTTCTATCTTGTAGGCTATTGACAGGGCTGTAGGCATTTTTGACACTTACTAATAACTACAACCAACAATAGAACTGAACAACAACAGTAAACGGAAACAGTAAACGTAAACAAAACAAAAAAAGGAGCAAACGTTAAAAAAAACAAGAGTAAAAATCGCAACGTTCACAGGCTTTAATGATAACATGAAATATGTAGCGGGGAACAGCAAAACGATCTTCCAACCTACAAAATGGAAATTAATATAAATGAACTGATTTTAATAACATTTTTTTAGGACTATTATGCAACCCTTTTTTTTTTAAATAAGTTCATTCCGAAAATAGGCAAAATTGTAAAAACAAAAACAATAATCTATGCAAAACAGACGTTTAAAACTTTCATGTCAGACAGAGGTTAACAGACATCTAGATGCTAACTTAAAAACTTAAAAGAAATGAAATAATTTTAATTATAATTTTTTTGAGATAATTCTGTATCCCCTTTTTTATACGTTCATAACGAAAACAGGCAACATAGTAGAAAGAAAGACAATAATCTATGCCTAAATGACGTTTAAAACTTCATGTCAGATAAAGATTAATAGACATAAATACATATTAACTTAAAAAAATAATACAGTTTAACCATTTTCATTCATATTTAATTAATTTTTAGACTTACCTTGCGTTATGTTAAGAAACTTTATATTGAAAATTTATGTAAAATTATATATACATATATATATATATATATATATATATATATATATATATATATATATATATATATATATATATATATATATATATATATATATATATATATATATATATATATATATATATATATATGTATATGTATATATATGTATATGTATATGTATCGACAAGAGTAACAACAAATGTGATAAATACATTTGTGTATCTAAGCAACAACTTGTCATTTTGTTTTAGTCAAAGCCTGCTAAAATGGCAAGAGATTCAATAGCTGGTTAAATAAATTAAACTGTTCATCAACCAATATCTCGAAAACGGTTGATCTGAGAGGCATCGACCAAGTATACCTTTTTTGCTTAGAACTGAAAAGGGAACAAAATAATTCAAACGGAACGTCAATATACCGGGTAGTAAAAAAATTAAGGCCAATTAACTTTTAGCATACCACTGTAGATGCCTGCGATACCTTCGGAAATAATGTGGGAATATGTTCAGGGATTCGCCGCTCATTATCAAAACGAGTGAGATTATGTATCGAAACAAATGGTCATCATGTGGAACACCTTTCGTAACATTTATTTTTTTAGTTTTATTATTTATTTCTTCATTTTCGCTCTTAAATTCAAAGTTAAAATAAAAATGCAAACATACGTTACTTTGATCTTTAATTCCAATTAGCTAAGGATTATAGGGAACTAAATTGAACTGTTCATCAACCAATATCTCGAAAACGGTCGATCTGAGAGGCATCGACCAAGTATACCTTTTTTGCTTAGAGCTGAAAAGGAAACAAACTAATTCAAACGGAATGTCAATATACCGGGTGGTAAAAAAGTTAAGGCCAATTAACCTTTAGCATACCACTGTAGATGGCGCCCTCTGCAGGCAGCATCAAAATCAATAAAATATTTAGGGTTCTCGACCAAAAAAACCCCGTGCTCCAAATTTCAGGATCATATCCAAATTTGTTCGCAAAATATCGCCATAAAACCGAGGAAAATAAAATTTTTTCACATCCTGTAGGTCCTAAACGACGCGATTCCGGACCTGGGTTTATATGAACTTTTTTCTTATTTTTGGGACTAGAATCACTACGCAAAGTTTGTCCATACAGTTTCTATATATATATATATATATATATATATATATATATATATATATATATATATATATATATATATATATATATATATATATATATATATATATATATATATATATATATAATAAATAAAATATTGGTGGATTATATTAGTGCCAGATTGGGATTTTTACATTAAAATGGAACATCCTATATATTTTTGCACATTTGGATTCTAGGGCTTGAAGTAAAAACAGTTCATCTGTCAAATGTCAACTCAGTCGCCATTTTAATTTTATTAAAAATTTTTTTTTAATTTTAGATCATTATAACGTCATATAAATTATAGATAACTGAGGTACAATTACCCCTACAGTATGATTTCTCCTAATAATTAATTTTTGTGAAGTTTGTTAACGATCAAATTTAAAAATTATGGTTTTTAACTAAAACTCACTGTTCGAAACATAAATGGGCCACCCTGTATATTAAATAGCTCTTTCAAGTACTATTAAAACGATATGCATAGTAATTTCCTTAGTTTCTAAATAAAACAGTAATTTTTAATTTTCTAATTTTTATTAAAACAACATGCTCCTGAAGCCGACTCTGTCAAAGTAAAATGGCGTTTGAGTTAACATATGGCCGATGAACTGTATGTATTTGAAGCCATGGAATCCAAACATGCAAAAATATACAGGTTGTTCCATTAAAATTTTCAGCTTTTGTGTCATTTCCGGTGAAACCGGAAGTCGGTCATATTGTTTTTTTTACGTAAATCAATCCCAAACTGGTTCTAATATAACCCATCAAAACTTGAACAAAATCTAACGATCCGTTTAAAAGTTATAGTGATTTATATATATATATATATATATATATATATATATATATATATATATATATATATATATATATATATACAGGGTGTCTCAGAAACATGTTGCCAAACTTTAGGGGTTATAAAGGCCGATGAATTACGTACTTTTGCCTTATAAACGTATGTCCGGAAATGAATCGTTAAGGCACTAGACGAAGAAGTGTTAAAAATTGCAGAATGTTCGCATTTACGACTTTTGTATTTTTAATATTTATTAAATAAGAAAAACAATAAAACATTATATTAGTTGTTCAAAATTGCGGCCATCGACACGATTTTGGTTGCTCCAAATATGAGTATTGCGGTCTTTGAAGTAACTGTCTCTAGTAAAACAAGCTTCATTGATAAGCTTTTTAAATTTTGTTTTTCTTCCATCTCCACTGATCGAGTCGTTCTTTGCTGACTTGTACCTACATTTGGTTTAAAATTTTTTTTCCATTTCCTCAAAACTGAAATGTTTCATAGCAAAAGAACTTTTTCTTCAATTATCAAAAATTGTTCAAATTTTGAATGACGTTTTGAATGTCACTTTGATTTTGTAAATTTCAAATAGTTGTTATTTTAAAGTGATAATTTAAGTAAAGAAGAATTCTTTTACTATGGAACATTTTAGTTTTGAGAAATGGCTGATATGCATCTGATTTATGGAGAAGCAAGATGCAATAGCAGGGAAGCAGCACGGATATACGCTGGTCGGTTTCCCAATCGTCGCCATCCATCTCGCAGATTATTCGTTTCATTACACCTTCGTTTAAGAGAAAAAGGAAATTTTAAACGAAATGGAGGTACGGGTCAGCAAAGAACGGCTCGTTCGGTGGAGATGGAAGAAGAAGTATTGCGACGAGTGGAAGAAAAACCCTCCACTAGTGTGCGAGCAATAGCAAATCAAACTGGAAATACAAGGGCATCAGTATGGCGTGTACTTCATGAACAATTGCTATACCTTTATCATCTTCAAAAGTACACATTTTGACCCAACGGGATTACGGTCCAAGAGTAAACTTTTGTCGCTGGTATTTGGAAAAATGCGCTCGACAGTTCGATTTTAGCTCAGTTATTCTATTTAGCGATGAAGCTTGCTTTACTAGAGAAGGTTACTTCAATAGCCGTAATAGTCACATTTGGAGCGACCAAAATCCTCATGGAACATTTCAGAGGTCTAAACAGTATCAGTTCTCTATTAACGTGTGGCTGGCATAGTAGGATATCATATTATTGGACCGTACCTATTACCTCCACGTTTAAATGGCCAAATCTACCTAACATTCCTACAAGAAGTTCTCCTGAGTTGCTTGAAAATGTCGTAGAATGTGGTATCAGCACGACGGAGCTCCGGCGCATTTTACTCGCAACGTGCGGGACCACCTAACTTTACAATTTCCTGAGAGGTGGATTGGACGAGGTGGACCTGTTAACTGGCCAGCCCGAAGCCCAGATCTGACACCTGTCGATCTTTTCTTCTGGAGTTACCTCAAATCATTAGTGTATGAAACACCTGTAACTACAGAAGAAGAATTGATTGAAGGGTAATGGCTGCGAGTCAAGTTGTTCAGGAAGATCCGCACATCCTTTATCGAGTTCGCCAATCAATGGTTCGACGTACGACCGCATGTCAGCAAGTCGATGGCCGCAATTTTGAACAACTAATATAATGTTTTATTGTTTTCTTATTTAATAAATATTAAAAATACAAAAAGTCGTAAATGCGAACATTCTGCAATTTTTAACACTTCTTCGTCTAGTGCCTTAACGACTCATTTCCGGACATACGTTTATAAGGCAAAAGTACTTAATTCATCGGCCTTTATAACCCCCTATATATATATATATATATATATATATATATATATATATATATATATATATATATATATATATATATATATATATATATATATATATATATATATATATATATATATATATATATATATATATATATTTACACAATATAGACTAATGAAAATATTATTCAGAAACTGCAGTACAATATAGTAATGATATGCAATAGAATTTATTGCTATTGGGTTTTTTAGGAATATTTAAAGGCAAAATTGCACTAAATAAGTCCAAGTTGGTGGATTGATAAGACTCACAGTGTATGATACCTACAACAAATTTTTAATATATCTATATTTTTGTAAAATAAGCATTATTTCAATTTTATGATGGTTCTGAAATTAGGATAAAGTATTAAATAGGATTAATCTATTCTAGACCGCAAACGCTTCGTTTACAAGATACAAGTTACGGAATACAAGGTTTTTAGATTCGCAAAATTTATGTAATACCATTATTGTATTTATAACATGTTAGTCTAATCTGAATGGCAACTTTGTATCTCTTATAGTAACAAAGTTACCCATAAACGTATATATATATATATATATATATATATATATATATATAATTTTTTTATAAAATTTCTTAATATAATGCAAGGTAAGTTTAAAAATTAATTAAATTGCTGTGTAAATAATTTCAGTTTCTTTATGTGCATCGCTAATTCTTTCCAGTTGGCGTCTCCAGTTTCTCCTCGGCCTCCCCTTCTCCTTCCTTTTTCCGGGATTCTCCACCCTATACCTTTTACAACTCTAGTCTCTGGTAGTCTTTCGAAATGTCCTAACCACTGCAATGTTCGGGCCTTAATTACACTTGGATGGCTCTACATTACGTATGTTTATACATTATTGCGTCTTTTCTATATTTCCCCTTCCTTTTTTCCTCCAAATATTCTTCGTAATATTCTCCTTTCCCAAATCTCTAGGCTGTGTTGGATCTTCGTTGGTATGGTCCACCTCGTATATTCACATAATACTGTTGGCCTCAATATTGTTTTATGAATTGGTAGTTTTATTAAGCGAGAAATATCTTTTGATCTTATTAATCGATATAGACTTCCTACACATCTACTACCTATGGCTATTCTGTCTTATTTCTGCTTCTTCATTGCATTTGTTGATAATAATTAATGTTCCCAAATACGTATACTCTTCTACTTCTTCAAGTTCTCGAACCTCTCCTTTTCCCATTTGCACACTTAAGTTTACTTTGTTGATTGACCCTTGTTTATTCTTCAGTTCCATGTATTTGGTTTCTGTGCCATTTATCTGTAATCCCATTTCTTCTGCTGCTTTCATCAAATTTCTTGTATCTTCTACCAATTGTCTCCTACCTCTTGCCAATAACAGAATGTCATCAGCATAACTTCCAATGCTACATTCAACAGTAATGTTGACAATGGGTCACCCTACCGCAAACCCCTACCTACTGCAAAACTATCTGTTGTATCTCCATTCGCTTTTAGTACACATCTCGTACCCGCTAATGTCATTTCCACTAGCTTTACTATTTTTTCCGGGATTTGTGGTGATCTTAGTGTTTCGGAAGGTTATTTTCCTTACGCCGTACGCCGACTTAAAATGTATGAACAGCACATGTGTTAGTATTTCATATTCATACATCCTTATCAAAATTTGTTTACGTGTAAAAATTTATTCCGTTGTGGATCTGTTCTTGCGGAATCCCGCTTGATATTCTCCTACGACTGGTTCGATGTATGTTTCTAACCTTCGTTTTAATAGTGTCGCAAGGATTTTGCATGTAGTATCTAATAATTCGATTCCCCTGTAGTTAATGATTTCACCTCTGTCTACTTTTTTAAACACAAGGACTAGAACTGATTGGGACCACCGTTGCGGCATCTTTTCAGCGTTATATATTTATTTAATTAGTTCGTGAGCTTTACTCACCACAATTTCCCCTACATACTTGAAGTTTCCAGCTACTATTCCGTTCTTCCCCGAACTTTTATTATTTTTCATTTTTTGTACCACTTATTTCCTCAATTTCTTCTCTTTCCGGTCCTGTGGCTTCCCTAGCAATTACCCATCTTTCCATTTAATGTATATTTGTTTAACTTTATATTCTGCCCTAATATTCTTTATGTCTTATATTATTCCTAATTTATTTCTTCTCATATGTTTCTTCTATCTCCCTTGTTTCCGCTTATATGTATTTGCGTTTTTGTGTCCTGCACATCCGTTTTACTTTCATTTTTTTCTTCATATAAGTTTCTATCTTCTTTCTTTTTTTGCCATAATCTGGTCTTTACTTTTATTTCAGCTTTACATATTTTAACCGTCCAGTGTTGTTTTTTGGTCTTTTTATTTTTTGATATATTGTTACGAGTGGCTTCTTTTACAGCTTCTTCTAACTTCCTCCATTTATCGTCTACATCTTCATTTTGTTGTATCGTGTCACGTGCTATATATTCTTCTGCTATATCGGCTTTCTGAAGTTCCTTTACGTTGTATTTTATCTCTGGTTTTATTTTTACTTTTCTCTTTTCTGTTTTAGTCAATCTTAATTTTGTTATTACGAGGAAATGATCTGAGTCTACATTAGCTCCGCGGTATTACCTTACATTTTTTATTTTACCTGCCTCTTGTTCCTCTATTAACACGTGATCTGGTTGATTTGTTTCCTTCCTTCCTGGTATTATTCGCGCCCCTTTGTGTATATCTTTCCTCTGGAAGTGCGTACTCATAGTTTTCATTTTTTGCTCTATTGAAAATGTGATCAACCTTAGTCCATTGTCATTACTCTCTTCATGCTTGCTCTCCCCTCCTGTGATTTCTCTATATATCTCTTCTTTGCCTACTTTTGCGATCATATCGCAGTCTCTCTTTGGAGTTTTTCGCACTATGTCTTCTAGGACTTCATAGAACTCTTCCTTTATTTCTACTCTTTCCTCAGTTGGAGCATTAATGTTGATTACCGTTATCATTTTATAAGTTTTTTCATTCTGATGGAGCATATCCTTTCCGATTATGGATCAAAATGTGTTATATGTTCTTCTAAAGTATCTTTTATCAAAAATCCAACTTCCAGTGTTTCCTGTCGTTTCCGCTGGTGAATAGTGTATAATTATTTACTTCTTCTATATTCGTTCCCGATAAATGTGTTTCTGGTATTGCCGTAATCTCTATGCTATATTCATCTCGCGTATCAAATTTCCCTCCTCATAAACTCCCTGTACGTCCTATGTACCTACATTTACGGCTATGCCCTTTTGTTGATCTTGTTGTCCTTTTCCTTCGTAATCGTGCTTCCTTATTTTTTAGTTCCCTGTATGTTCCTTATTTGTTTCTTTTCTTACTTCCTGTAAATCATGTCCTTTTCCATTTCTATTGTCGTCGCCGTTTTTTCCTTCCCTATTTGCGGTGTTTAGTTTCTTGTTAGAGTTTTCGTAATTTTCTTTAGCTTTTCCTCAAGACTTCCTCCAGTTGGTGATCTTTCTCTTACTGTTTGCTTACCATTGGTCATTCTTTCATTTTCGTTTTTTTTCCTGTTCACAATTCCTCCTTGCCCCAAGTCTGTTACTCCATATATCCTACTACTTACAACTAGTTTTTTGTATCTTAGGAAAGCCTTTAGACCTTGCATCTGGTCTCTCCTACTTTGGTTAGCAATTATTTTCGTTCTTGTACTTTATGTGGATACCATTCTTGTACCCAAATATCCGTCCCTTTAAGATTTTTTGCATTTCTCAAAATCTCGTCTTGCCTTGGGTTCTTAGTTTGGTTAGGATAGGTCTTGTTCGTTCTGTCTGGTACTTACCTAATCTTCTTACTTCTTCCAAGTCTCTTTCATTATTTATATCTACTCCAATATTCTCAGATACCAGATTTATTTTGCTTTCTGTTTCGTTTTCATTTTCCTGGATCCCTTTTATTATTATATTTTTCCTTTTGATTTGTCGGTCTAAGCATTCAATTCTTTCTTCGTTCCTTATCACTTACCCTTTAAGTTCTATATTTTCGTTTTTTAATTGTTTCATTTCCGAAATCACTCGTTCTAACTTCCCGTCCATGTCTTTTAGTTTATCTTGAATTTTTGGAACATTTCTTCAATTTTCTCCATCCTGTGCAGCGGTAAGAGTTATCACCCGAAAGATTAGCTGTTAAATTAGAGAAGAATATGGGGAAATGCTTCGCTTCCTATCTTATCATGAAAAATATAGATGCATTATGAAGCCATTCAAGGTTCGTAAAAATATTCTAAGTTATCAGGAAAGAGTGAAAAGGTTTCAAAATCATTCTTTAAACTTATTTGCTATTTTCAACTGTAAATGTAGACTTCGTTCAGTGAAAAAAATGCCAAGGTCTCACAGTCAGAGAGGGATTTTCTTTTTGAGCAAAGGAGTGAAAGACAAATGTTCATTGGCTCAGTCGATGTTGTTACAACGAAAAAAATAATTAAGAGGGAAGAACGTGTAACGGAAGAAAAAATGCGCTTAACCCGTAATGTTTCATGTAAAACGCCAACTTGCAGCAAATCATTTACTCATGCATGCGAATTAATGGACGTCAACTCTAATGAACAAGAAACAGACAAATAAAGAAGGGCAAAGGCAATTAAATTGTACTGAACCACAACCTGGATGTAACTATTCTGATCCCAACAACAGTGACACAACAGTTTCTGCTAAAAAAATCACCCTGTCAGATGAGAATAAAGCCCTTGCATGTTACAGAACAGGTGTGTCAGACCGATATGCTGCTATGATCGTTTCAGCCGTTTTATAAGATGTTGGAGTCATCAGAAAAGGGAATGCCACGTTAGTAGTCGATCGATATAAAGTTCGGAGAGAAAGATCAAAAATGCGCATAGATTTAAAGAATGTTGAATTGGATCGTGTTCTTGGTATTTACGTTGATGGAAGGAAACACAAAACCATCTCAATAGAAAAAAGGGAGATAAGTTTTATAAGAAAGTAATAAATGAGTCCCATTACTCTCTTATCGCTAAACCAAATAGTTTTTATATAGGACATGTAACCGTTTTATTAAAGGTTTATGGCCCCGTGTGGTTCGAAATAAAAACAAATCCAAAGTACACAAGTAATTCAGCGTGATGCTTATTTTGCGCACCCGGAAAACATCATACTATGCATGTTAAGAGATGAAAGAAGACTCATCAGAGTTGGGATACCGCAGGGTTTTAAAAGCTCGAACTCTCCAACTCAAGAACACCATCCGTTCCTTTTCAATTCCACCATTGAAATTCGCGGAGGCCACGAACTACGAAGACCTTATTGACTGGAACTCAGTAAATTTGACGGAGCCACCAATTTTGGTAAAATTTGACAATGAAGAGCTGCAGAATATTGTATCCAGTGGTTTTACTTCAAGTTTGTCTTGTCACTCACAGGCTGTGGAACGTTGTGTGAAGCTTGTAAGGAAATCTTCAGAGGCGGTCTGTGGAGTTGAAGCCAGAAATGGATTCATAAGTCGTATAGTTTGAAGAAAGAAGATGAAGCGAAATACCAGTTCAATCTTGAGTAAAACTATTTCTTTTTATTTTTGATACTTTATATTTGTCTAATAAAGTAAGAATTTTTGCGTATTATAATTATTTTTTCTATACCAAAACGGGAAAAATGTAATATTAGTTAAATATTACGTTTTATCATGGTTTTGGGGCTTAATTTTTTTACATAGCCTAAATATATCTTAAAAAACTTATAAATCAGTATTCCATTGCAATACTTTGAATATTTAAGATCCTTAAAATTTATCCAAAAATTGAGATTTTTTATGAAATTTTCAACTTTTAAATGCACTGGGGCACCTCAAGTCATTTTTGGCTTTTATTGAAATTTAAGTGGTGGATTGAGCTTGGCAAAAGGCAACTTTTTTGGCCTATTACGTTTTAATTTTCTAAAAATATTTTTTTTCATTCCACCCTAATGTAGGTTGGAAAGTAAACATGCTAGTTTGACGTAACTATGCCGCCTAAATAAATTAATCAATATTTGATTTCTGTAGTTGATTGTAACGAAGATGAAAGTATGAAAATGTTTATTTGTTATTAAAGCAAATCAAAAAAAAAAAAAATTGGCAGGGTTAAGCTTAGAATAAGAGAATGGGCCATTTAGAAGGAATTGAAAATAATTCTAAACTTCTTAATTTTCTTTGCCGTTCACTGTACAATGTTGGTTAGTGAATTGAGCAGTATACTGTCAAGCATCAAGAAATAATTAAACGCTTCCTTATTTGTTGACAAGGTGCTTGTCAAGAACAAAATAATCTAGGAGGTATTAAATCGAAGAAGCGTACTTCCGGATAAAGTCACTCTGTTTTCAGGACATAAAATCTGACTTGCAGAGTGCCCTACATTATCATGAAAATAAACATCCAGTTATGCAAAAAAGTTACCGTAACTTACTTTGTTGTGTAGAAACTATTTTGATAATTAATGAAACCAGCAATTTGCATGAGTTATTTACAAGAGAAACAAAATTAAACGCTGCAGCGTAAATCAAATAGTTGGTTTTTAAACTTTATCTGAATAAAAACATCACTTGTTGCACAATTACAATTTATTTTAATGTCTACAGGTTGAAAGAAATTCTCAAACAGTTGTACTCGCGTCATAAATATCAGCAAATAATGAAAAATCAAGAAAAGAGTTTATAATAAATAACTTAGCTTCAAAATGAATTATCGGAGCATAGTGATAGTTGCAAACACTTTTCACATTTCCATAAGTTCAATCGCGTGAAAAAATGAGTGTGAAAATCAGTTTTTCATAAAATAAACCAAAATCAAATTTTAAAGAAGTAGTCACAAATGAGAACATATAAGCATGTTGGGATTATTCATTGGAGCATTTGCAATTCAATCTGTGGTTTAAACCTGAACAGATCCTGAAGTATCAAATAAGCTTTCTAAAGCATGAATTAAAATAACTGCAAAACTAGCTGTGAGCGTTCTTCTGATGTTTTATAACCCAGATGTCATTGAAAACATGAAATATCCTTCTGAAAAACAAACTTTTATCATAAAATTAATGCTGAAATTAGTTGAATTTATGTTTAACCATCAAAAGAAAGGCAGAAAACAAGCTCATTCATTTATGAGCATTCTAATTGGCAAAAACCTTTTTAATTATGATTTATATACAAACAGAACTTGTAATGACATGCTTTTATTAATATCCTTGTTTTTTGTTACAGTTACTGAAAAGGAAATACGACAGTGGTAAGTAAAAAAATTTCAGAAATTTTTACATACGATACAGTATACGAAATTTCTTTTCAATGTAGTATTTAGCTATTTTTTATCGTTTGAGTAATTTGATACAGAGCCTTTTAAAGAAAGGGAAGCATTAATTTAAAAGTGGTTACTGTGTATATCTTTAACAGGAAAAGAAGAAGGTTAGTAGGGAGCTATATTTTATTCGAAACTTGCGTTTAAAAGGAGAAACTAAGAGAGATTTCTGGAAAGCTTTAAAGTTGATGATAGCATTTTCTTGCATTGATTATTTTAAACGAGGAGCTCCAATGTTACTTGAGATTGTGCACTTCTCCATTTGGTGAACAATATTAGATTCTATTGTGCTGAATTCTCTGTCACGTTATATTGTGTCAGAGTCTATTATTCGTTGCTATTTGTATTTTCGTAACACATTACCTGTTGGAAAGCTCGTTGAAAATTATGTTAACTGCACGTCAAAATTAGTTCAATTAGTGCTTGTCAAAGTGCAAGTAGTCTACGGTAGTGTTTTATCGATTTATGGTTACGTTCCCCGAAATTACAATTTAATAACTCACGAAATTTAAATCAGCTTTAGTAAACAATTTACATTCTACCAAATAATCTGAAATGGTTCAAACATTTTTGTTGAATATTACACACGTTTTTATAACAGATTTATTTTTGTAGTGTTCTATATTTTTATTTTTTTTTTTGACATTTGCAATGAATTGTGTATGTTGACTATTTACAGAAGGTGTAGCTAAACATTTAACCACAGAGTAGCAGTAGCAGTATACAACGTGAACCAAAAAAACGCACCCCTGCTTCAAGCATATACTCTACACATAAATTAAAGACGAAAAAACGGATAAGATTTGTCTCTAAAATGTATGGCTACAAAGTGACAAGTCCTCAAAGTTGAATTTTGAAAATCTTTTTTCGCAAATAACTCGAAAACCTTTAGGAATTTCAAAATACTATCCCCAATGAAAATTATTTCTTTGTTGACGAGGATTTTTCTGGTTTAATTGGATTGTCTATGAATGGACTGGAAGTATTAGTTTTCGCATTGTTTCCGTAGACTTCCTATTCAAAATTTTTTGTGTGTGATTTTTCAGATATTTTGCTGACTTTTTTGGGTCTGTTACTCCATTTTCTGCAAATTTGGTCCTCTTGGTTGCAGTTGATAAAGTGAACGGTTTACGAGTTATTGGCAATTTCATCAATCACGGTCAATTAAATACTACCGCACCAAAATTTAGTAAGTGGGCAGTGGAGTAAAAGTCATAGTTGTCATATTGTGATTTTTGATCAGTTTCTTTATCCATATTGAATAATAATCGGTATTACAACTCCGAAATGGAACATATGCACATAATGTATGGCAGAGCTTTTGGAAATTGTGCTGAAGCTATTCGTTTATATTCCCAGCCGTTTCCAAATCTGCGGGTACCGAATCAAAAGACGTTTGCCAACATTGACCGGCGTCTTCGTGAAAGTGGAACATATTACCAATTTATAAAAATTCTATTCATATCGGGTTCTCATAGGTTGTTTAAGGCAACCAAAAATTGACAATGGTATAAGGCGAACTGCAACAACAAAGAGTGTTGGATGCAATTGACGCTGATACCACAACAAGTTCTCGTCAATTGGCAAGAGAAAATAATTCAAATCAGTCCACGATATGTAGAATTATTAAAACGGAACTCTTGCGACCTTTCCATTATCGAAAGATACCTTTGGCCATTAATGGTTTTCAAGCAAGAGTGAACTTTTCACGTTAGCTTCTAGAAAAATTCAATAATGACCCAAATTATCCAGCGATTATCTTATTCACTGATGAAACAGGTTTCGCCAGAAACGGAACTTTTAATTTCCATAACAATCATTACTACGATTATTAAAATCCACGCGTTTTCATTAAGACCAGTCATCAACAGCAATTCAGTGTGAATTTATGGGCTGAGATTTTTTTACTGGGGTCGTTTAAAAGACATGGTGTATTCGGTGCCAATTACAAACGTCCAACATCTCCAACAACGAATTTTTGATTGCTCTAATTTAATAAGAGATGATCCGCAATTCGCATAGCAGTCAACGGTGAACAATTCGAAAATTTAACCAACTAATTTGTTTGTTAATTATTACTTTGTTTAACTTAATAAACTCTTTGACAACTATGACTTTTATTCCACGGCCCACTTACTAAACTTTGGTGCGATAGTATTTAATTGACCATGATTGATGAAATTGCAAATAACTCGGAAACATTTCACTTTATCAACTTCAACCAAGAGGACCAAATTTCCAAAAAAATGAATAACGGACCCAAAAAAGTCACCAAATACCTGAAAAATCACACACAAAAAAGTTGGAATAGAAAATATTCGGGAACAATGTGAAAACTAATACTTCCAGTCCATTCATGGACAATCCAATCAAATCAAAAACAAGGAAATAATTTTCATTGGAGATATTATTTTGAAATTCCTAAAGGTTTTCGAGTTATTTGAGAAAAAAGATTTTCAAAATTCAACTTTGAGGGCCTGTCACTTTGTAGCCATACATTTTAGAGAAAAATTTGACTTTTCGTCTTCAATTTATGTGTAGCATATAAACTTGAAGCAGGGGTTCTTTTTTTTTTGGTTCACGTTGTATACCGGGTAATACACACACTGAGCTATCTTTCTATAATATATTCGTCGCAATGGCACTTCCTGTTGTGCCGGAAGTAGCCATCAAGTTCCGCATATTAAATGGAACCAGGTATTTTTCTCAACGCTGTTGGATTCTTTGCATGATTTACTACATAATTCGCCTGGTTTATGTTTACCTGGTTGCTATGGTTATGAAGATATAACAACTTTCATGAAAAGTTGTCGACTTGCACGGATTTATTAGGAAAATCATAATTTGGAACGGCTTGTGACAAGAACATATAAAGACCATCCGACAATAGTAAATGAATTGCTCTTTCAAATGTCTAAATGTCTAAAGTTGATGTTACTCTATTGAAGACGCCGCAATAAATTTGTAAACTTGACTAAATTTAAATAGCGGTGTCATTTTTTTTAAATGGAACCCTGCAATTATTTTCTCTACATGAGTCGATAGAGACTTTAATATGTAACATTTTTTCTCTAATTATGCATATGCCTATCATCAACCGTTCTTGCGGAAAAAATATTTTTGTGTAAAATGATCGGTTTAGTCAATTTATTATTACTAGTAGCTAGGCGTTGCTATGGGGACTGACACAAATTCAATTGTTTCTACTATGTAGCTTTATTAGTGTCGTTCACCCTTTTGACTTTAAATCGGTGAATTTTCATTTTATAAGAAATGGTACACATTTTGAGGTCACTCTTTTAATGTGTGTTCAAAGTAATGTCTAAATTGAATGCTAATATCCTTTCTAATGCTGTCGTCAAATATGAAAGTTGAACGCGATATTATTAAGCTTGTTCAGTAAGTCTATTACTATTTACTAAATGTACAGCCAATGTCAAGTAGCCTTTGAAAATAAAAGACCAAAAGCAGTCATCATTGTGTGTTTAACTGCAAAAGAATGTCAAAACTTAGCTCGGTGGCATTATTTGTTTTATAAAACTTAATAATCATGAATCGTTATTCAAATGAAGTGATATTCGATTTGTTTGTATTTCACGGAAATCAGCAGAAAATTATTTAACGTACTTGTCGCGTATTTAACGTAAAATATCCAGAAATTCCCTCTATAAGTGAAAACTAAATTGGCGCCCCCAAGACAAGAACAGTGACGAAATGAAGTTATCGAATAAATGTGTTGGGATAGTTCGTCAATTCGATCAGCTACAAATGATTGACCAGTTCCCTCTAACTTTAACGATCTTAGGCCTATCATCATCTTACCAACCCTATCAAAGGTTGCTGAACAAGTTATAGATAATCAAATTAGAAAACACCTAACCCTCAACAATATTATTTCAGACACTCAATCAGGGTTTAGCTCTAATTATAGTTGCTGCACTGCTTTAACGAAAATTGTAGATGACATAATTAGACATATGAATGAAGGTAAGGCAACAGTGTTGGTATTGCTAGACTTATCAAAAGCTTTTGATACTATAGATCACTGTACGCTTCTCGCTATATTACACTACATCGGCTTTAACGAATCTGCAATTAATTTTATTAAAGATTATATTTCTAACAGGCGCCAAACTGTAAAACTTTCAGATAATATATCATCTTTTCAACATGTGACAAAGGGAGTTCCGCATTTATGCATCTAACATAGCATCTAATCTTCAATTCTGTCAGTTACACTGTTACGCAGATGATAATCAAATTTACTATTCATTTTGTCCATCAGACATTGATAAAGCTTGTAAATATGTAAACGAAGACCTAAACACATTAGTAAATACATATCATTCTCCTTCACTTAGTGTAAATTCTAAAAAATCGGTTGCAATATTATTTTGTATAGCAAATGATCGTCATGGACTCCTATCTAAGGCAAGTCTGTTGATTAAATGTGAAGCAATAGAATTCAAGGATGTAATTAAGAACCTAGGTATTCATCTTGGTTATAAGTTACGGTTTAAAAATAGTTATAATATTTACAGGTATTACAATTCTGGCCCCCATTATTTTAAATCGGTTAGCTTAATGCAATTCGAAAGGAAGTACAAGATGTTATTACAACGCCAACAATTTTAATAGTCTACGCACTATATAATGACTACTTAAGCCAGAAATGCATAAACAAAATGCTTAATTCTTTAGTATATAATTTAGCAAATTTATGTATGTCATTTAATCATTCAAATTATGGGTTGAGTGGAAGAGCAGAAAGTGATTATCTTTATTAGAATCTGAACTCCGCCGATTGGGAAGTGTAAATCCTTTATACGTGTAAAAAAAATCATAAAGTAGCTCAATAAAGGCGTATTATAATTATTATTATTATTTTTTTTTTAATTGTTATAGCGCATCGACTGCTGTGGTCTTTAGCGCTTTCTCGTGTTTTATATTTTGTCGAACATATTAATCACTTTTAGATATCGCAGTACGTTTTGTATATGTTCAGTGTCTATGAGAGCTGTTCCCAGTGTGTTTGACACAGAGTATAGGTTGCGTTGTGGAGCATAAATTGGGCATGAGCAGACTATGTGTTCGATGGTTAGAGGTGTTGAGCAGTGTTCGCATCTTGGTTGAGGTGTCTTCAATAAAATGTGTTTGTGTGTTATATTTGTGTGTCCGATTCTCATTCGGTGAATTATACTACGTTCTTTTCTAGAGAAGGTCTCGTTTAATTTCCATTTATTAACTGATGGTTTTATGTTTCTCAGTTGACCCACAGATCTGGTCCAGTTCTCTTGCCATTTTATTTTTATTTTGTTCTTGATATATTTGGCAACGTTGCAATTAATTGCAATTTCAGTTCTGGTTGTTGTTTCAGTTTCAGCTTCTTCTGCTGCAAGACGAGCAGCTCTGTCTGCTCTTTCGTTACCTTTAATGTTTATATGGCTGGGCACCCATAAAAATACAACTGTGCGTTCCAAATTCTTAAGATGGGTAATCGTAGATAAAACCATCTGAACTTAGGGGTTTGTTGCGTGTGGATTTTTAAGAGCCATAAGAGCACCGTAAGAGTCGCTTATTTCTACAAATTTCGTCCAGCCGGGTGTTACTTCAGAGTAGCGAAGGGCTTGCCAAATTGCATATAATTCTGCATTGTACACTGTCATTTCTGCTGGCATAGACCAACTATAATCCTTATTGTTCACTGAAAAAGCAGATCCCACACCCTGATTATATTTTGAGCCGTCAGTGTATAAGGGAAGATAGCCACCAAGGTTGGCAAGTAACGCATTAAGTTCTGCATGAAATGAAGCTGTTGGAGTGTTTGCTTTTTTATGTTTCGATAGCTCTGTATGGAATTTGATTTGCGGTACACGCCATGGCGGAACTTCCAATGGTCCTAGGGGTAGCATTTGTGGGAGTGTTTCATGAATACTTTCTAAACTTTTTCTGATGTTATACCATAATGGTTTGTGTAGTCTTTGGCTGGTTTGAAACACATCATCATTATGAAATAAGATCTTATGATTTGGATGGTTTGGTTGCGTTTATTTTACAGGCATATGCTAGCAGTCTGTATGAGCGATGTAGATCTAATGGGGTGATTCCAGATTCACAAGCTGTTAATGGAACTAGTATAGAATGCACCTAGATCATACCTCAAGGCTGCATTCTGTATTGCCTCTAGGGAATCTAAGGTGCTTTTTGACGCTGATGAGTACGCTTCGCATGCATAATCAATTTTTGAACGCACAAGCGATTTGTAAATTCTTAAGATTACTTCTGAATCTGCTCCCCACCGAGTACTGGCTAGCATTCTAATGATATTAAGTGAAGCTTCCGTATAGTTAATTCATCAATATGATCTTTCCAAGTCAGAGTGGTGTTGAGTTTTAGCCACAGAAACATACCATGATCCTTACATTGAATGTGTTTATTATTCAATGTAAGGAGAGGACCATAATGCGGTTTTCTTAGTTTACAGAAATGCAAACAGTAGGTCTTCTCTGATGACAGGTTAAATCCCACTTTTTCTGAATTGGCTGATACAGAATCGAGAGCCTGCTGCATCTTTGTATTTATTTTTCCAATTGTAGGGGCAGTGTAGAGTAATACCAGGTCGTTAACATACAGGTAAGTATGTATATCAGAAGGTAGGGAGGATATTAAAGCGTTAATGGCGATTGTGAATAATGTTACGCTCTAAGTTGACCCTTGAGGTATGCCATTTTCTAAGTATTTACGTGTTGAAAGATCGTTACCTACTCGAACTCTGAAAAATCGTTTTTCAAGAAACGATGATATAAATGTAGGTAGGTTTCCCTTAAATCCCCATTCGTATAGCTTTTGCACCACTCCATGTCTCCATGTCATGTCAAAAGCCTTTTCGACGTCCAAGAAAACGGCTACGGCATGGTGTCTGCGTGAAAAGGCTTCGAGAACGACATTTTGTAGATGGACCAGATGATCTGCTGGTGACCTGTATTTTCGGTATCCCGCTTGACAATTTGACAATAGTTGTCATTTTTCTAGAATCCACATTAATCTAGCGCTGATCATGCGTTCTAAAACCTTTGCCATGCAAGAAGTCAAGCTGATCGGTCTATAACTTGCAGCCAGATAAGGGTTTTTACCGTTTTTTAGTATGGGGACGATTATTGCCTCTTCGCAGCAGGTAGGATACTTGCTTTCAGCCCATGTTGAGTTAAAGGCATCGAGAAGGAGCATCTTATATTCATCGGTGAGATTTTTCAGCATTTCGTATCGTATAAGATCTCCACCGGGAGACGCAGCTTTGGTTCCCTTGAGAGCATTTTCCATTTCACCGACCGTAAATGGTATGTTATATTCCTCCCTCTCTCGATCTATAAAATCTAATTCAAATTCTCTTTCATTTTTTGTGCTTTGAAAGGATCCACTATAGTTGGTGGAACTACTGGCACGTTCAAATTGGTCTGCTAATATTTCGACTACTTCGTCAGGGTTACATGTCACGGAGTTGCTGTTTTGTAACTGTATGGAGTTTCTTATATGCTTGCCCGATATCGATTTTATTTTGTTCCATATAATTGAGTTGGTTGTATCACGTGTAATAGTGGACACGAAATTATTCCACGAATTTCGTTTGCTTTGCAAAATTAATCGTCGAGCAAAAGCTCTCGCTTTTTTAAATTGTATTAGGTTCTCATTCGTAGAATCTCTTCGGAAAACATTTAGTGCTCGTTTTTTAAATGCTATTGCCTCGCTAACTTCTTTGTTCCACCATGGTACCATACGTTTAAGACATTTCCCTCCCCATCTTGGGATGGCAGCAGTGCCTGCGCTTATTATACCATTCGTAATATTACACATCTTCCTCGAAGCAGTGTGTTGGTCAATAGGGTGTTGGTCAATAGGTGCAATGAGATTCTCTTGGAAGATATTCCACCGAGCGTCGGACATTTTCCAACGAGTCGAGCTTTGTATAGGTGTGCTGCACTTTTCAGTTTCAATTATTATGGGAAAGTGGTCACTATAGTAAAGATCATTAGATACTTTCCATGAGAATAAAGTAGCAATTCGAGCAGATACCATAGTGAGATCTATAGCAGAAAAAGCACTAGATCTGGCATAGAGATGAATATTTTCGCCAGTATTTAATAAAAATAGATTGCTTGTGTCCATTATATTTTCAATGACCTCCCCATTGGTGTCAGTTCGGGATGATCCCCATAAACTATTGTGAGCATTGAAGTCACCCAACAACATGTATGGACCAGGTAGCTGAGCTATAACGTCTAGGATGTTGTTTTGCTGCCAGTCACTATTTGGCAGGTATATGTTGCAGATTGTCAGTTTTATAGGTGCGTAATCTGCACTGCAACAACTTGTAGATCCGTCCTAGTTGGCACAATGTCAAATTGAATGGCATCTCTTATAAATACTGCAACTCCGCCTTTAGCTCTTATATTAGGAACAGCATCTTTCCTAATGAGCTTATACCCACGCAGAAAATAAGGTCATAAGTGGGTTTCTTGTAGGCAAATACATAAAGGGTTGTATTCGTTAATTATGGGCTTAAGCTCACAGTAATTATGGATGATACCATTACAATTCCATTTTACAATTGTACCCATAATTGGTTTGTTAAAATGTAATTGATATGTGTCTAAAGTATCAATTAACGAATAAATAAATTAGGACGAATACGAATAAATATAAATATAAATATAAATATAAATATAAATATAAATATAAATATAAATATAAATATAAATATAAATATAAATATAAATATAAATATAAATATAAATATAAATATAAATATAAATATAAATATAAATATAAATATAAATATAAATATAAATATAAATATAAATATAAATATAAATATAAATATAAATATAAATATAAATATAAATATAAATATAAATATAAATATAAATATAAATATAAATATAAATATAAATATAAATATAAATATAAATATAAATATAAATATAAATATAAATATAAATATAAATATAAATATAAATATAAATATAAATATAAATAAATAAATATAAATATAAATATAAATATAAATATAAATATAAATATAAATATAAATATAAATATAAATATAAATATAAATATAAATATAAATATAAATATAAATATAAATATAAATATAAATATAAATATAAATATAAATATAAATATAAATATAAATATAAATATAAATATAAATATAAATATAAATATAAATATAAATATAAATATAAATATAAATATAAATATAAATATAAATATAAATATAAATATAAATATAAATATAAATATAAATATAAATATAAATATAAATATAAATATAAATATAAATATAAATATAAATATAAATATAAATATAAATATAAATATAAATATAAATATAAATATAAATATGAATATATAAGACGGCACACTAACGAATAAATAAATTAGGACGATTACGAACAAATATAAATATAAATATGAGTATAAAAGACGGCACATGTAAACATTAACTAAAAATATCACAGATTAAGTATATCACAGATATGAAGATAAAACAAATAAATATAAATATACGATATCACAGATAGTTAATCACAGTTGCTACTTAGTAACACTCCTCGTCGTTCTGAGCGCCTGAGGCACGCGAGGGTGGTTTCCTAAGTTTGCCTTTCGGCCATCCCACTTTTCCTTTTGCCTTCGTTTGAGATGAATTAGATCCCGATGACACATTGTCTTCTTCGGAAACGGAACCTGGCTTCTCAGTACTACATTTCCGCTATTCCTTGCTTTGGGTAGCTAATTGTTGAGTAGGTGGCATTAAAAACGAACTCGGTTGAATATCCTCAACTGATTTTTGAATTAAGGGAGAAATTGCCCCAATTAAAAGAGGTAAAAGCTCTTTTACTAATGCTGGGACATCAACCTTAGACGGTATAGCAGCAGGCGCAGCTGCTTTAGCATAAGTGACACCTGCGGTATTGGCAGATGCCACAATTTTCCTTTTCGCTTCCAGGTAAGTAATGTTTTCTTTTACCCGAATTTCCTGGATGGCACTTTCCTACTTGTAGATTGGGCAGTTTGAGGCTCGAGCAGAATGAGCCCCACCACAATTGACGCATGTGATGGGTTCCACGCATGGAACACCAACGTGCGATGATTTACCACAAACACATAAATCCTCCTCTAATGCACATCTAGAAGACGTGTGTCCAAATTTATTGCACCGAAAACACCTCATCGGTGGTGGTACGTATAAACGAACACTCAAGGAGTAGAACGCAACCTTAATAGTTTTCGGTAATATTGGGGTGTTGAAAGTTAATACATGGTTTGGAGTATCTACAAGCTCCCCATTCCTCTTAGCTTTGATTCTTCTTACCTCAATTACTCTTTGGCCACTTAGTTCCTCGTAAATATCGTCCATTGAGCAATTTAATAAATCATGGCAAAAAATAACACCTTTAGACACGTTCATGGTTTTGTGTGCAAATACCTCAGTTTCAAAGTCTCCCAGTTTTGTAATATCTAAGACTCTTCTGGATTGTTTATTGGTACTAGTCTCAATTAATATACCGTCTTTTATTTTCTTCGTCACTTTTAACGCTCCATACATTCCATACAAACACTTTTGAATATAAAATGGACTAATTCTGTCAAAACTAAGTCCGTCCTTTCTCTTCAGAACCAAGAACCGGGGCAAAACCTCCGTTACTGGGCTCCTATTTTCGGCTGGTTTTAAAGGCAGATCCTCCAGCACCTCCATGTTTAAAGAGTTGGCACTCCTTTGTGTGGATTTAACTTGACTCATGTTAACATTCCCACGAGTAGGGATCAACGAAGCTCCCGTGAATCAGTTGGCCCTTGACCCACGGGGGGACTTAATACTGTGAAGAGGCCCCAGATTCGTCCACAGGCATTTCAGCGCTAAAGACCAGGCTTCCCCCTGGCCACGCTCAGGCATCCCTTCGCGCAATCCCTTCAGCAACTAAAACTGCCAAACGACCTTGGGATTGGGGGATTTTTTATAGAGGTTACCTTCCTCGTATCCCGGGCGGTAAAGCCAAGACCACTGGCCGCTAGCTGTACAACGTTCCCTAGCCACATCCTGCTAGAGTCTCTGAAGTACAATTCGCGGTTGCGGGATTAGGACACGGCTAGCGCTCAGCCGTCCCCAGCAAGGACATCCCGGGCATGCCACACCCGTATACGCTTTTGACGACGTATGTCCTGGGAAGAGTAGGGAGAAAAGATAGTGGTCTCTCAGCTTTCTGGGAGCCTGAAGGGAACAAGAGTTGGAGCAAGAGTGCTCCGACAGAATAAAGTAAGGGAAGCCACTCAAGACTAGTATAAGAAAAGTGCACTTCCAGCAAAAGGGACGCAGGGTTGAAATCCCTGACCTCGTTAGATACGAAGCCCCACGTGGACCGGTCCGCGACACCGTATTCTCGAGAGCTAACAGTGGCCTTTTACCGCAACGAGCTCATATTTCGGTGCTGGCCTTGCATCACTTACGATCATTTGCAAGGTCATTCCCCTATCCGCCACCTGGGGGCGCGCCTAGTAGGTAGTCCAACCCCTAGGAATTATTATTATTATTATTATTATTATTATTTATTGTTATCACACATACAGTGGTATTAGAATATAATGGGGGATTAAATCCAACCATTATATTTTACAGAGTATTTATAATAATATTAATAAACTACTAACAAATATGTAATTGTTATAATAATACAAACAAATATGTATATGAATATTAATACTAAGAATTTAGATTAGCTAAAAATTTTCTTACAATATGGCATGTTTCTAAAATGACAGTACGTTGTAATATAGGAAATATTATTATTATTATTATTATTATTATTGTTATTGTTATTATTATTATTTAGTACTAAGCTATTCGTCTATTCAAAATATACTATTTTTGCACAAACAACATCCGTAATCTTTTATAAGACTGCAAAGCTAAGGCCAACAGATTTTGCACGACTAGTTTGATTTGCGAAGAACTGTTGATAAAAATTCAAGAAGATGGAGATCAGCTAAAACCTATTATTTGGACAGATGAACTTAAATTCTCACACACCGTGGTGTTTTCAATAGTAAGCATAAACGTTACAGGGCAGCACAAAATCCTCACTTAATACGGGAAGTAGAGAACCAGGTTCACCTTGAATCAATGTTTTCTGTTTGATGTTGGATGATCAATTACGGTGGTACATGAACGATGAAAATTTAACTGGGGAAAGATATCTTGCGATTTTAAACAATATTTTGCAAAATTTTCTTGATACGCTACCACTTAGACAAATTAATTATTTTTGGTATCAGATGGACAGCGCACCAGCGCATAATACAGGAATGGTAGATCGCAAATTCTGGGAATTATTCGAGGACCTGTGGTGGAGTAATGCAATCAGACTGGATCAGGCGGGCTACGGGTGGTGCAGTTCAAAGGTACTTGTTATTGTGTTTAGAAAAAAAATGGAGTACACATTGAACATGTATTATAACATGTTGTGAGTTTTCACTCTTTTTTCGTTTATTGCTTTATGGTAATATGTATGTTGTTAACTTTTGAATAAATATTAAAATGGCGACTTCAAAAATTTAACCATTTCTTGCAAAATTATGAATATTCACCGATTCAAAGTTAAAAGGATGAACGTCACTAATAAAGCTAAATAGAAACATTTTCATGTCGTAAGCCGGTCAAAGTTATGATTTACCTAATAGTCCTTTGCAAGTCGACATTTTGTCATACAAGTTGTTATATCTCCGTAACCATAGCAACTAGATAAACATAAACTACGTGAATTATGTAGCAAATCGTGTAGAGAATCCAACAGCGTTGGGAAAAATACATGGTTTCATTTACAATATGAAAGTTGATGGCTACCTCCGGTACAACCGGAAGTGACATTGCCACGAATATATTTTAAAAAGATAGCTCTGTGTATTGTGGCCGTTTGCCAAATTTCAAATATCTAACTTTTAAGGTATGTATCCAAACGCATTAATACGCCGGTTAAAAAAATCACAAGGTCTTCAGTGGACAAACTGACTTTAAATGCTTATATATCGAAAACCTTGTGTCGCGTCTACTGAGAAATACATGTCGTAGGTACAAATCCTACTCGAGGTAAACTTTTTATTTATGTATTTAACAAAATTAATAATAATTTTTAATTACATATTTACATTGGAACTTATTCATTCATAACAAAACATAATAATTACGTAATAAATACGTTTATATACAATCATCCCTATCTTCTTTGCCATCCTCTTCAATGCCCTGAAAATCTTTATTGTGATCATCATTGTCGTCGCCTAAATTTATAACTAACGGTTCTATGGCGTGTCTACTAACTTTTCCTTTTCTATGTACATATCTTCGACTTTATTGATATGGTCGACATAATTACCCCAAGCGATATTTTCCAGAGTTTGTATTGCTATTTTCAAAAGTTCCAAAACGTCCTTTATTTTGAACTTTTTGTTTTCCCTTGAAACCCTATTTTTTACGTAAGCCCATACCACTTCATTTGGGTTTAATATCTCAGTGCACTACTGGAAGCCACAACATCTTAACACTGTCTCCTTGTAATTTTTTGACCACTTTTTGAAGCAAGTCTTGCTTTTTATAGTTATACATACGAGATAATTCCAAAAGTGAAGCGCTCGTCATTTCTTTAAATGAATTAAATTGATCTGGTAACGGAGCTTTTCGTTTATTCAACCATTCAATTATATATTGTTTTCTGTAGACAGTTGTTCGATTTGTAATATCGGGATCTATCATTGTGCTTGATCTAGAACAATCACCGATTTATAGGGGATCACTCCCAACACATATCGTAACGATTCTTCATAACACTGTTGGTTCACTTCGTCATGGTAATTAGCCGAACCGTTTTTCCAACGAAGCATTTGGTACAACCTGATAAAAAGTCGTTTTCGTTGCAAATATCTATCTGGATCTATCATTGTGCTTGATCTAGAACAATCACCGATTTATAGGGGATCACTCCCAACGCATATCGTAACGATTCTTCATAACACTGTTGGTTCACTTCGTCATGGTAATTAGCCGAACCGTTTTTCCAACGAAGCATTTGGTACAACCTGATAAAAAGTCGTTTTCGTTGCAAATATCTATCTGGATCTATCATTGTGCTTGATCTAGAACAATCACCGATTTATAGGGGATCACTCCCAACACATATCGTAACGATTCTTCATAACACTGTTGGTTCACTTCGTCATGGTAATTAGCCGAACCTTTTTTCCAACGAAGCATTTGGTACAACCTGATAAAAAGCCGTTTTCGTTGCAAATATCCAACATAATCACTGTTAGTCCCGATCTAGGTCGCTTGATTTACCCTCTGAATCCGTTTAATTCTTGAATTGAACTTCGCTATTGATCAAAACTCGTGCAGTTTTCTGAGGTAAAAATTCCACCTAACCAAATTTTCTTGAATGGTTTGCGCCGAATCATGTTTCGTCAGTAAAAAATATTTCACCTCGTTTCTCTGAAACTTTTAATTGAATATAAATATTCCTAGCCACTATTGTAGTAGCTTCCATCAAGATTGGTCCGTTCTCTAATTTTTTATAAGTAAAATTCATTTCTTTTACCCATCTTTTTAATGTGGTGGTGCATACTTGTGCAAATCCGGCCACTCGTCCGTCAACCTTTGATGCAGCTGGACTATGGCTAGGAACCTTTTTTCCATATAAGAATTTAATATTTGTCTTCGTATAACGCCCTTTAGAAAATCATCGATATCTACTTTCGGTCTACCACTTCTTGGCCTCGCCCCTGTACTACTTATCCCTTCTTCAATTGATACTCTTACAGCACTTCTTTTACTAACCTCCAAGCATTCCGCATTCTTCTTTTTCGTAAGAATCTGCAACGATATACGTATATACTCGTGTGTGTGTGTGTGTGTGTGTGTGTGTGTGTGTGTATATATATATATATATATATATATATATATATATATATATATATATATATATATATATATATATATATATATATGTATATATATATATAACAGTAATACCGCTCTGGGTTCGAACATTTATATGTCCTCCCTTAACATAATATTTTGGCTCACTAACAAATAATATACTGACTTAAACTAAAGGTACAATATGTGTACAAATGTTTCATTTACAGGCTACAGTACATGTGTACCGCCTCTCCTAAAAACGGTTGCGGTTTGCCATACTTATTCAATAACAGCACATTTTTCAAAACCGCATAATCGTATAATCACGAGTATATTTTAAGAAAATATTTTTACATTAATTTATGATATTTATGCAATTACTTAATGTTATGACAAAAAAAAGTTTACTTACTTCACATAATGAGAATTGGTCATGCTTGCTTGTTTCGGCTGTTTACCAGCAAATGAAAACGATTTGTTATAATTTCTTTTTGGCAATTTGTTCGAAAAGAGTCGAACCACCCAATTATTGAATTTTATTGGTTTCATTGGAGAATAAAAGATTTATGAAGGTTTAAAGTCGAGCGTGTTGAGAAATGATACTATTTATAGTATCATTTTTTGTAAATCAAACTCAACAGTTTTAAAACTACTTCAATGAAACACTTAGAACTGATATATATTAATAACAATATATCAATTATTAAATAGCAAAGATTTTAGGCAAATGGACCCCACTAATTTTGTAAAATAAGCCTTCAAAGTGAAGTGACTATACCTTTCACTTTGACAGTAGATCACATAGAACGATGGTTAAACGGGTAAAGATCTTCAGTTTTATGGGGCCAATTAAGTGCACCTTTTTTTCCTTCAAAACACCCAAAGCTAACTCGATAAAAAAAAACAATTTTTCTGTAATTTTTTGAAACGCGCATAATTCTGTTATTTCCATTTTAAGACAGTGCAAAGGAAAAATTTGTAGATAATTACAATCTTTTTAAGGCAGTTTAATCGATGTTTTGATCTAAGATTTTATTTTTGAGTTACGACATTTTTTTAAATGGAAATAATGGTTGGTTATGACTTTTAGAAAGTGGTTTTTCTGGCCTTTTTAATAATACAGCCGTGGTAGGCCATGAAAGCGGTTGTTTATTGACAAATACTACTCCTGTTACTTTGACGTTTAGTTCGAAAAAGCTTTTCATTTTGTTTTTAGGATTTATAAATATTTCAGCATAGGCACAAAATATTGCCGAGAATATCGATTTTGTGATATTGGACACTGCATTAACAAAAATCATAGGAAGGTTCAATCAAATAAAAAATCATCAGAAAGTTTTTGAACAACTTAAATAGTTTCTTTAAAATAGATAATGTAAATAGGTCTTTAAAATGTAAATCATTAGGGAACATATTATTTGATCCATCTAAAAATGAAGAACGTATTACTCAAGGATTATGCGATGAAATTTATAACATTGCATCCAAAATATCCCCTGAAATTCAACATCCAACCTTATCTATCTGTTTCTAAATCTAGTAGTTGCTATAAGAATATTTCTCACATTAACGGTAACCGTTGCTATCGGTGAGAGGAGTTTTTTCGAAATAAAATGATAAAAATTATTTGTGGTCAACAATGAGTCAAGAAAGGTTATGAAACTTGTCTATTATTAGTATCGAATACATTTATGTAAGAAAAATGTATTTACATGTTTCATAATAAGAATGTGTAAAAATAACTATAAATATCTATTCATGCTAATTTCAAAGATTTTTTATGTATCCATTAATAAGTATAAATATCTATTCAAGTTAATTTATGATCAGTTCCTGCTAACTTATTTTCCCGCAATACAATATACTTTTTTTCACATTTCCTGTGTTTTATTTATTTTAAAGAAATTACCGTTAATCAGGGGTTAGGGGACGGGGAAATTATTTTCGTACAATGGCGGCAGATACCTTGGGAACGACCTTGATTACCCCCTTCTACATCTGATTACAGTTTATAATTTTCGTTGCACTGCAGGAAACATTCACTTTGCTTTAATTTTCGTCAAGTATATAACAAAATTTTAATCTTTTGTTCATTAGTATCCGTTTCTTTTTAGCCACACCACACAACCTTCAAACACTGCAACCTGTCGACACTTGATGCGCCTACTTACTTGTATGCACTGCAACTTAGTATTGTACTGTAACATGTTGAATATTTTTGTTAGGAATTAGAGCCACTTAGTAGATCACCACACCATACTACCTGAAAGAGTACTGCGGTAAAATAAACACAGACAAATATTTAAAATTAGATGAGATGAGATTTTATCAAATAAGCAAATCCATTATATTATATTAATGATAACAAAATATGTCCTAATTGATACATTTCTGTTTTATTCAATGATTCCTCTTACGGGTGTATTTACACAAACTGCACCAGATAACTACTTTGCGCCAAATATAGCCAACGTAGACAATAAAATCGCTCGAAGTGTAATTAAACATTCCAATTTACTTATAGTGGCAAACAATTTATATATTATATACAGTGCTCATAACTATATAACAATGACAAATACTTATGCAGACTAGCTTATATATATATATATATATATATATATATATATATATATATATATATATATATATATATATATATATATATATATATATATATATATATATATATATATATATATATATATATATATAACACCGGTACTTGCCGCCATATTGGATTTTTTAGAAATCACCCTTGGCCACCATTTTTTATATGCCCACACGGAGATCGTATTTTTCACCCCTATGGCTCCTTTTGGGAGGCGATTTTCAACCGTTGATGGAATTTTCACCCTAATTAGAGCCCTTTTGGTTGTGTTAAGAACCTTTTTGTCAGTTCACTCCTTTTTTATGGCTTCTTTTCGGGGGCTGTTTTCAGCTCCTTGATGGAATTTTTACCCTAATTAGAGCCCTTGTGGTTGTGTTAAGAACCTTTTTATCAGTTCACCCGTATGGTCTCCTTTCGGTGGTCATTTTCAACCCCTTGATGGAATTTTCGCTCTATTTAGAACCCTTCTGGCTGTATTAAGAAATTTTTTAAAGTTCAGCGCCTAGAGGGTAGGTAAATGCGTGCTCATGCAGTGTTCTGCGTGAAAAAAGGTTTAATCTGTTATTAATTAGGGTTCTTTTTATCAAAGGGGATTGCAAAATTATTATTACATTCCTTTTAATCCCATCCACAGGTTGTGACCTAATTTATTTATACACTGGGGGTTGTATTCTAATAAGGTTCCTAGCCTTATCAGACGGCAATCTGTTCGCTTAGGGTGATAACATGCTTTAAAAATGATTTTCACTTTGATCGTGTAAAGCCAGACTTCATCGGTGTATATTGTGTACAAACAAAATATCACCTTGGTATTGCTTTAAATAAACGAGTACCTAATTAAGTAAACAATCAATGAAGTATTACCAAACATTTTATATTGTATATAAAGTCACAGTCAACCCTCAAATGTTTACTTTTAGTTGATAACACTGTTAAACAGACTTATGTAAATGCATCAGGAAATTAAGAAAAACTGTTACGCCTTTATCTAGAAAACAAAAATGAAAGCTCGATACGTGTCGTGAATGGGTATTTTGAAAACGAACGGTGCATGCGCTACATTTTTTTTTAGCTAACCCTGATTTTTTTCAATTTTAGAATAACGACTTCGAGATTGTAATCTTCAACATTATACATATAAATGGGTAATTAAATTTAGATAATTAGTTTTGCTTTACAAATCATGATTTCAAATGTAATTCTGTCTCGGATGTATTTATATAACGATTTCACCTTAAGAAAGGTCACCTTCAACAGACCTTGAAGCAGAAGCATTTAAAGTGGCACAAGGCCCAATGTAATTATGTTTCTAAGATGAGTGAAGAGATTGTGAAGTACTTCCTGATGGACGTTAAGATTCTCGTTAAAGGCTGCATTAGATTCTGGTCGTCCTTCACGGCTCAAAATAAAGTCGATCCGTTAGAGGAAAAGTCTACGAAACACTTTATTGCAGGCACTAGCAATTGTGATTGACCCCTCAAACGGATTGACTTTATTTTGAGTCATGAAGGTCGACCAGAAACTAATGCAGCCTTTAACGAGAATCTTAACATCCATCAGACAATACTTCACAGTCTCTTCACTCATCCTAAAAATATAATTACTTTGGGCCGCGTGCCATTCTAGAAGCTTCTGACGATCTTTCGCTGACATCTCATCTGCACAATAATATTCAAGAGCAGGCAGAGAACCCTCATAACTCTGATTCTCGGATGTGTTGAAGGGAAAGGGGAAATAGCCCTTGGACTCGGGAAAATTGAAAGTTTTCGGAAATGCCGAGAGTGACGATGGGATGAAATTAAGGGAGTCGATAAACCTGATATCGTCGCACTGAATGGACATTAGTTTTAAACCGTTGGAGATGAGTTTGAGTCTCCATCGGTTATTATTAGCAAACATACATCTAAGCACAAAACACCCATCGTACCCCTGCATGTTATGTGCAATTCACGTAGCTTTAAGTTTTCGTGCTTTTTCGGAAACATGCGACAGAAACGATTCAACAGGATCTTCCCTGAAAATGTGCACTCTTTCGCTACATAACGGACATAGCTCATCCAGATTGTCAGTGTATCGGATGGAAACAGAGCAAACATTCGCGGCCACGCATAAATTGGGCTGATGCGGAAGTCTATCATTCGCCTCCTCACACACCTTCCCTTGCATGCATTCCTAACCGTAAAAGATAAACATAGATGGTTTACCATCACTGGTGTCTCCTCGAGTCATGGCAACGGGCACATAGCAAAGATTGTCAATAGGTTTCTGGTCCTTGCACGTGGGACAACGATTGTACCCGCATCTATGTTTACCCTTTACTTCAATGGTTTTGAGACACTTTAAACATCTACGTAGTTTTTCACATAGTTCAGTCTTTGTGGTTTTTAAAACATTCCTACCCATAAAAATCTCCCTTACAATCATCGCATACAATTTTCGCACATTCAATGGAACACGGCGGCTTTTGATGATAACAAGGACACTGATACAGACATTTTGCATGGTCTTTTTATATTTCTACACTGTTCGTAGTAATAACTGCAGGTATATGCTGAAGTTATGATGGTGATTACATTATAGTACTCGTCTTCGGGTATTAAATTTAAAACTACTCTACCTGATTCCTCAGGACCCACAAAATAAACCGAATCACCTATTCGTGAATTATAAACTACAATGGTAGATGTGGTTAAATGGTTTTGAAATCCTTGAATGTGTTCGTAACTACCACCCTGACTAAAATATGCAGCGCTGTTTTGGCAGAGTTGCATGGCTCGCTCTTGAAGTAAAGGACAACCCAGTGCCATGGTACTGCGCATCGTATCGTTATTTCTAAACGCTATTGCTAGGACTAGCGCACGAGCTAAGCAATTATTATCGTTGTTTGTCGTCGGTACAACAATAATACCCTTTGTTTTGTCTTAACAAAGGTCTGCAAACTTTAGCCCTGTCAAGTTTTTGCGCCCATAGCCAACAGGTACAGTCACTCTATTCACATTTAGAACTAACAAGTCACGCGAGAAAATGCTAGTGTTGATCTGCATTACCTTTTCTGGTAGTGACATTATCACCGTAACCGACAATTGGACCACTCTTCTCAATGATACGCCAATTGGTTTGCCTGGATAATTTGGGTTCCTTAACGTGGTACCGACACGGTCTGATTGAGCCGCATTTTTGGCAATATATGCATACAGCTCTTCGAATGCACTCTGTAAAAATATGTGTTAGATAAATAACATTTAGGAAGCAATATATTTTTAGCTACAGCCATGTTAAGGGATTATCCCTGCATGTCTCGTCATTAAAGCTAAATCTCAGCGATTTAAATGTGGTGTTGAACTTACTTATGAATTTAGTGTTTGACTCTCCCATTATATTTATATGATTCATTTGGGTAGAGGACGGTCCGGCCTCCTGTTGCTGGGTTGATAGCCTTGAGCCCGATTGGCCTTGCCCCGGTAATGTACTCATTCACTAAGCGTGAAGTTTCCAACATCTCTTCAACATCATGAACAAACACTTCCTTCATATTTACTTGAGCGGGGCTTTAAAAATAACAATTAACTTGCACTCCACCAACTCGCTGTGCAGCCTCCGCAAAATCATTATAAAGTTCTATCGAATCGATAGTGTCGTTTTCACACAACATCTTATAGGTAATAATACTATAAGCATTTTTTAGCTCATCTTCGGTTAACACACCAGCACGGAACAACCACAAAATTTGGTTAACATTTAAAAATTCCATAACGATGATGATACACTCTTCAAACACAACTACATTAACTAAACTCAAACGCACGTATTTATAGTATCTTTCAAATACCAAATTAAACCACTAAAAAATCACAAGACTAACTTCAAGGCCATGTCCATGACTAACTTCAAGGTCTGTTGAAGGTGGCTTTTCTCAAGGTAAAAGCGTTATTTAAAAAACCTCCGAGGCAGAATTACATTTGAAAGCATTACTTGTCAAGCAAAACTAATTATATGAATTTAATTACCCATTTATATGTATAATGTTAAAGGTTGCAATCTCGAAGTCGTTATTCTGATATTGAAAAATCAGGGTTAGCTCAAAAAAATAAAAATGTTAGCGCTAGCACCGTTCGTTTTTATACTACCCATTCACGACACGTATCTAGCCTTCATTTTTGTTTTTTAGATAAAAACTTGACAGTTTTTCTTAATTGCCTGATGCATTTACAGAAGTCTGTTATGCTACTCGATAAATATTTTTGATATATCACCTGTACATGAATAGTACAAGACAAGGACTCCTTTAACGATCTTGCAGTTAATGCGAAATGTGATTAGCAACATATAATTTAACAGTTGACCTTTCAATATTTTTACTTTTAATTTATAGCGCTATTAAAATGAAACGTGAACAAACTATATGTGTGTAACCTTAATACATATCCGCAGCCATTTAATCGTGTTATCAACTAAAAGTAAACATTTGACAGTTGGCTGTGATGTTATATACAGTATAAAATGTTTGGTAACACTTAACTGATTGTTCACTTAATTAGGCACTGGTTTATTTAAAGCAATCTGTATGTACATATACAATATAAAAAACATAGTATGAAGACTGTTATTTACTTATTTATAATACCAAGGTGATATTTTGTTTGTACACAATATAAACTGATGACATCTGGTTTTACACAATCAAAGTGAAAATCATTTTTTAAAGCTTGTTATCACCCTAAGTGAACAGATTCCCGTCTTACAAGGCTAGGAACCTTATTAGAATGCAACCCCCCCAATGTATATATAAATTAGAGCACAATCTGCAAATGGGATTAAAAGAAATGTAATACTAATTATACGATCTCCTTTGATAAAAATAACTCTCCTTAATAACAGATTAAATCATTTTTCACTCAGAACACTGCTTGCGTACTCATTTACCTACCCTCCAGGGGATGAACTTTAAACAATGTCGTGATACAGCGAAAAGGGCTCTATTACGGTGAAAATTCCATCAAGGGGTTGAAAATGACCACCGAAAAGAAGCCATAGGGGTGAACTGACAAAAAGGTCCTTAACACCGCCAAAAGGGCTTTAATTAGGGTGAAAATCCCATCACGTCACAAGATTCCAAGGTAGCGGCAAGTGCCGGTGTTCTACTTATATATATATATATATATATATATATATATATATATATATATATATATATATATATATATATATATGGTTGATTTTAGGTTTCCGCCAGCACAAAAACGACGTTTTGGCAAAGTCTCATTTGCCATTTTCAAGTTCTCCACCTGATTTGTTCGGCTCCGTGTTACTCGTGTTACTCCGTGTTACTCTATTTGACCAGGATTATGAAGAAGCTAGCCACGGCCGGGATTACTCCAAAGGCTACTAGAACATCCAACGACGGGATCAGAGTGATCTTAAGCACCCCCGACGAATACAGAATGGCAACAACTGCACTGGACACCATCGGAGTGCAGTTCAACGTCTACCTTTTAGAAGAAGCAAAACCGCTAAAGGTAGTCATCAAGGGCATCCCGCTAGACGACGAGATGCTAGAAACCGTAAAGAATGATCTCAAATCCATGGGGTTTGACTCCCAGAAGGTTAGCCGGATGTTCAACGGACGCGAACACCGCAAGACCGCCATGGCACTGGTCCACCTCGAGAGAAGCGAAAGGGCCAAGGAGATATTCAGCATCACGACTATAGGATACTTGAGGGTGCGAGTGGAGTCACCCCATAAGAAGAACGGGACAGGTCAGTGTTACAACTGCCAGCGATACGATCATACCACCAGCGGGTGCCACGCACAGCCCCGATGTGTGAAGTGTGCGGGGACGCATCACACCAGGGATTGTAAGAAGACCCGAGAGACGGGAGAGCCAAAGTCTTGCAACTGCACCGGGTTGCACACCGCAAATTACGGAGGATGCCCCGCCTATCCAAGAAACATCAAGAAAGGGAACGCCCCAGAACAGCAGAAGTTAGAAAACTGGCAAGAATGCCCGAAGCAGGGATAAGCTACGCCCAGATGGCATCGGGCAACAAGAAACAAATTAAAGAATAAAGTCACAGATAAGAAGACGCAAACCGTCGCACCATTTAAGCGGCCGACCCAACCACTAACAGGGAATAACGTCACCGAGGTGACCGGAAGCATAAAAGCCGAAGTTCATCTCAGGAAACAACAGAGGTATATGTATATTTAATGTATTTATTTCAGGTACCGAAAATCTACAAATACCACCAGAAAAACCAATAAGACGGAGGTATAGAGGGCTAGAGTCCGTAATACCGAGAACAAATAACGATGACCGATGCAGAGACTACCGGTGGGCATGATCGATTTTGGTTGTTACGTGACCAACGGTGGTCACACTACTTGATTTGGTCCGAGAATGACCATCGGTGCGTACATGGCGCTAACGTGTTAAATACGTAAAAATAAAATAGAGCAATTCGTTAATTATTAACGAGACAAGTTCAATTTATACAAAAAGTAAATTTAACATTTCCGACTTATAACAACTACAAATAGGTATCATTTTAACACACTGCACAACTAATTAAAACAAGTTGGGTACAATTCACAGTAAATTTCTTAAATAACTATTAGAATGACCAGCCGATGAAAAGAAATAATTCACACGATGTTCAATTACTTAATTACTGATATTATCATAATCGCTATCTGATTCACTTTCATTTATACGAATTATTATAGGTGCAATATCACCATTATCGAACCTTATTTCACGATCCCACCGTTTCTGAACAAGATGTTCAGTATGTTGGATCGAATTGTTCCACATTTCTGGTGTCACTTGTGCTAATGCTTCTTGTCACATATTTAAGCAATTTTCAACTGATTTTCCATCCCTACCTATGTGTTTAATATAATATGATTTTGTGATTCCCCATACATGTTCAATCCGTTAAAACATGCAATGATAGGGAGGAAGTACTCCGTGACCATACTTTTCCGCCAGCTGATCCACAACAAATAGTTTTGGTGGTTTGTTTCTACAATTATACATAAAGTGATTTAATAATATTATAATACTTTATTCGTATTCGGAAACTTCTTGTAATAATTAGGTTTTTAAAAGGTGCACGTCAAATGGAATTTTTTGTTCTGTCAACCAATCTTGAATAGCACCTTTTGTCCACGAACTGTTCGGTATTTTGATAACTACAGTGCTATGGTATGATGCGTTGTCCATTACAGTAACGGATGGTTGACTTAAATTCTGTAACAGCTGGTGCTCAAACCACTGTAAAAATTTTCTTTCGTTCATTTCCCCGTGATAATCTGAATTTGGTGTTTTTGAATTAAATATCAATTCCGGACCAGGTATAAAGCCATATTTATTTCCAGCATGACGAACGATACATCTAATGACAAAAATTATAATAAAATATACCATGAACATTACTTCGAGCCAAACTTTTGGCATCTACTTTTGTACTTTTAACCGTTTTTAAAATGTCATCTTGCCAACAATGACATACAGTGCCATTTTAGAATATCCAGGTTTCGCCTGTAAGAACAAATTCGTATAACCCTTCGTATTTCAAACGATTTTACAATTTGAGGAAACGTATTCGTTTTAAAACAATATCGGGTAGCTCCATTAAGCCTCTTCGAGGATTATTTTTTTCCATTGAAAACCTTCGACATCCTTCAAAAAGTTAATCGTTTTTTATTTCTCCCATAAAATTTGTACGCTAGTATGTTCGCCTACAAAACAAAAATTCATTGGCTACAATGTCAAGAAATTGATATGCACTTATGATTCTCATACATTCTGTAAATCAAATTTTGAATCGCATCCTGGCAGAAGTTTTCAACACTGGGATGGGTTTCGGGTGCACACGATATCTAGCGACTGGTTGAACTACTTCATGCTTTTTAAGAGACTGCGATATTCTACTAACTATAGCAATATTGACGTTTAAAGCTACAGCTACCCTTTACAACAAGACTACGATTAGATTAACTATACATATTATAAAACAATACATTCCCTCTCTTACAGAAGTCAATTGAACAAAAGGGCCCCTTGCATCCCGTTCTTTTTCAAAGAAATCTATTAACGAACCAACCAGTTCCCTTCCTGCTTGGGGCACATTTTAGGCGAGGTCATACAATGCAAAATAACACGAATTTGTTCTGAAAAGAACAGTTTCACAAAAACGAAATAGAATAAAATACGAAATGGAACTAACAAACACAATAATAAACGACAATAATTGACAGATGTATTGGTTTGCAACATCGTAATTTTATTTATGACGCTGCCAACTTGTAGAATTATTTTACCCGAGAATATTACCTTTAATGACAATCCTAAATATTAGTATTACATTGGTACTGCTTTTACGTCATACGTCACTCGCAACGCTTTCAGGATTGCCAGGACTTTATGTGTTGAACGATTTAGAATAATTTCATTTCGATTAAGAGGGTCAGAAAAAGCAATTTTATTTACATTGATTTAACAACTGTAAACTACCTTTCTACATTTGTAAAAACATTCTTTGCGATTCTTTTATCACTGTAAATGTATATATGGTTTGTATTTTAACTGTACGCAGAGTAAATGAAAATAGCGACTATTATTTTGCTTAGGACGTTACTTTCTGTTAAATTAACTGAATGTTGGGCCCTACATTCCATCTGTAAAGTTGGTTTAATGAATGACGTATTTGACGTCGTCAATGATTAGAATTGTTACTTTTACTTTAATAAAAAATAAAATCTTTATGGTGTGCCAATGGTAAAGCGTTAATAGAAGATTCACTTGCATGAGCAACACTTCACGCCAAATTCGGCGTAAACTATAATAGATAGTGTTGACTAAACATGGTCAATATAAATTAACACTCCTTAACCTATATATATATATATATATATATATATATATATATATATATATATATATATATATATATATATATATATATATATATGGGAGAAGTTAAAAACGATTAAACTTTTTGAAGGATGTCGAAGGTCTTTATATCCTGTATTACGAAACACAGGTTTTCAATGGGAAAAAATAATCCTCGAAGAGGTTTAATGGAGCTACCCGATATTGTTTTAAAACGAATGCGTTTCCTCAAATTGTACAATCGTTTGAAATACGAAGGGTTATACGAATTGTTTTTCCAGGCGAAACCTGGATATTAGAAAATGGCACTGTTTGTCATTCTTGGCAAGATGACAATTTAAAAACGGTTAAAAGTACAAAAGTAGATGCCAAAAGGTTGGTTCGAAGTAATGTTCATGGTATATTTTATTATAATTTTTGTCATTAGATATATCGTTCTTCGTGCTGGAAATGAAAATGGCTTTATACCTGGTGCGGAATTGATATTTAATTCAAAAACACCAAATTCAGATTATCAAGGGGAAATGAACGAAAGAAAATTTTTACAGTGGTTTGAGAACCAGCTGTTACAGAATTTAAGTCAACCATCCGTTATTGTAATGGACAACGCATCATATCATAGCACTGTAGTTATCAAAATACCGAACAGTTCGTGGACAAAAGGTGCTATTCAAGATTGGTTGACAGAACAAAAAATTCCATTTGACGTGCACCTTTTAAAAACCGAATTATTACAAGTAGTTGCCGAATACGTATAAAGTATTATAATATTATTAAATCACTTTATGTATAATTGTAGAAACAAACCACCAAAACTATTTGTTGCGGATCAGCTGACGGAAAAGTATGGTCATAGAGTACTTCAACTTCCTCCCTATCATTGCATGTTATAACGGATTGAACATGTATGGGGAGTCACAAAATCATATTATATTAAACACATAGGTAGGGATTGAAAATCAGTTGAAAATTGCTTAAATATGTGACAAGAAGCATTAGCACAAGTGACACCAGAAATGTGGGACAATTCCATCCAACATACCGAACATCTTGTTTAGAAACGGTGGGATCGTGAAATAAGGTTCGATAATGGTGATATTGCACCTATAATAATTCGTATAAATGAAAATAAATCAGATAGCCATTATGAAGATATTAGTGACTAAGTAATTGAACATCGTGTGAATTATTTCTTTTCGTCAGCTGGTCATTCTAATAGTTATTTAAGGAATTTACTGTGAATTGTACCCAACTTGTTTCAGTGCAATTTCTTTAATTAGTTTTGCAGTGTGTTAAAATGATACCTATTTGTAGTTGTTATAAGTCGGAAATGTTAAATTTACTTTGTGTATAAATTGGACTTGTCTCGTTAATAATTAACGAAGAAATAAATAATTGCTCTATTTTATTTTTACATATTTAACACGTTAGCGCCATGGTCATTCTCGGACCAAATCAAGTAGTGTGACTACCGTTGGTCGCGTAACAACCAAAATCGATCATGCCCACCGGTAGTCTCTGCATCAGTCATCGTTATTTTGTTACGTGCACAAAGGGATATTCGTAGAAATTGTGGCTAAAGTGCTGTAACATAGATAAAGGAATTAGCCGGAAGCTCAGTCGGTCTGTTAAGCACTTGGATGCATGGGCGTTTTGGCAGGAGGAAAGATATACATAAAATTTAAAAAGGGCACCACTTGATTCAATTGTATATCGCCCCTCTATCAAGAAAAGGGCTACGGCCACACAGGACAAAAGAGACAACTAAAATAAAATGGCGAACTAAGTCCACACTGACAAAGGACTGGTTAGGAAGTTGATCGTAGATCACAGGATTAACGAAACAACTTACGATCGTTTAACACCACTTATTTAATATACCCACTGTAAAATAGCATAAATTTTTATAATAATAATTAAATTTCATAAGTATCTAACATAACAAAGTATGGAGCGCTAACTCGCAGACATAAATACAGTTCTTTCAGGAAATATTCCCAATACATCAATCAATATACATCAGATACAATATATCTACAAAATAAACGACCAGTAATCAATTTACCTTTCAACCAAATCTAGAAAAAAACTATGAATTATACTTAAAATTTACATAAGCAGACACAATACGGTCCGGCATCTAGCGTTGACCCTAAAGAAAAAGAATACCCAAACATGTATATAATTATCCGAAATTGAATACTTGTACACCGATATTCCACGAAGAGCTCTCCGTCGGACTAATCTATCAGTTTCCAATCAACCGGACGCAAATAAACCCCACATATAAAGCGAAAATTATCACTAGATGTCTATCCAGTTGTTTACCTTATGTAAGAAAAATTAATGTAGTTAATGTAAACATTACAGACAAAGTAAGCATGAAGCGTTTAGAAAATTTCGAAGGGCTAAGTTCATTACAGATTTGGCAATTACAATGCAAGAAGTTAATAAAGGCGCAACACAAATTGACACATTCATGAGTAAGCTTATGGCTACAAAACAAAAATTAAAGTGTTGTACTAAACAACTATTAAATTGTAATCAGTGAAAAGTAACAAATATTTTCAACCCCAATGATCAGAAATAAATATGCAATTTAATTTACACAGTAATTGTAATAAATAACTTTTTATACAACCCCAGCAGTTAGCATAATTTATGAGACACCTTGTACATTTCGACTCAATAGCAGCATTCCGTCAACTAAGCAGGTGATTGCATGTACAGTAAACACAGGTAGTTCTGACGGTTGAACAACTACATTTATTTATCAAAATAAAGCTAGTACATAAGAAAAGTTAGAAATTGATAGATAAAATACAAATTCTATTGCAAAGTTAAATGTAAGTATAAGCGAAACTTTGAAATAACCCAAATTATCTTTTACAGGTACAAATGTATAGCAAATGTTTAACAGTAAAGTATAAGCATTAATTTTAGGAATCGGATATTTGCGGAAACACACTAATACAATGTAGCAAGCACAGTAATGTAATTGTTATAAGAATTTCAGTAAAGTACAGATAACGAGAGCCTCGTTATGTAGAAAAGCTAACAAAAGTCACTCACCGTAGGTAAAATTTTGTATGCGTGTAACAATAATACTTATCCGAAACTAGTCGTAGGTGTAACGTATATTTCTTCAGTTAATTCGGAAGATACTTGGAGAAGGAGTAATCGTAAATTGTTTCCATTCAGGTTCGAAGACCCATAACTAATATTTCACACCTCGGATGAACGGTTTCCAATTGTGCTGTCAGAAACGGTTTAACTATCTCTTATGGAAGCACGAAATATATTACTCTTGAGTAAATGTGTAAAGGACCAAACAAAAAAAAACCTATATAAGACAACTGTGTTAGAATTTGAATCAATACCCAAATTTTTTATAAAATGTGATCTTTATGCTGTATTAAAATTTCAAACCATGTACACATGCATTTCAAAGTTATGTCTAGTAAATAAGAAAGGAAAGTGAGTAGCTTACCTCTTGACCGAAGCTAAAGTGTAGTAGAAACAAAAAATTAAAGCCGAACTCAAATTCGAAATCCCAACAGGATTTATTTATATGGAAAAGATTAAAACCAGCAACAGGCTGAGTTAAAATTTTACTTGAAAAATCAAATTTTTAAGGACACCTTTTCCAAATTTTTCATTTGCTTCTAACTACGCATTGAATTTCTTTGCCAAAATGGCGTTCTTCCTTCTTCTATGAAGGTACCAGAAAATCACAAAAAAGGAACAAGATTAGTTTCTACCAATACTCGAATTTTAAAAGAGTCACATGTTTGAAAAATCTCCTACTAAGAACGAATTTTATTGGCAATGTTGCCATTTTCCAATAACATACAGGATGAGTCGTAACTAAAGAACATAAAGTTATAAACCAAAATTTACACGTATCAATTTGTTCTCGATATTACGGGCTCTAGCCCTCTATAGCTCCGTCTTATTGGTTTTTCTGGTGGTATTTGTAGATTTTCTGTACCTGAAATAAATACATTAGATATACATATACATATACGTTGTTCCTGTCAGTGGTTGGGTCGGCCGCTTAAATGGTGCGACGGTTTGCGTCTTCTCATCTGTGAGCTTATTCTTTAATCTGATTTGTTACCTTCAGGTGCTGTTTCTTGTTGCCCGCTGCCATCTGGGCGTAGCCTATCCCTGCTTCGGTCACTCTTGCCAGTTTTCTAACTTCTGCTGTTCTGGGGGCGTTCCCTTTCTTGATGTTTCTTGGATGGGCGGGGCATCCTCCGTAATTTGCGGTGTGCAACCCGGTGCAGTTGCAACACTTTTGCTCTCCCGTCTCTCTGGTCTTCTTAGAATCCCTGGCGTGATGCGTCCCCGCACACTTCACACATCGTGGCTGTGGGTGGCATCCGCTGGTGGTATGCCCGTATCGCTGGCAGTTCTAACACTGACCTGTCCCGTTCTTCTTGTGGGGTGACTCCACTCGCACCCTCAAGTATCCTATAGTCGTGATGCTGAATATCTCCTTGGCCCTTTCGCTTTTCTCGAGGTGGACCAGCGCCATGGCGGTCTTCCGGTGTTCGCGTCCGGCGAACATCCGGCTAACTTTCTGGGCGTCAAACCCCATGGATTTGAGATCATTCTTTACGGTTTTTAGCATCTCGTCGTCTAGCGGGATGCCTTTGATGACTACCTTTAGCGGTCTTGCTTCTTCTAAAAGGTAGACGCTGAACTGCACTGCGATGGTGTCCAGTGCAGTTGTTGCCATTCTTTATTCGTCGGGGGATCCCATCGTTGGATGTTCGAGTAGCCTTTGGAGTAATCCCGGCCGTGGCTAGCTTCTACATAGTCCTGGTCTAATCCTCCTGTCGGTGGAGGATTAGTGGCGGGATACTTCCTTTTCGGGCGGGCATTTCCTGATCTTGTGTTACGGAGTCCACCCGTCGCCGTTTAACTCCGCCTTTCCTCGTGACGGTCTTGTACTCTTCCTCTTCGGAGAGGGCGTCTTCATCTTTTTCTTGTTGGGAAGCTGCTGTGCAGACTTCCATCTTCTCGTGGCGCATTTCTGTTGTCCTTGTCGTATTCTTTGATGCTTCGGGGGTTCCATCATTCCCTCTCTTCTTTCCGCTATGCCTTTTCTTTTTAGGGCGCGGTGGCTTTCCGTTGTCGCGTTGATATTCCTCTCCGCGAGCTTCGGAGGTCTTGAGCTTGGTGTTGTTTGTCGACTTTTCAGTTGTGATCGCGTCGAGTCTTGATACGACTTCTTCGTGTTGAGCATGAAGGTTTTCTATGGTAGCCTGTAGCTCTTTGATTTTCCTCTCTTGGTCCTGGAGTGTCTTGAGATGTTCTTCTATCTTCAAGTCTTTGGCGCGGATGACTCCCTGTGCCTTTTCCCATTCCCCTAGGTAGATTTGTTGTAATCTGTGTTCCCTCTTCAGTTCCTCTTCGTACTCGCTTTCTTCGTCCGACGACATCTTGGATGGCTCTTCTCCGAGATCGGATCTGTGCGGTTTTAACCACACTCTTCCGGTGCGAAGATTGTGGACGCTGAAATATAAAGATTAGTACTCGATACTAGTCGTACGTTCTTTTAATATGATCTCGCTAATAGGCGTATCGAAATTTCTGAGAAAACTCTCTCCCAAAACACGTGTGTTCTGTTCAAGAGCTCAACACAGACTCGTATCGGTAGCCTCTGCAACCTCTTTGAAAATGAAGATGTCCGTTAGTGCGTGGGCAAGGGGCGGTTAACATGTTACAAACGCACACGAATACTTTCCACTGATACGTTTAGTCACTTTGTTGTAACTGTATTTGTCATTCACATAACGATAATTTCAGATTAAACAAACAATTAAGAAACTTTTAACTGCGCAAGTTTTTTATTTATTGGATGCATTTTGTGAGGACAATTTTAAGTATGCAAAAATTAATTTAGGAGTCACTATTTTATATTTTATTCTGTAACTTTGACATGTGTAAATTGATTAATCCCATAATCACATATATAAACTAAGAAAGCAATTACGCTTATCCTAAAGGAACTGTAGAGAATCATAACCTAAAATAACATAATCCATATGACAACACTGTTGACATTTTATCATACTGGTGACGTGTAACGCTTTTTGCTTTGCCCGAACATTAAATCACTATTTGCACATAAACTTAAACCGAACTGTACGTAGGCAAATAATACAAAATACAATACGGCCGTATTATTTACGTGGAATCTTGTTTTATAGTAATGTATAAACAATTCTTAGTTTTGAGTAGTTTACATGCTTTCACAGGATTCAGTTAGATATAAATCTTAAGTTTACAACCTTTACTAAATTAGTATACCCCACTCATCTCTGCTAATAGTTATGACCTTATCATGAATAAACTGAAAAACCGCATTATAGCCCAGTTAAATGAGCTTTTGGATAGGAAAAAATACTGGATACACTGTAACTTCACGAAGATGTATATTTTGGGGTAGTAATTACCCAAAAAGTCCATCCCGTATTATTGTCGTAGCGAAAAGTGGAGACGCCAATTTTTGCAATTAACTCAAAAACTATCACATTTAGAAGAAAAATTCTAGAGGGAAAATTTATTGAGAATCAAATTTCGCAATAAAATAAGCTTTAAATTGCATTTTTTATTTTCCCTATGCGATCATTTCTTTTCGAGATGCACAAGTCTGAAAATTTTTGTAAAAATACAATTTCATACAAAATAAACAATTTATCGAAAAAATACATGTGTAAAAATTTTTTAGAAACCCGATTTGACCGATTTTCGACAGTTTACATGTTGGTGAATATAGTGTAGCACTATAGCCAAAATGGGCGACGTGCTCACGTGTTTTCCAACAAACAACAAACAAACCATTATAATCTAAACTTCTAGCAATTCAACCACCAAGGGCGGAAGAAGTAGCAGATCCTTAAGCTGCCTGCGCATTAAACATTAAACACGATTAACCTTTAAGCAAAAGTACCAACCACGCATGTATAATAATAAGAAAGGTGCACTGGCGGCCGCTCAACACGCGGGTCGTGAGCGTCGGCATGTGTCACGCACAAGGACAGACAACCCGCTTGGGCTGAATCAAGGTGCAATTATTGAACCGTGGGCGGGATCATTAAACGCTATAAGTACAAAACGTAGAAAATGCGATTTTGTACGCCATCGCACCGACATCAAAGGCTTAAGACTAAATTATTTATTGAATTATGGTACACAAATTCATACATTATAAATAATTTATTCTAATTGTGAGGGGTTTCAATGAAGTATAAAGATGAAAATTGGATTCCTTTCCTTCGGCTGCTTCAGAGACATCCATTTTTTACTCTTTGATTGTGGGACATACTCATACCGTTTAATTAGCCGATTTTTGGACAAGTAAGCAAGGCTTGGCCCAAATACACGGTATTGCATTTTCTTTAAAACGTGGAATTTTTAATGGATACTAAAACAATATTAATTGCTGTTCAATTTTGTAAGTAGAAATGGCTATCAATGTTTTGGTTTTCTTTAAAAATAAGTAATTAGTTAAAATTTTACAATAATCATACTAAAATTATTTTTATTCTTGATCAATTGGTCATTATTAATACAACTTAACAATCAAGATTTGGTAACTTAAATAACTTACCGAATAAGTGGGTTGTCATTCGACATTTTTTGGCAGTGCAAAATTGACACATGGCACTTTTCTTTTCCTGTTGAGTTGGTGTTTCCTGCTGCTGTTCCAGATTTAAAATAGTTTCAAGCAGCAGTCTGATAGGACGGTTCAAAGTGGGCTATTTTATGCGTTGCTCCAACCAGGGCTTTATGAGTTGAACCAAAAGAATACTCATGAACGTCTTTCTCGGAATGGGATCGCGTCAGTTTCTGCTTTGATTATGATTATAAATGATCCAGGAATCTATGCCAGTGATATTGATCATTCCGTAAAAAAGACAAAGTGGCGACCTTCTTGTTTTTCTTGCCACATTCGTACTCCCACACATTTGGTCGAATGTATCAACACCATATTTGGTCTTGTTGTAGAATTGGACTATGTCTGGTTTCCCTGCTGTAGTATTTTCTACGTGTGAACTATCATGCATAGTAGATATCAATATAACTGTTTTTGTAGCTTTAGTTTTGTACGACACCGTAGTTGTCTGGCCATCAAAGCAGTGTATTGAGCTTCCAATACTTCCACTTTTGCAATGCAACATTTGCGGGGGTATATCTTTTTTGTTGCTTCGTAACGTGCTTACCAGGGTCAAGTTATAAGGAGGTTTCAACAGTTCGATAGCCAATGGTATACTGGTGAACCAGTTATCCATGGTCACATTTCTGTTGCTTCCGTAAACTCCTTCAGTTAATTTTTTTTACATAATATTGCCCCAACGATTGTCCATCTGTTTTGGTTCCCTAACCCAAATATACCTCAGCATCAAACATGTACTTGGTGCCAACATCACACACCATTACAATTTTTAGGCCATATTTCGCCGGCTTATTAGGGATATACATCCTAAATGGGCATTTTCCCCTGAAAGTCAACAGCTGCTCATCTATTGTGAGATATGAACCTGGCTTGTACGATATTCTACAATTGCTAATTAGTTGATCCCATATTTCGCGAATAGGAGCTAATGGGTAGATTTTTTTTTCTTTCAGGTCGAGTTTGTTTGTCATCAAAGCGAAGACAATATATCAGGAATTCGAATTTTTCCCTGCTCATAGTAGCTTTGTACATAGATCCTGAAATTTTTTCGTCAAACATCTCCTTTGTAGACAAGTGATTATCTTTTTGAGTTTCAGCAAAAATGATTAGTCCTAATAGAGCGCATATCTCCTCCAAATTCATTTGTGAGTTAGTCAATTTTTTTGTTGTATATTTTTGCGAACGATAAAACATTTCAACATTTGTGTAATCTATTAATTCTTCTAGCATAGTTGGTTCTACCAGACAAGAAAAAACATCCAATGGGGTCACTGCTTCTTTAGCCTTGTTTCGAGGTCCTTGGACAATATGAACTCTGCGACAGCTTCATCATGTGATCGGTGTTAAAACTACGCTCGGATCTCCAAGAGTGAACCAACTCGTGAATGGTTCACCTTCCAAGTTGCGTTTTGATTAATGTTACAATCGGTTGTACTATTCACGAATATCTATATTTACACGTTGCTTGTTAACTGTACTCTATCTATTGCAAGTCCTGAGTGACACTTGTTACTGTTACCAGAAAAAACAACTTATTTATTTACAGGGAGTTATTCGTTACCCACGAGCTATGGACTAAATGTCTGGAAATTAGAAACGGACGTTTGGTTTCCTCCGCACCAAAGTGACAACTACTCCATAGAACAGGGAAAGCACTGTGAATTAACGCTTAACACCTTTTTTAGGATTTACTACAGTCCCTTGGACAAACTGTACTTAACGATAAATCAATCTCGTGTTGGTTAAATGACACAATAAAATACCGCCATGGGTTGATTGGGTAAACTGTCCCTACTAACGGAAGTTCTTTCAACTCAGGTTAGAGGTAACAGCGTTTCGCGATAATCCACATGCTGCCGTAATGGTAACTTGTTAACGCCTCCGCGTCTAAACCGAGTCTCTCCGTACCTAACTTACTCAGCACCAGATTGAATTCTTATTCCCCTTCCTATTAATGAACCAACCATAAGAATGACTAATTAAATTTTTTTTAATACACACCAAAACCACTAAACTCGAAAGCCATCGGGAAGATTGCATCATCCAAAACACTTAGCAACCAGCGGTCGTTATCAATGTAATCGATATCCCGTAAATTGAAGTTTTCATAACGACGCTAGGACTTAACACCTTGTATATAAAAGCGAAACTCTTTATTTAAGACCAAAAAATTTTATCGAAACTCTCGCCGATTTGTGGACTAAAACTGTGCTATGTGTTATTTTAATACAAAGTAACAATCTTAATGTAATCGGTAATTTTTTAATAGCGTAATTTCATGTAAATTACTATATTTAACGATATCTACAAAATTACGAACAACTATTATTTACAAAGAAACTACGTAATTTTCAACAAAAATTAGTAAAGGGGATTCTACTAACTATCGGTACGAATACGTAAATCACATCTTACTTTTGAACGTCCATCTAAACTTGACGAACAAACCAAAAAGTTTATTTCGTTTTAAAAATAAAAGGATTATAATGCATTCACCATTTGTAAAAATTTCTAATACTTTCCAAAGACGCAAAATACAAAATAAAATCGTTAAAATCGAAAAGCTTCCCATAAATTTATGCGTTATCGAATTCAACTGCATGAACGTATACTACATTTCAGAAGTCCGGTACTAAGGAATAATCTATAATTTTTGCTAAAATTACGCCCACGCGACACTATTAATCACATGCAGTTACGGTTTTTGCGCCAAATATGCAACGAGTGCACTCAGGTCTCCAAGCTAGTTGTTCATCTCTGCCACGCTTTTCTCTCTTCGATCGGCCTCTCAAGGTGCGGTACAATCATTCATCGCCGGTTGACCTCATAAAAAGATGAGTAAATAAAGATGAACTTGTATATAATCTAGGATATAACGAGTAAGGAATTCTTTTTTTGCTGCACACATTCTCTTTAAATTATTGGTTTTAAGTACGTTATAATTTTTTATACTGACTGTGTTACTATTTTCAATATGGAAATCTTACCTATTGTTCGAAGTAGTATATCCTCATATAAGAAACTGTAGTTTTTTTTTACTGCCATATAAATGTTTACGTACTAATTTACTATTGGCCATCGTAACAATAGGATTTTATTTTAGAACTAGACAAATCCATCTTCCCTATATGACGTCCTTACAGACAATTCCGTCAACTTTATTCTTCAATCACAAAAACATGTCAACATTCTAATCATTTTAAAATGTAAAATATGATTGAATTCTTGGATTTCAGAAAATATTTGATCTCAATCCCTATGGAATATAATTCCAACTTCTACTCGCCTTTGAGCGTTACTAAATAATCAATTTGCTTCGGGCCAGCGAAGGCTAGGACATTACCCCGAAATGTGAATGTATGTTGTATTAAGTATTAATTACGAACTTTTATAATACATGCTTTTAGTACATGTATTAATTTTTTTTCTATTTGCCCGTTTCTAGAGTTATTGATTTTGCACAGACTGAAGTGATTTTGCCCAAGCATGAAACATTTTAAGGATTTAAGCTATTATACAGTACGCGCTTAACCTCGCAAATGCTAGAATTAAACCCAACAAAATGAAGAAAACTACTTTCGTGCAGCTTTTGCTCTGTAGCAATTTTCAAGAGATCACAATAAATATCACACAATAAAAGGAAAAATGAGTAATTTCGAAGAAAATGGATATAATGTAAACGGATAAAAAGAAAGGGGTTGCACTACAAACAAAAAATGAAAAAGAATAGAGAAAAAGAACTAAGGCACCATCTTGCATATCTCTATACAAATTCTGGATTAATTTTCATCGCTAGTATATTTACCGACGTAATTACAAAATTATCTATTACATAAGCCGTGATTGCTTTAATTGGATATTGAACGAGTTAACTAATTATTAAAGTCAATTAAAGTTAAGTTAAACCAGCTTCCGAATGATTTACTACCGAAAATATTTAGAAAGAAGCAACACATATATTTTTTCTTCCATGCCAGATGTGCTGATTGATACCTTTTATTAGCCGTTCGGGTGTAAGTTGTTATGGACACAAATACATTATAATTATTACTAAACCGTTATAGATAGTTCACGATTATGTAAAAGTTTTGGTTTTTACCCTCTTATAATTTTACGAAAATTAATCGACTCAGTCATGAACATAACTATTATTATACTAATTAAAAGATGTCAGGTTAACTTTGTTCATTTTCGTGAATGCTTTAGGTCACAACATCGGAAAGTTTGAGTTCCACTTTGGCAAGAAATTTTCGGGACAATAGAGTATACATATACGGTGTCCCAGGGGTTCGAGGAACCTCCATAACTCTGTTGCTATTTTTATTTTTTTTAATAATTGTGGACCTGAACAGGCTAAATTTGGCCTATCGTACTAAAGCACTCAGTAACACTTTAGAGGATCGATAGAGGGATATTAAATTGCCAATAGTTGCCTATGAAGAGCTACTTAAATTTTTTTCGTATCATAAGTGAGTGGAAAACAGGAACTAGGGAAATAATTCCAGAGTTTAAAAGCCGTGTAGAATTATGTGGATTGCGCCCGTTTGGTACGACAAGTGGAGATTTGTACTGCATACTGATGATATGAATGAGCGAACCGAGTATTCCTAATAAAGGTAGCCCGAGATGGTATCAAAGAATGTAATTCAGCAGCGCAATAGCCATTGTAATACCGATAAACAAAGAAAGAACTGAAACGATCATTGTGCGCTCAAGGGACTGTATGTCAGAAGTTAAGGACGGGTCATTTATAAGCCTAATCGCTGTCTTTTGAATACGATCAACCATATCGAGTATTGGGGAGCACCAACCCAGAAAAGAGAATTATATTCTAGATGAGGTCTAATTTGGGCCTTATACAGCAGGAAGAGTTGTCGGAAGGTAAACTACTGCTTAGATCTATACAAAAAGCCTATTTTACAGCTGTTTTGGTAGCTGACAGAAGATGGTCAATCCATGATAGATTTGAACATACAGTCATTCCCACAGAGTAATAGAGTCTGAAAACTTAAGATCTAAGCGATTCATACTTACGATAGGAAATGATTGATCTTTTTTGGCGGACACAAGGCAACACTGAGTTTTGTTAGCATTACATATAAGTAGATGATTGCTTCGCCATTCGAGAACACATAGAATGTCTTTGTTGACTGAATATGCTATTTCAGCTTTAAAGTCTTGATACATAGAAGGTAGATTATCATTATGAGTAGACTGAGATGCACTAGAATGAAGAGTGCTGTCGTCAGCAAAGCAATGGATCGAATTATAACTGATCCCTGTGGCACGCCCGCGTTAATGCTAACTTCCTTCGAAAAACAGCCAAACGAGGTGTTTGGCAAGTAAAAACTTATGCCAAACTTGGTCACATGCCTTTCAGATATCCAAAGCGACCACAACTGTTTCACCGGATTGTTGTAATATATTATTCAAAACTTGGGTCACATATGAAAGAAGATCACCTGTTGAACGACTGTGCCTAAACACATATTGGTGGTCACTAAGGAGTTAGTTTCAGAAAGAGATCAGTTGCCGATTGATGGATTTTTCCATGATTTTAGACAAAATGAAAGTGATGGCAATTGGCCAGTAGTTCGAAGGATCGATCTTATCTCTTTTTTTGGGTATAAGTTGAACATTTGCTAACTTCCATGACGAATGAAGTTCTCCAAAAGCCATAGAGATCCAATAGAGTTTAGATAGGACTGGTACTAGTTCGGGCAACATTTCTTTAAGACAATAGCTGGGATAACGTCTGGGCCAGTCGCCTTATTGAGATTAAGTCTACTGATAATCGATTCTAGGAGCTTGCACCGAAAATGAAGCGGTTTCATAGCGTATGAAGAAGAGTTGGCTAGGGGCACATCTTTGCCCCTTTGCCTTTGATGCAAATAAATCCACAAAACCATTGGCTTTGTCTACATGACGGTCAAAATATGTCAGGGGGGAGGGAACTGAAGGTGTATCAAAATTTTTACTAATACCTTTAGCTAAAGACTTAATTTACTACTACACAAAGGAGATGTGCTAGTTCATTGCATTTAATATAAGATTTATTTTTCAAAAATATTGCATCAGCACAAGCCTTATTGAACCAGGGTTTGGAATGACCCATACGATTCTGTTTTTGGGAAATGTATAACTCCATGCCCATGAGGATGACTTCAGACACTTAAAGAGCAACGTCCAAAGAAGGAACGACATAAAACAATATTCATGCCATGGAAAGGTTGCAAAAGGTCTCATAAATCACTCTATCTAGCTGACTTAAAACACCACAAGGCTCTGATAGTGTTACAAACATCAGCGGAATTAGGGACGGTAGAAATTACTTCTATTAGATAATGGTCAGATACCAACTGGGTTTGATGTATGAAAGGTATCTAGAAGATGTGGAGTATGGCTAGGGTTATCAGGGATTCTTGTGGGTTCAGAAATCATATGTGCGAGATCACAAACAATAGCAAATGTTTCTGCACTATGACCAGCTGGATTAGTAGTAGATTAAAATTGGAGTCAATTCAAACTAAGGTAATTAAACAAGTCTTGAAAGTTACTGTTAATAGGAGACCTATAAAGGCAACAGTAAAATTTCACAAATTTAGGACAAACCCCCCTATATTTTAGCAAAATTTGAAAGACCTTTTGATTCTGATCAAAATGGGCTTAATGTCAGTCGGCGAATTATGAACCGTTTAGATCTTATGGTCGAAAATAGAGTGAAAAGGCGTCATGTTTGAAAAATCATCACAACTTCACTGTCGGAAAGTCGATTAAAGTGTCCAGTGCTTTTCCATGTGCTGAATTTTCATATTAGTGCTTATTAATCAACCACTACGCATTACTGTATACGGTGAATGGCCAAACGAAAAACCGCGAATAACTCAATTTTTTCAAATAGAACAACCTCCATTTTTTATACCGCCAAATAGCACTTTTCATAAGCTTTCCAGCGATATAAGTTGATGTAGCCTATTTTCAAAAACTGATGAGATTATTTAAAAAACGTTACTTGTCACATCCTTGTTACTTATTCAAAGAATTATTTCGCTAGACTGCTGTGATTGAATCTAACATAACAATTAGGAACAACATTTTTAAGTAATTCGTATGGAAAATAAGTAACAACATTCGTCTTGAGAACGAAATATTGTTTTTACTTTTGTAATGTTAATACCGATTGTCTCATTTCACAGGGGCGTAAAATTCAATTTTACGTCCGGTGTATGTATTCTACGAAAATACGTACTACGGATGTCAAATTCCATTTTTTGTATTTTGGCCGCATACGCCCCTCTAATATAGCACCCTTGAATTTTTAAACCAGATCAACACATTGCAGGGTATAGTGGTCGAGCTAACCAAATGCCTAACGTATAATAGTTTGGTCATTTGAACTAAACGATTGAGTATCCCCATAAAAAGTAATCAATTGGTGTTAGATCTGGGGAACGTGCTGGCCACGCAATAACACCACCCGTCCAACCCAACGACGAGGATAGACCCGGTCTAGGAACTGACGAACCATTCGATGATTATGCACAGGAGCACCACCATGCTGCAACCACATACATCTTCTGACATTTAAATTTGCGCCTTCAAGTAATATTGGAAGATCGTCTTGGAACATCGCCAATATCTCGCCCCGTTCAAAGTGTTATTAAAGAAGAAAGGGCCAATTGCACAATTATCGATAATTCCTCTCCACACAATTTTGGAACGATCCTCATCCAATGGGGATTTTCCGTTGCATAATACCGCATTTTGTGTCGGTTAACTAGTCTATTGCTTTTGAATGTTGCTTCGTCACTAAGTAACCAGTTTTGAAAATCTGGTATTAGTTTTTGAGAAACCGGTACGGATTTTTAGGAAACCGCTACCTGTTTTAGATATCATCTGCTTCATCCTGGAAATAAAAAATCTAGATATTCGGATCCTGGTGCGGAAGGTGCTACGGACAATATTAGCGCAGTCTTACTTTTTTAGTACATGCTTAGAATTTTTGCAAAAATGGTAATGGTTAATAGATACAATATGTATTTAAAGTAAGGGTGGATTACTTCACCCTCGAACGTTTAGTTTCTCTATAATTTTCCCTCCACTTAAAAAGCTCTTCAGATCACATTCTAATTTGCATATTAAACTACACACATCTTGCATTTTTTTATAGCACAAACTTTGCTTACGTTAATAGAAAGGTGTCGTAGCACTATCATAAATAACAAAATGGTATATTTGTATTAGTGCTTTGCATCATTTGAGATACCCTTAAAGGTCCTGACGTAAAATACATTTCAAACCAGTTGTTTCCATCATTATGCATTCACCGTTAATTACATCCACATACAGGGTGGGTGTCTTCTGCGTGGACGGAGGATTTCTCCTTAACTATTAGAGATATCAAAACCAATTTTGGTGTGGTAATACAAGATCATTGGGACTACACTCTAAAAATATTTAGGTATGTACAGGGTGATTGACAAAAATATTCCAACCCAAACCTGGGACACCCTATATATTTTGGAATTTTTGGGTTCACTGTTACATTTGGAATAAAAGTATAGAGATTTGTATCAGTGTCTCTAATCGTTCTGCAGAAATCGGCACTTTATTACCAAAATAGGGTTTACTTTGCAACAACGATGCGAGCGTTGTCACCAAGATTTTGTAAATCTATTTATACCATCGATTATTAATATTAGTCTATTAACAAATAAACTGAGGAATTTTCAAAAACATCTAAAACTATACCGAATGATTAACTTACGCGAAGTATAATTTTTCTCAATTTTTTAAAATGCAACCTCTTGGTAAGACATAAGACGAAACCTTCTTGAGATTTAAGATATTGACGCTTTATTTAAAAATATTGACATACAGAAGAACAAATAAAACAAAATCCAGAGCAAATAAGAAAATACGAATGGCAAATAAATTCTTTAAATGATAGGAAAACTATTAATAACTAAACAATAAAATTGTTCTCTACACCTAAAAATAAGTTGAACAAGTAAACATAAACGAATAAAACTATAAATTCAAATTAAATGTTCAAAGTGCTAGCTAAACACTTTGAAATTCGCTCGGTAAACGAAAGATTCACTCCCAACAACGTTAGAGGCGAAATAGATTGAAACGCAGATCTAATTCTATTTTTCATATCTTCGCTTGTGGTGGGATGGTGTTGATAAACTTTTTCTTTAGCGTAGCCCCAAAGGAAGAAATCAAGGGGCGTAAGATCCGGTGATCTGACTGGCCAGTTTTGCACACCAAGTCGTCCTATCCACCTCATCAAATAATTTCTATCCAGATATTGTCTAACGTTGATTGCATAGTGTGGAGGGGCACCATCCAGTTGAAACCATATCGTACGAATATTATCTACCTCGATATTTTCCAAAAGCCCGGACAAATAATTTTCCAAAAACTGTAAATATCCTCCTCCAGTAAGACTCCCATCAAAGAAAAAAGGACCAACCACATTAAAATTGATTATACCACCCCACATATTAACTGACCATTGATGCTGGTGATCAACAACTCTTACGATGTGTGGATTAGTATCTGAATAGTGATGATAGTTATGTGTATTAATATTGCCATTATTCTGAAAAGTAAATAGAATGTTATTAACAAAATTGGTTTCTTCATTGACATTGACAGAAAGGTTCACGATTTTGAAATTCTATTTCACTTAAAGATTGATGTTGCTCGATACGACAAGGATGTATTTTTTTTTTTGAAAGCTGCGAACTGTATTTCTATTTAGGTCTATGTGTGTACTTAGCTATCTGGTACTAATTTGCGGATTTTCTATGAGATGCCACAACTAGAAACTCATTTTCTTTATTTGGGCCTATTTTTGCGCGCTTAGGATAACACACACTTCCAGAATTTATAAATCTAATCTCAGCTACATTCATAAACGTTTCTTTCCGCGGCTGTCTTCTCTCTGGGTATCGTTCACAATTGAAATGAGTATCTAGCAAAGTATTTTCCTAAGCTTCGCCGTAAATAAAGATGATAAAGATGATCGACCATTTCTTCTTTAAAAAAATTCATTTTATACAAAAATTGACAAAACGACAATCCAAAAACAGACAAACTAATGGAACAATATTTTAATGATTATATGCAAACGTCAAAACAATAGGTGCAATTGTTCCTTTTTATTACGATCGGCTAGCCTAACTGAGTTGTTTTGTTGAATTTATTGTCAGAGTAAATTTGTATTTTAGAATATTTTTACGTAAAAGCATCAAAATCTCGAGAAGGGCCCATCTTATGACTTGAAACCTGTTATCAAATAGCATCTACTATTGACGGGAAATCGAAGTCTGAAAAAATATACGCGTAAGTTAATCATTCTGTATAGTTTTACATGTTTTAGAAAAATTTACCAGTTTGTTTGTCAGTAGACTATTATTAATAGTCGGTGGTATAAATAGATTTACAAAATCTTGGTGACAACGCTCGCATGGTGGTTCCACAGTAAACTCTATTTTGGTACTAAAGTGCCGATTTCTGCAGAACGGTTAGAGATACAGATACAAATCTCTATACTTTTATTTTAAATGTAACAGTGAATCCAAAAATGTAAAAAATATACAGGGTATTCAATAAAAAAAAACACAGGTTTGGGTTGGCATATTTTTGTCAATCACCCCGTATATACCTAAATATTTTTAGAATGTAGGTCCAATGATTACCACACTAAAATTGGTTTTGATATCTTTAATAGTTAAGGAGATATCCTCCGTCCACACAGTAGACACCCACCCTGTATATTACTGTGTATATTTTAGATATATGTAGGTCATACATATTTCTGAAGGGTTTGCAAAAGGTACTCAGATAGATTCATGTTATGCTATATGAAAATGTAAACCTTCACCATTATTGTGTACAATATAATACTGAACCTAATCATGTTATGTTATATTAAGAACCTTGAGCAATGCAGAGCATGTGCAACACCAGTTATACCTGAATTATTTAACTCCTAGAAAAAATGCGAGACATTTATGTGGAAGTATTATATCGTAGATTCAGTAAATGGTACATTGTTTCTGAAATTTGCACCTTGAGGAATACAGAGCATGCTCAAAACCAGTTGCAACTTGATTTTTAGCATACGAAAATACAAACCATCAGAATTATCATTCATAATTATGGTACTTAGCTTATGGACATGAAGTCGTGTATTTTTATTAATTGTTTCACAACTATAACAATTGCAGCTATTTTATTCAGTAAATATGATAATAATTTTTTTAAATTATTATAATTATTGCTATATGAACGTATACATTTTTAAGTATAATAATGCCCGAAAGTTAAGTATCTTTATTTGAAAGTTCTTACGGGTGAAAATCGCATTACAATTTGGGTAACAGGCAAGTGAAAGATGCCAAAGCTCAGTTGAAGGAGGTAGATGCGGACGTAGTTTCGCGTGTACGGTGAATAGAATGTCATAAATCAAATCAAGGAAACGCATAATGAAAGAGCGCCTGGTTGTTTAGAACCAGAAATATGGGATTAATTAGCACACAAATTAACGCTAGTGCTCACAGAAATATAACGTTCGTGTCCATGTTGTAGTTCGTGTTTTGTGTTCGTGTTCGTGTTCGTGTTCGTGTTCGTGTTCGTGTTTGCGTTTGTGTTCGTGTTCGTGTTCGTGTTTGGTTTCGTGTTCGTGTTCGTGTTCTTGTTCGTGTTCGTGTTCACGTTCGTGTTCGTGTTCGTGTTCGTCTTCGTGTTCGTGTTCGTGTTCGTGTTCGTGTTCGTGTTCGTGTTCTTGTTCGTGTTCGTGATCGTGTTACTACTCTATCACAACTCTACAATTCCATTGTTCCTTGATGCAACCCAGGTTACGATGCATAGCTTACTGTTACTATAAAATTCATGTAATGGTGTAACAGATCACCTACTGTTACATGCGCAATATGCTGTTAATTAAAATCAGTTGTGTAAACTCGAGTGCGCGCGTGTGTGCATGTATATTATGTGTGTGTGTGTGTGTGTGTGTGTGTGTGTGTGTGTGCGTGCGTGCGTGCGTGCGTGCGTGTGAGTTGGTGTGCGTGCGTCCGAGAGTTAGTGAGTGTGTGTATCGTGAGTATCTGTGCGTGTTTGTGTGTGTGTGTGTGTGTGTGGTATGTTGTGTGTGTGTGTGTGTGTGTGTGTGTGTGTGTGTGTGTGTGTGTGTGTGTGTGGTGTGTGGTGCGTGCGTGCGTGCGTGCGTGCGTGCGTGCGTGCGTGCGTGCGTGCGTGCGTGCGTGCGTGCGTGCGTGCGTGCGTGCGTGCGTGTGTGTGTGTGTGTGTTGCGTGTGTATGTGAGTGTTTGTGTGTGCTTATGTGCGTAGGCATGTTCATATCTTTATGCACATTTGTGTGCATGTGCTTTTGCTTGTACGTTTGCGTGTATTTGTGTGCGCATACAACAGCTTGAAAAGCGGTCGTATCAAAAATTGGCACAAACATTTCAAATCTAGATGGCTTGACTCCGGTAATATTTGCTAAGGGCTAAATTACGGGGTAAGTAATAAGAGGGCTAAATGTGTTTCTTCCTTTAGACGAAATAGCCCCAAAACTTCGAGAGCGCTGGTATTCTGGAACTACCTTTTACGATCTAAACATCTGCACCATATTGAATTCGATGATAATTTGTGCAGAGATCACTGGTGATAAAACGTATGAAAAAACAGCTTATATTTTGAAGTGACTGTGGTAAAATACGTAAAACCTGTGTCAACCGCGCCACGTATGTGTATAGTTTAATAATAATGTAAGTTATACATTAACTCTGTTTCACAGATTTTATCCTTGTTGTAATTATACTGTATCGGATGTAATTAAAATAAAATTTGGTTATAGTCCTTTGAAGTGTAATTTAATAAAAGTGTTGAAAGTACTGTAATCGCAGTACCGATAGCTCAGTGGGTTGAGGTTATAGTCGTAAGAGACCTTTTCGAATCTGGAAAAGAGATAAACCGTTTAATTCAATAAGAAATTGTATTTGGCAACAACTTTTATTTTTAATACAAATCTATGAAAATATTCTGGTTTGACTTCTTATTTACTCTTTTTTTATTGAATCGACTAAAATAATCGAAGGTGGAAGACCTTTTCGAGCTGGCTAACAAAATTTTAGGTTTCTACATTTGTTCCCATTTCTTGTTATCATTAATGTACGAGATATAATCATTTAGTTTAGTGCATTTCGTTTTGTGTGATCACACTGAAAGTTTTACCTTAAACTTTTTTTATCATTCACATAATAAATAACCCAAAGTACATTTCGAATAAGCGACAATATGAATGAATTAAATAAGTTTATCAGTAAGGGTAAATTTGATAGGTACTAAACTTACGGACTTAATAAAAAAACTTACAATATGAAATTCATGATTTGACAAGAGTATTTCCCTATTGTTCGAACTAAACAACGCCATTGTAATTGTATTCAATAATTTATTACACTTATTCATTAAAACAATAGGAAAATCTTTCAACTTTATCTATTAAGATAAATGACCTGTGGGGGGACAGAAGTACAAAAACAACCTCTAAACATAAAGACTACACCCACACGTACCATTGCTTTACTGTCTTGTAAAAGCATCTTCTTTATCATTCTCTTCATAGGGAAGAAAGTGACAGTAATTGTAAAGAAAACAAACCATACACTACAATTTAAGATCTTTGTATTGACGGCCATTAAACGAATAAAGTAGTAATTAGTTTTCTGTTATCAAATTTTCCACTGACAAACGTAACTACTTGAAGTGTTAAAACGCTTTTCTAAATTACTTCTCAGTAACTATATTTTCTTAATTGTGATTCTTGTTACTAAAGAATTATTTCACTAAAATTAATAAAGCTAAATATGATAAATGGTTCTACTTTAATCTTATTTAGGGATGATATTTAAAACTTCAGTGACACAAATTGATGATAACTAAGCATCTTTAGAATTTTCAGGAACTTGTTAATGAAACTCGAGTCCTAACAGATCTCTACGCCACAACAATGTATAATAACCGGGCATCTTAGTAGTTTTGTGAGTCGGAAAACTAATTTTGCAAATTGTTTTGAGAATTACTTAATTAAGTCAGTGGACAAGATTTGCAGCTTTTATAACTAGGACTGAAGTGCGAGAATAAACAATCTAATTTCTTTGCATCTACAAGTGGCTATAGAAGTAAAACAAGGAATTGCATTTCTAATTTGTGTCCTACATGCAATAACGAGAAGAAATGTTTATATAATTATATATGCGGAGAGTTAATTCTTACATATTATCTTTCAGTTCGAGAAGTAATTTGAATTGTTATCATAGATTAGAAATTGTGACACTTTTGATAACATGCGGTAATAACGTATTTGAAATTCTAGTATGTAATTAAACGTTGGGCAAATTGCCAACATGTTGACTGCATTTGGAATAAATTTGGAAATTAATTAAAACGTAACAAAAAAAAGGGTTGTTTTGTAGATGTCGTATTTATATATGCAAATTGTGTGCGTTTGTTGATAGTTCACGAAGTAATCACTAACGTGTTACTTTTCACTGAATAATTTTTAACACTAGAGTACCCGCGCTCGTACAAATGTACCCGCACGACGGGGATTCCTCAATACTGTATCACCTCTTTATCGTTGTTAGCGTGCAAGTACCTAAATATCTTTAACCTTTTTATTATTAGTTGTCTAGTATGTTTCTAAATTTTATTAGCATTGTTTCAACGCTTTGTTTTATTTATAGAATGTGTTACAATTTGTTTTACAAAATATTATCTACTTTTGCATTTGTAGACTTTCTTATATAAGATCAATATACATAAAAAAATAAGGGAAAAAATACATAATCTAAAAAAGAGAAAGCATTATATAATAAATACTAAAGGTAAATGGTATACAAATATGCAAGAGAATGAATGATTAACAAATTGTGAATAAAGCATCTTTTACTTTGTCCATTTATTCCGAAACATGTTCATGTCCAGTTTCTGCAGCCGAACACTCTGCATTTTACGCTACTGTGTTCCTTGCAAATGTGCCTGGTACATACTGAACATAACGTTTTAGTTTTTCGATTCTTTTTTGATGGACAGAAAGCACATCTCGCTTCTGTTACATTCTGCTGTTGAGGTACACTTACTGCATTCTTCTCTATCTTCATCAATTCACAGAGTCTCAATTTCATCGACTGTGAATTTTTGTTCCATAAATCCGTCTTTTGCCTTATTCATAGACTTGGGAAAGGACAAGTCTTGTTCTTCATCTTTTGCCCACTGTTTTCGTTGAATATTACGTAGGAATTCACTCCAGGCACGTTGAGCAAAAAATAAAGTATTACTAGAGGCCACGACCTATTTGCTTTTCTTGACATAGAATATTTTTTTGAAGTTCATCGTTCAAGTCAACACCGCATTTTGTGGAATTGTAGATGATGATTATTTCCTGTTTTGATGCTTCTCCGTTTTCAAGATTAATTGCATCGTCATTATGAAGCGTTGATACCAATAATACCATTTTGCTTGCCTTTGCTTTGTAGGAAACAACCGTACATTCATTAGTGAAGCCGAGCATGGAATCTTTTGAGCGGTCCTCTCGCTGATTTCTCAATAAACATAGGAGGTATTTCGTTTTTATTCTTCCGTAAAGTACCCACTAGAGCTTTTTCCTCAAGATATCCTTAGCTAGAGCCACATAGGTAAATAAGTTGTCTCAAGCCACCTTCCGACCACTTTTTTCAATGTGATTTACCATACGTTTGACAACTTCGCTACTTCGAGAATCAACTAGGGCCTGGAGGTTGATTACCTCTAAGTTCGAGCAATAATATGTTTTGACATGGCAACATGCCCATACCTTTACGCCGTATTTCCCCGGTTTGGTCGCCATATAAACACGAAAACTGCACCTCCCGCGAAAATTTGGTAGCTTCTCATCCATCATAACATAATGGGCGTGGCTATAGTAAGTCTTACATTTTTTCACAAATTGTTCAAACAATCCTCTTATGCAGTATAATTTGTCTACTGATTTTCTAAGCTGTCTAGTCCCATCTAAAACGTCGTCAAAACGGATCGTATTGGATCTGAAATGGAATCAATTTTTACTCTATTCTATTCCCGTTCCATTATTATTCCACAGATCTACTACATTTCTGTGATTCGAATGGCAGGAACCAACAAAGAATAGTAATCCTATAAAGGCGTTTTCTGGAAGGATGCTTACTATAAACATTTGAGCCATCTGTACCTACGTAAGTCGGTTCACTAGCATCATCTTTAGACAAGCAACTTTCTTCTGAATCGCTTCCTTCTTCAGGGTGTGTTATAATATATTGTTCCTCAACATAACTGTGGTCTGATAAAGGTTCTTCATAATCTTGTAGTTGTGAATATTCGGTATCAGCAACTTCCTGTTCTTCGTCACTCAACTCCTGAAGCATTAGTAACGCTTTTAACCCACGGCTGCCTTCCATTTTTGGCAACAGAGACACACACTCACACTCACACTCACACTTACACTCAGGCTCACACTCACATTCACACTCACTCACACTCACACTCACACTCACACTCACACTCAGACACTCACACTCACTCACACTCACACTCACACTCTCACAAACACTCACACTTACACTCACACTCACACCCACACCCACCACCACCCACACCCACACCCACACCCACACCCACACCCACACTCGCGCTCGCACTCGCACGCGAACGCGCACGCGAACTGGAACGCTCACGCCCACGCTCACACCCACGCTCACACCCACGCCCACTCCCACGCCCACGCCACGCCCGCGCCCACGCCTGCGCCCACGCTCACGCTCACGCTCACGCACGCGTACACACACACGCACACGCACGCGCACACGCACGCGCACGCGCCCACGCACACGCACTCGCAAACGCACACACACACGCACACGCACACTCACACGCACACGCACACGCACACGCACACGCACACCACACTCACACCCACACTCACACTCACACCCACACCGAAATCCACACCCACACCCACACCTACACTCGCACTCGCAGTCGCACTCCCACTCGCACTCGCACGCGAACGCACGCGAGCTCGAACGCTCATGCTGTTACGTGCACAAAGGGATAATCGTAGAAATTGTGGCTAAAGTGCTGTAACATAGATTAAGGAATTAGCCGGAAGCTCAGTCGGTCGGTTAAGCACTTGGATGCATGGGCGTTTTGGCAGGAGAGAAGATATTCATAGAATTTAAAAAGGGCACCACTTGGTTTAATTTTATATCGCCCCTCTATCAAGAAAAGGGCTACGGCCACACAGGACAAAAGAGACAACTAAAATAAACTAAGTCCACTCTGACAAAGGACTAGCTAGGACGTTGGTCGTAGATCACTGGATTAACGAAACAACTTACGATCGTTTAACACCACTTATTTAATCTACCCACTGAAAATAGCATAAATTTTATAATAATAATTAAATCTTCGTAAGTATCTAACAAAACAAATTATGGAGCGCCAACTCGCAGACATAAATACAATTCCCAAAACAATAATCAATAATACATCAGATACAATATATCTACCAAATAAACCACCAGTAATCAACCCACCTCTCAAACAAATCAAAAAAAGCTACTATGAATTTTACTTAAAATTTACATAATCAGACACAATACGGTCCGGTTTCTAGTGTTGACCCAAAAAAACATACCCAAACATGTATATAATTATCCGAAATTGAATACTTGTACACCGATATTCCACGAAGAGCTCTCCGTCGGACTAATCTATCAGTTTACAATCAACCGGACGCAAATAAACCCCAAATATAAAGCGAAAATTATCACTAGATGTCTACCCTGTTGTTTACCTTAAAAAAATTATTCAAAATAGTTACTATGAGCATTACAGACAAAGCAAGCATGAAGCGTTTAGAAAATTCAGAAAGGCCAAGTTCATTACAGATTTGGCAATCACAATACAAGAATTTCATAAATGCGCAACACGGATTGACACATTCATTAGTAAGCATATGGCTACAAACCAAAACTTAAAATGAGTAAGTCCTAATTCAAACAGTTTTGTACTAAACAACTATTAAATTGTAATCAGTGAAAAGTAACAAAAAATTTTCCAACCCCAATGATCATAAATAAATATGCATTTGTTTCATTAGACCCGAATATCAGTAATTTTTTTATAACTCACTGAGGTTTTTTTAATTATGACATTTACAATAAAGATAAGTGTTTTATAATTAAATTTTACTGTCATCCAAATTCTCCCACGCAAGATCAATCCTTAACACAACTGCTGTCTTACCACCTTATTAGAAACGTCTTCTCGTATAGGTAAAAGATCATCCAATGGCATTTGACCATTTTAAAGCAGTAGGATCGATAATAATATCTTATTAATTATGCAATTTCCAACATTCTATGCGTGTGCAACCTCCAGGGGCACTGCTCTTAATATAGCAAAAATGACCTTAATACCATCAAAAAATAACCCTAAGACCCCCAAGTCCAAGTCCAGCTGCAGGTCCAACCCTAAGACTTATCCCTAGACCAGCCCCCAGCCCCCAGCCCCAATGCCTGCATGTGCCCCTCACGTGCGCAAGTACAGAAAGGCTCTAATTAGGGTTGACCAATAGGGTAGAAAAATACGCGTCCTATACGTGAGCTGTCAAAATAGGGGTGAAAAAACACGTCCTACACGTGAGATATCATAAAATAGGGTGAAAACACATCATACACGTGCGCAAGTAAAAAATAATTAGGGTTGAAAAGGGCCTTCGAAAAGAAAGGGTTGAAAATACGGTCTCACACGCTGGGTATGTAAAAAATAATTAGGATGAAAGGGTTGAAAACACGTCCTGCATGTGGGTGTGCAAAAAATAGGGGTGAAAATACACGTCCTATACGTAAGCGAGTAAAAATAATTAGGGTTGAAAAGGGCCTTCGAAAAGAAAGGGTTGAAAATACGGTCTCACACTGGGTGTATGTAAAAAATAGGGATGAAAATTTCAGCAGGGGTTGAAAATACGGTCTCACACGTGGGTGTGTAAAAAATAGGGTGGGTAATAACCCCCACACACGTGGACGAGTAAAAAATGGCGGCCAAGGTGCCCCCAGTCACAAAACCAGTGGAGTGGGGCAAGTGCCTCGGTTCTACTTCGGATTTTTGACCATTTATTTTATTTCAATACTTAAAAATGAACAAATCAGTTGCATTAGGACAATAGGGAGAGACAAAGTTGAACACGCTCCACTAAAAGATCTAAAAAACAAGCCATAGGATCTTCCCATGCATTGCAAGATGAGAAAAATGAGTTAACACTTATTCGATGGTATGATAACAATGCAGTTACTGTGACAACAAACGTATTCACGCCAGATATGGTAACGCAAGGTATCTGCAAAAGGTGGCCAAGAACAGATCGTAAAGTGGTATCTGACCCTTCGGCCAACTGCCATCCATATCTATAATAAAGATATGAGGGGTGTTGATCTTTTCCATAACCGTTGAGGGCTATACGCAGCCGTATTCGATCAAAGAAATGGAATTGGCCTATATTTAGATTTTTTCTAAATTGTGCAATTGTAAATATGTGGCTGCTCTACCGCAACGTAGAAGCCTTTCCCCTATTAGACTTTCATTGAGGAATTGTCGAAGCACTACTTTCTACTCCACCAGTAGTACGTCCAAAAACATCAAAGCGTGTAGCAAATGAAATACAATTAGCTAACGTTGGCCACTTGGTAAAACAGAAACGTAGTGGAGATGTAAATGCGGAAAGTGTACTAGATTTCGATGCATAAAGTGCAGCGTGGGTTTGCTTTGTGAAATAGCACACACACACTACACGAAGTTTTGTTTAATAGCAATATGATGAGTAGTATCTGTTTTTTTTTCAATAAACTATTTTTTAAATTAATGCGATTTAGATTTTTTTGTCCCGAACTTCCCAGCGTGTGATGTATTATACGCCAAAAAAAAAGTAACTTGGACAAAAAAATATTGCTTTTCTAAGTATCATACTTATGCAAACATATTCTGACACTAAATTTTAATATTTGTAAAAATATAACTAAAATTTGTTTTTGTGCAGTAATGGGCGCGGAAATTGTAATTGAGATTTCACAAAATTAGAAAAACGTTTAATTACAAATCAAAAATCAATTAATCATACCGTATATTCTAATGTATTTGATTAATAATTTATCAGAACTTGTAAACCAATAATTAAATATAAATTTAGTAGCAAGCAGTTTACTGTTTGGCTTTCATGTTTACGACATTAACTTTATTCACAAAAAGATGGTAAACTATGGGTACCCAATTTCTCCTTCATGCAATTACTTTAGAAATAATATGAAATTATTTTAAATTATAACAAAAGTATGTTAGGACTACATTATATTGATTACAATTTAGCGTGTTTTATTAAGCGTTTGAATATATTAATTATTTTTAGTTGACATTAATAGATTACAGCCTAAATAAACTTTACCTTCAAAATTGAACAATAGAAATCGATTACTGTTTGGTGTTTTCGTATTAAATTAATATACAAAATTAATGTTAATATTACAGAAACATATACAACACAAGCAAACGGCCAGATGCTGTATATAATTATTGGCGTAATCGACAAAAACATAAATGAGCAGCTTCTGGACCCCTAAACACACTTTCACTATATAAAATAAATTATAATAAAGGAATAATTCTGTCATAAACGAACACGTACATGGTAATATACCGAAACAAATAATGTGTTACAAATGTACGTTAAATATCAATATATAGGGTGTCCCAGTGAGACCGTTCATTAGAATTTTGTGAGGTTGTGGCCACATTTTTTTTAAACTATGAGATAAACATTACTCTCCGAAATTTTGACGGCTGGTTGACGTTTACAAAATGGACTAATTTGAAAAAATATGTCTCCTATTCACAGCAACTATTCATATCATTCCCGAAGTAATGGCTAAGGAATTAAATTTTTCATTTTTTGGACACAACTCTAGAACCCTATTTTTTGTTATGTAATCGAATTGACGTTATGATTTGCTACAAACTGATAGGATGATTGTTATACCTAATTCAAACGATTTAGGTATAACAACATGTCCTATCAGTTTGTAGCAAATCATATCGTCAATTCGATTACGTAACAAAAAATAGGACACTCCATTTAAAAAAATTGATTTTTTTACATGAATAATTTTGGATGAAAAGTAAAAATTTATACATTATTCTCTGGCGAAGATTTTTATTTTAAAAAATGCATACGATAAAGGCATCTTTAAACTACAAACTTAATTGGATTTTAACTTTTTATCTCAATCCAAGTAGGAGTTTGTAAAGGTGATGATTTCGGAAAATAGTTTTTATCTCAAAAACCGTAATAAATGAGCATGGTAAATAAAAAAGGTTAAAATTATGGTTCCCATCCAAAAATGCAAAAATATATAGGGGGTTCCAGTGAAAATAACAAAGTAGGATTACTACTTCCGGCATAACCGGAAGCGCTAGACATCTGAAAATATTTTAGTTGAAAGGAACCCAATCATTTATGCTTGAAGTTTTTATTATGGCCACGACCCCAAAAACTTCTATAAACGGTCTCGCTGAGACACCCTGTATTTAAAAAGTTTATACTGAATACAATTCTTCATAGCAGAAATATATGATATAAACTTCCCACTTAGTTATTTTTCGTCATATTTTATACAGAATTCACCGATGCTAAGTTCACCGATATTTTATAAGAAGGCCTTGAATGGTTAAATTATTTAATCCGTAATACATAACAAAAATGTCTGGTGTGGAACACCACACGACCTTATAACCTTCAAAATGGAAACTAAATGAAATGAAATAATCTGAATAAGATTTTTTTAGGATAATTATGCAACCCCTTTTGTAAGATTATTACGAAATAGGCAACATTGTAAAAACAAAAACAATAATCTATGTCAAACAGACGTTTAAAACTTTATGACAGACAGAGATCTAGATGATAAATTAAATAATTAAAGGAAATTAAATAATTTTAGTTATAATTTCTTTAGGGTAACTATGCAACATCTTTTATACGTTCATAACGAAAACAGACAATATTGTAAAAACAAAAATAATAATTGTTTCGGGCTGGTGTTTAAATAAAATAAATGTAGTGCACTGTATATAAAAAGGTTCTGTTCACCACTGCTGCGTAACAAGTAATGCTTGTAACAAAAAAAAAGCGTATATATTATGGACATTACCTGGATATTCCTTGTACTGACTGCAAAGTACCTCCCGTCTTACAGTATTCCTTATAAATAACGTTCCTGACTAATTCTAAGTACTACATAATATGCAGAAACACAAATGCAAAATGAAAATACTACCTGAAATCAAATTTAACCAAACAATAATCTATGTCTGAGTTACATTTAAAACTTCATCGTAGATAGTGATTAATAGACATGAATACCTAAAGATGTGTCAAACCCTTTATCATCTTCCGGAGTGTATAAGTTATCTTGTTCACGTGGAAAAGTGTACATCGGAACCACGAAATGTAGCTTTGATACAAGACGCAAAGAACATATGAGATTTTGTAGATTAGGTCAACCAGAGAAGTCTGCTGTGGCTGACCATGCGCTGAATAATCTAAATTATGTATATTGTCAAGACAAACTCATTATTATGTTCGTTTACAACGTGAAGCTATTGAAATATATAAACACCCTACTAATTTTAATAGACAAGAAGAAAATCTCCGTTTAAATAAGTTTTGGCATCTTATAATTAAAAAAAATGCATAATGATACGTCTTAATTTTGATTTTAATTTTAACTTTTGGTATGTCCAGGTTTTTGCTGTGTAGACATTGAAGCAAATGCTTTATCAATTGTATGTTAAATTACCACAGCACTATAATTTAACATAAGTAGTTGAAATTAAATTAAAATAAAAAATTACAAAAAACGTTCTGCATTATGCTTTTCATTGATAATAACACTTCCACTTATTGACAAAGATAGCTCTTTGTTAGATTTAACTGCGTTATTTTATTTGATGTGATTTTTGGATTTGTGAATGCTTCTATCATTTTCAACTTGGAATTTTTCACAACTTTACACTTACATCATAACTCGATTAAATTTTGTTAAATGTGTTTTTTGGCTGGCAAATTTCATAGTTAGCTTTCGCCGTAGAGAGTGTTCTGATTTGTCATCTTTAAGGCAGTGTAACAATATTTAATTTTTAATGACCTAGTTATTCTTTACTAAAATTTTAATTCATAGTTGGCTTTACACGTTTCTCAAACTGTTATATTAATAGTAGGCTTATGTTTATGTTTTAATTTTTCAACTTTGACAAAATTGTTTACAACATCTTTAACAATTTTTAACAAATAATACAACTGACGAAGTGTAAGTGTTATAGAAACGTTTAGATTGTATAATTTAAAATACACCATTAAAAAACCCCAAAAAAGAGAAGTATTTTATTATGAGTGATAATGGTGAAAGTTTACATTTTCATATAAATACATGTAAACTTCAAATTTCACTTCCGCTCGCTTCTACAAGATATCAATATTACGGTTTAACCACTTTCATTGATATTTAATTAATTTTTAGACTTACGTTACGTTATATTAACAAACTTCATAAAGAAAAGTTATGCATAATAAAACATTCTTTAGAGAATTTGTCTACACTTTTTTATAAAATTACACGTTATTCAGATATTGAAAAAATGAACTAACACTTAAATTCTACCTTAAGAATGTTTCCCGCTAAATTACGCGTCGCGTCGTATCAAAAAATTGCATACAACATAATTAATCATTACGTTTAAGATCTGTAATATCTGGGTATTCTTATACCTTTGAAATATCCAGCTGGATTTCTCCCAAAATCTAATCAGCCTCAACCCAAATGAAAACATATTACTTAATACGGTGTTTGCAACATATCACACGATCCACACACACACACACACACACACACACACACACACACACACACACACGACACACACGTTCACAGACACGGCACACGACACACCACACACACACACCACACACACACACACACACACACACACACACACACACACACCACACACACACACACGACACACGCACGCACACGCACACACGCACACACGCATACGCTCACGCACACGCCGCGCATAAGACGTCTCACGCCACGTAAATCAAAGTCAAAATCTGCATCCGTCTCATTTCGTTCCGTCAACACGCAACTTTAAATAGTGCGAATATGCATTGAATCGAATGAAAAAATCAGCCATACTGTTCCACTAGAGGAAACCATACTCTGAAGGCGTTTATCATAGCTTTTTCAAAATCGATTGTAGCTGTCCTACAAGCTAACGCGGCTCAATTTTGTTCGATTCTCGAAACTAACGCACATAAGTTTCCCCTGTTTTATTAGACAACAACGCATAAAGTGTATGGTACAATTGATGAAATAAGATCAGCGTAATTTTGAAGGTTCCATTGTCGTACCAAAGGTCACTTTGGGCTAGAAGTTGCAAATTGCTGCGTACCAAAAACAACAATGTTATTTGCCTTTGGTCCCGAATCAAGCAGCGGAAAATCTTAAATCTAGAAGTCTGTGTGTTTTCCTCTGGAAATTGAATATGTTCAGCTTCTTATTGTTGGCGTATGTCACGGATAGTCCTTTTGTGGTGTCGACCTTTGGCAGTTTGGATCTGCAGCTTGACTGCACTGACAAATATCTTAGCCGGTTCTGTTGCAGTCACATCACCAACATGGTTATGGTCGTTGCCAAATTTGTCCACGTTATCGTTCAGTTGTCACTCACGGTTTACACTTGATTTTTTGATAATTTTCATAGTTCCAGCGAATGTTTTTGTGAATTTGGTTTCTTTAAAAAAAGCATAACCATCAATGAATAACCTTTGATGACGCTTTTCCAATTTTTGTTTAGGGCCTCGCATATTTTCATATGTGCACACATGTCTAGAGAAAATGTTTGTGGAATATTTGAGATGTTAGTATCACCAAATGAGTACATATTCATCAAACTCATCATTAACACTCAATAACTCAATAACACTCCTACCCATAGATTATTTCAAATATTTTTTATATTGGTGAATTGTACTGTCGCTGAACTGTGAATCGGTAAAATGCCTTATCGGTGAACTGAAGCAGATCGGTGAATGTTCCGGATACCAGTCTCAAGTATGATTTTTAGAAAACACACCAGGTAACAATTTTACCAAACTCAAATTTACGAAGAAGTAACATAACTAGGTATTTTTTATAAATATAATTGTGCACATTATAATAAAATGTATTTGCAAATAAAAAGTAATGCTAAAAACATTATTTTTATAAATATTGCATGCGCTAATAAAATTTACCTGATATCAAAGAGCACGTCACTGGTAAATGTGCAATATGCCATGGGAGAGCATACAATTTTCTATACTGTGCCTGAAACCCAAAACGCTGAGGGAAATGGGGAAGCGGCACAAAGAAAGTTATCTCTGCTAGTAGGCGATACAGTAAGATGACTATAGTTCAGATATAGAGAATTAGAAACTGAAATATACAGGCAACTGGTTTGTCAACAAAACTGACAGTTTGAACATGTAAACAAATGGATCAGTTTACAACTAACAAACATAAACTAAGTACAGATACCAAACATAAGTAAAATATTTTTTTGACTGCCTAAAAGATAACGATGTGATGTTAGTTATCAGCTAACACGGCTTTTAATGACGTAATAAATTAAATAAATATAAACTTTCACTAACCTGTACTATGATTTACATATATCTTTAGAGAGATCCAGAAGTACATCAGCAAATTTTGCAAGCGATGGAATTGCCGTAGAAACTAATAGTGATTGTAGCAATACGGTATTCATGTGATTTTTACATGTTTAATGTATACACACAACAAATAGCACAAAAGATGATGCATGAGGTGAAGCAGGAAGTACATATTGAGAAAAGAACTAATATAACTAGGGAAAAAGAAAAGATTTAGAAATACTCCTTCAGATTATAGTTGTGTAAATTTACAACCCAAAATTAATTAGTTACGTTTACATAAATAAACTAATAGAAATATTTTTGGTTTTTTGAATTTTGCTGACGTTATCAAAAACGAATTATATATGAAGCTAGATAGCGTAAATGTAGTTATTTTCTGACGTAGAATTTAAACAAATATTAATTTAGCCAATTTTAATACATAAATAGCTAATCAAACGTTATGAGCTTCAACTAATAATTATTTATCCCATTACGCATAAAATCATGACCTAAATAGAAAATACCTAATATAAATGACGAGAGAATCATTAATAAAACAATTTGGTTTGAAATATTTAACATGTAAACATCAAAATTTCAAAAGTCTAAAGGCAGATGACATCTTAGATCTAGGAAGTTCAGGAACTAGTTTATTGTTAAAGTGGCGAGAAGCATCACAATTCAAGGAGACTTTGACCGAATTACTTCGAATATTGTACCGCATTGATAAGCTTTATCTAGTCGTTTACTGTTCTTCCGCCGAAATAACTCTAACTGCAGAGTAAGTTTACTACTAAGAACCATTTTTTGCTAGGTTTGCTTCACACATGCGATGATTCTGATTGAGAGTTAGATATCTTAGTTTTAAGAGATCGATTGATTCGCTTAGAAGATTTGCGTGTGGATGGTATTTATCATTAAAGAGATAGAAGTGCGATATTCGACGTAAGTTTAAGTGAATTCTTTGCTGCGAAATCGTACGCCATTATCTTCAAATAGAATACAAACAGGAATAGTAGCAGCAATGTAAAAAGTAAGGAAACGTGCAAATTTAGAAAAGCAATCAGCAACTATCGAGATAAAGGAATGTTCTTTAGAAGACTCAGGATTAGCACCAGCAATCGCGATTTATAACGCTCACCTTGGGTCAATGGGCTTGGTCCTTGGAGCTAAAAAAAATCGGTATTGATCAACATTATGCGCACAAAAAATGACACAGTGCCACTTCTCAAGGAAATTCTCGTATCGGTTTTTGGCATACTACAGTGACCACATGTAGCAGAATCATAATGTTCAAAGATCCCGCAACCGCGTTGTTCCATTGGAACGTGTGTACACCAACCATCATAAGATTCGGAGAGAGAATAAATACCAATGCGTTTGTACAGAGAAATAGTCTTGACACATCACACATCAGAAAATTTTCTTGGAGACGAAGATATGCGACAAAAAAGGTTCAAGTAGTACAGTTCGTTAATCGAAAATTAACCCGAAGTAGGAAGTGTTTCGACGCTATCGGCTTGAGGTGCAAGCCGAAGTACAAAACTGGGCATGATTTGTTCTTTAACTTTACGTAAATTATCGCAAACTTATACTGTTGAAAGTGTGTAAACCTACGAGCTAAACAACTAAAAGGTCTTTGACGCTTATTTAACCAAATGAGAGAGTGATGCTCAGTACTAATAGTTAAATACGAAGTTTAATTGCATGGTTGAAACTCTTCAATGGCCTACAAGACATTAAGACACACCTTGGTGTAGACTAATTCCATTCAGCATTAGATAACGATCAGCTAATCTAATAACTTTTCTACTTTCTTAGTTCGGTACCAACTCAAAAAGTTAAGGCATCCGATTGGACGACAAATGGATGGTAAATATCGGGGCAAGACATAAGTGGTCAGATCAATGAAAATTGGCATTCTTCTTGGTGAACGAAGTGAACGGAAACATGCGAGGAAAAATTAGGGACGAATAAAATTCAATTTCTAAATATTTGTTGACATATGTCAAATTACATACGTAAACAAGAAATTTTATATATCTATGTTTTGAGGTAACGATTACAAGAACTACTTTTTTGCTCAATTTTCTAAAGTTAAAAGTTTAGCAATCGAAGTAATGTCACTTAGTCAGTATATTCCCACAAAAGGGTGGAAAATCTGTAGTAATATAATAGAATTGTAAACTTTCTGAAAAAGGAGGATATAATCCTGGGAACAAACTTTGCATTACAGCAACATTAGAACCTCTAGTGCGATTTGTTGGTTTATCAAGTAAACGTCCATTATAGGTAAATATTCAGGTTTCAGGAAGCGTACCATATCCTTCCAGGGGTTTAAGGATTTTCTAAAAGTGCGATACAATAGTACGGTTTTCAAGTAAAGCAGAATGAGTTAATTCTCTTGAAATTCATCTTTCCATACGCGTCAGAATTTCTACGTAAGGAGTATTGTCTCTAGATATCTATAATCCATGTTTACAAACAGAAACAAATCTAGAAGAGTGAACAGAATTTGCATGAGAATGTTGAATAAAGGTGGTTCCTCTGAATGGAAATAAATTAAAGCAGGTGAAATTAAGAAACGTTTCTCAACAGCAGTGGTACAAAGTGGACTACAAGAGAGTAAAAAAGAGAATTGATCGTCAGTGAAGATCTCGCTTTTAAACTTGTTTCCTTCCGACTCGTACCTAACTGTTTCTAAAGGTAGTAGAAAATTATTCTTCCTCTTTGCTTCTTCCGAAGATGTAGATCACACTAGGTTGAGCATGAGAGAAAAGCTACATAACTGAGGAAGAGCAAGAGCCGAATTAGATCCAGAAAATGTATAAATAAATGCTGGTAACTCAGTGTTTTCTTGGATTAAATCAGCAGAATCTATGTAGAATTCGATGTCATAATCAATATCAGTGAGAAATTTGGCCAATTTTGAAGCATTTCGGTCAGTTTTATGAGCTTTTAACTCTTACTAATAATAGTAACAAGGCAATGCCCAGAGCGCTAAGGAAAATCGGGGGTAATTGAGATTTTGTCCACCGCTTTACGCCAGTCCATGTGCATGATTCTGTATATACTAACAATTTAACAGTTGGAAAACATGGTGTGAGTATTTATTTAAGCGCAAACTTTCAGATTGGTACCCTGTCCTTCGTCAGGCGTAATATGTTATTTTGTCAACATTTGCCTCTTTCATATTGCGCCTGCCGAAGGATAGAGCGTCTGAAAGCTTGAGATCAAATGAATATTCTCACCATCTTTCCCAAATAGTGTTATTTAATATGTCGAATCGTAAAAGCAGAACCGCAAAGGTAAATAATAATGACACAAGAATGTGTACCTTTTAGCAGTTAAGAAACTGTAAAATGGAATCTACGTTAAATTACGATCTACGTAACATTTTAAGTAAGGTGACTGTTATTTAGGTACAAATAACGTAAATTGAGTTTCATCGTATGTAGAAAGGGGTTTTTGGCAGTCAAATAGCTATACACTTTGTGCAAAATGTAATCCTACTACAAGCAGTGCTTTTCAGTATGAGGAAAAGAATGAATTTTGTAAATTTTGAGGTAAGAGTTGCTTTATAGTTTAAAATTTGTGTTTCTTGTTAATCCTTAACGTAAGGCACGAATTTAGGACAATATTAGTGGCGTAGTGACTTTTCTTAACCACCTGTACCGGACTGGGCTCATGCTCAAGTCACTATATATTTTTTAACTTAGTAGATGAATATACTTAAAGTTTATCAACTATTTTACAATTTCCAATTTCTTTTAAAAACAATTAACGACCAATTAATTAACTCCTTGTATGAGTGAAGTGTAGCGTTATAATATTTAATGTGCACGAATTGAATTTTGTTTTATTCACGACACAAAAGAGAAAGTGAAGTTTTAACCCTTTTTCAAATATATTAGACGTAAGAAGTGTGTACACAAAGTAAACTTAGCTAAAAAACTATTCCCAGGAACATCTCGCCAAACCAAACATTATTAATGTGAGTAAGATGTAAGTATGGCAAGTGTAAATATTAAATTGGTGTATGAACTGTTGATCCCCCTTAAAGAAAGACGGAGTGGGTCACGAGGTAAGGGTGTTACAGCACGTGATACGCAATACAATTTTTCGTGCTCAGAACTAGCCGCCGTTAACGTATTTGGAGTTTTAGGTTATCTGTGAGTATGCCTTTCATCATGAAAACACAGGAAAGGAATTCTACCTTAATACTAGTTAAAGTAACGGTGTGTTTATATGTTGCGACTAGATGCAAACTGCGTAATGAATCCTTTTATACTTGTCAAAGTAAACCCATAACGATCAAATTCAATTATAAAATATGATTTGCGTATATTTAATTTCATATTGATGTTGATGGCCTCCAGTAACCTCATTTAAAAAAAATGTTCAATACAAGAACCCTTTTTTAAAATTACTTCAGTTTTCTTGGTTTAGAATTAATTAAGTAGTTTATAAACAAAGAGATTAAGATTTGTAAAGACAATTTAACTTACATACTGCAAATAATTGAGCTTTTGTTTAAAAGCTGATTAATAGCCGTACAATTATATTGCAAAAGCAATTACTTCTACGATTATCGAACTTAAAGGTAATAAATCAATTTCGTGTGTTTGAAATTGTGAAGATTATCAAAGTAGAATCAAACGTTAAAGATCACGTTTGTTTTTGTAATTAGAATGGAATTGTTGCACGAAACGGACTACTGTTAAGTTAATATTAATTAGTTAAATCAGATTGGAGTACACTTTTTAAAACTTGACAACTTTTATTTGTAATTAATTAGCAATATCGATTTTAGTACAGAATCGGCACGATTTAGTAATTAATAACTGAATTGATCATCAAGGAAAAGGTGAAAGTGGTTGCGCTTGCCAAACGTCTTATTATCGGCAAATTATCGATAACGCAATCCAAATTTATTTGACCATGGTTTAATAGTAAAGCTTAACTGATTGAGATATTTTAATTCAGATTGGAATCATTGGAAAAACTAACAAGAGTACATTTTCACCGAGTAGGCTATGTTATTGTTTTACAGCATCAGCGGAAAATTTTACCATCCAGCCTGCGAAACCTTATCGATAAATTTAGATAACAGTGGCACATTATGACGTTTACTATCGACTTTGAGTTTTATTGTGTGGTAAGTGCAAGGTGCTTGAATTATTAATTCAGCTACTTTACGTTTTACGACGAACTCTGTCCATATTGGGTGAGTTCATTTAGCAACCGGCATACTCGACGTCTAGTGCGACTTTACCGTATAATTTTATTTTGAATGCAATCAATTTTAAACCATTTGAGACATTTATTGCGACATTGAAAATACTGTATAAAACTTTACCAATACAATACAAGAAGCAGCCTGGATAAGTATACCTACACCAACCACAAACAAACAGGGAGTTACTAATATACCGCTAGAGATTCGACAGCAGATTGCACAGAAAAGACGCGCAAGACGCACATGGAAAATAACTCGCAATCCTGTTGATAAAAATGCATATAACAGGTATATAATATATAAGATTACTTAAAGCTACACTACAAGATTTAAGAAATTCCACATTTGGAACATATATTACGTCTCTGTCAAAAGAAGACCACTCAGTATGGAAAGCTACAAAGAAACTCAAAAGACCTACAACTGACATACCAGCATTAAGGAAGCAAGACGGAACCCGGGCAAGAACAGGTCAAGAGAAATCAAATGCTTTTACAGTACACTTAGCCCAAATTTTTAGTCCTCCCGAACTTAACCATAACATCAATAATTCCTTACCTTAAATTTTCTCATATCGTAAGTGAGAGGAAAGAAGGAACTAGGAGATCATTCCAAAGTTTAAAAGCCGTGTAGAAAAATGTGGATTGCGCCCATTTGGTACGACAAGTGGAGATTTGTCTGCATACTGATGATGTGAATGAGCGAACCGAGTGTTTCTCGCAAAGATAGCCGAGATGGTATCAAAGAATATAACTCAACAGCACAATAGCCGTTTTAATAACGATAATAAAACTGAAACCATCCTTCTATGCTCAAGGGACTGTATGTGAGAAGTTAAGGACGGGTCATTTATAAGCCTAATCGCTCTCTTTTGAATACGATCAACGATATCGAGAGCGTATTGGGGAGCACTAACCCAGAGGTGAGAATTATATTCCAGATGAGGCCGAATTTGGGCCTTATACAGCAGAAGGAGTTGTCGAGATGTAAAGTACTGCTTAGATCTGTACAAAAGCCTATTTTACGAGCAGCTTGTTTTGGTAGCTGACAGAAGAAGGTCAACCCATGAGAGATTTGAAGATCAGTCATACCCAACAGAGTAATAGAGTCTGAAAACTTAAGAACTGAGCCATTCATACTTACAACAGAAAATGCTGGATCTTTTTGGCGGACATAAGGCAACACTGAGTTTTGTTAGCATTAAATTTAATGGATTATTGCTTCCCATTTAGAATACGTTGAATGTCTTTGTTGAATTTGCCATTTCAGCTTTAATTTCTTCATTTGACATAGAAGGTGGATTATCACTATGAGTAGACTGAGATGAACTACAGTGAAGAATGCTATCGTCAGCAAAGCAATGGATGGGGTTAGTTGTTGAAGAAATAAGGTCATTTATGTACAGCAGAAAAGTGTAGGCGCTATAACGGATCCTGTGGTACGCCCGCGTTAATGCTAACTTCTTTTGAAAAAAGCCATCGACTACGACACGTATTCGTCTTTTATCAAGGAAACTAGAAACCCAGTTGATGAGCGTATCATTTAATCCAAACGAGGTGAGTTTGACAAGTAAACACTTATGCCAAACTTGGTCAAATGCCTTTGAGATATCTAAAGCGACTACAACTGTTTCACCGGACTGCTCTACTGTATTGTTCCAAACTTGGGTCTCATATGAAAGAAGATCACCTGTTGAACGACTTTACCTAAACCCATATTGGTTGTCACTAAGGAGTTTGTTAGTTTCAAGGAACGTGACCAGTTGCTGATTGATGGCTTTTCCATGATTTTAAACAAAATGGAAGTGATGGCAATTGGTCGGTAGTTTGAGGGATCGGTCTTATCGCCTTTTTGGGAATAGGTTGAACATTTGCTAACTTCATGATGAAGGGAATTCCCAGAAGACATAGAGATCATATAAAGCTTAGATAGGACTGGTACAAGTTCGGGGAACATTTCTTAAGACAATAGCAGGGATACCGTCTGGGCCAGTCGTCTTGTTCAGATCAAGCCTATTGATGATCGATTCCAAGAGCTTGTACCGAAAATGAATTGGTTTCATAGCGTAAGAAGAAGAGTGCTAGGGGCACATCTTTTCAGAATCATTGAGACACGAGTTTGATGCACACAAATCCACAAAAACATTGGCTTTGTCTACAGAATCAGCAACTACCGATCCGTCAATAGACGTCGGGGGATTAAGATGTTCTAAAGTTTTTACTAATGGCTTTAGATAAAGACCAAAATTTACGACTGCCTAAAGGAGATGTATCTAGTTCATTGCATTTTCGTTGTTCGAACAACTTTTTAGTTTCAGTGATGTCACTTTTGCAGATATCTCTAGTACCAACGTATTCTACATGACTCTCGACCGATTTATTAGATTTCCATTTAATGTAATATTTGTTTTTTAAAGATATTGCATCAGCACAAGCCTTATTGAACCAGGGTTGGGAACGTGAATGACCTATACGGTACTGTTTTTTGGGAATGTATAACTCCATTCCTATGAGGATGACTTCAGATACTGAAAGAGCGATGCCCGAAGAAGGGACGACTTAAAACAATATTCACGACATGGAAAGGTTGCAAAGAAATCCCGTCTATCGAGCTGACTTAAAACACCACAAGGTTCTATCGGATTTGCGAACAACAGTGGAATTAGGTAGAGTAGAAATGATTTTCTACTAGACAATGGTCTGAAAGACCTAACGCCGAAAGGACGGAAGTTTTATAAACAAGAGGATTTGGTGTAAGAGAGAGATCTAGAAGATGTGGAGTATGGTTAGGGTTATCAGGTATTCTTGTGGGTTCAGAAATCATTTATGTGAGATCACTTGAAATAGCAAATGTTTCTGCACTATGACCAGCAGGGTTTGTAGTAGATGAAAACTGAAGTCAATTAGAGTTATGAACATTGAAATCGGCTACAATTGAGATATCGCAAGATGGAAACTGGGACAGGAGATAGTCAACTTTTATACTAAGGTAATCGAAGAAGTCTTGAAAGTTACTGTCATTAGGAGACCTATAAATGCAACAGTAGGATTTCATAAAATTAGGACCAGAATCTTTAAACCAAATCACGTCAAAATGTTTATTTTCTAAGGAAGAAACCCTCTTGCAACCAATTCTGTCCTTGATGTAGGCACATACACCTCCTTTATATCGAAAGTTAGAGTGAAGGTGGTATTGAGGAAATTGCAAGTCGGGTGACTCGGAGCTTTCAGAGGAGACTTCTGTTTCAGATAGAAACAAAATATCAAGTTGTAATTGTTCAAGATGTTGGTGAATAGCATTAATATTAGACCTGATACCGCGTATGTTGCAGTAGTGAATCAGAAAGTTGATACTTTCGATGACCGTGGTCGTTTGGGCTCTGCCCACCCGGACATCCGAATGGGGCAGGATTTTACGTCCGGAATTTATTACCCTAGAAACCACAGCCATCTTATTTTTTAATTTGGAACTTTTAATCCGATAGGAAGACTGTGAGGGCGAGAAGGAAGAATAAGGATGAGAATAGATTAAGGATGAAGGAAAAGGTAACCGGCAGTCCTTACCGAGCTCAGAAAATCGGAGACTTAATATTAAGGAGCCCATGGTAAGGGTGGTGGTACCTCCCCGGCTGGCATGGAATCTAATGACCCTTCCGATCAAACCGTTGACGCATCCAAAATCAATAAATTAACAATTGCAACAGACACACAAAGCTCCTGGATTCGATCTTATAACTGACCAGATTCTTAAGAAACTACCAAAAAAAGCAACAACAATATTAACCAACATTTACAATAGTATGACAAGGCTCACCTATTTCCCCATTTCCTGGACATTTTCCCAGATCACATTAATACCTAAACTTGGTAAACCACCTAACTCAACTTCTTCATACCGCCCTATAAGTCTACTTTCTCTACTGTCTAAAATATTTGAAAGACTACTAATTAGGCGACAGAAGACTGATAGTAACCTAAACCAGATACTACCTAAACATCAATTTCGTTTCATAAAACGTCACTCCACAATTCATCAGTATGACAGAATCGTTAACGAGATAATAAGCAGCCTGGTAGAAAAAAAGGTTTGCGCTGCAGCATTTTTAGATATTGCTCAAGCTTTTGACCGTGTATGGCAACAATGTCTTTTACTTTTGCTAAAACAAATCGTTCATGCCTACTAACGTCCTTTCTTAGCGCTTGCTTTTTCCAAACTAAATTTAATAATAATGTATCCACAATTCACCAAATTGAGTCAGGAGTATCAGAAGGTAGCGTCCTAGGATCATTCTTGTACCTCGTATTTGCGGCTGACATATCAAATTCAGGTAGCACAACTATTGCCACCTTTTGAAGACGATATTGCGATGCTGTCAGTCGAAAACGAAGTCAACACAGATAAATTTCAAAACTAGACAAATCGATTGTCCAATTGTCTCTATTAACAACACTCGTCTACCTTTCCAAAACGAGGTCAAATACCTAGGACTAATACTGGATTCTACACTCACATGGCGACCACTCCTAATATCCATAAAGGATGAGATACACAACAAGATTGGACAAATGTATTAGTTACTCGGTCGTAATTCTCAACTGAAAATGAAAAATAAAACACTTTTTATATAAATGCAATGTAAACCCCATTTGGACATATGGGATTCAGCTGTGGGGTTACACCAAGGTTTCAAATTCAACGACTACAATCCAAAATGCTACGAATGATTCCAGATGTACTTTTGTTTACAAGAAATACAACCATTCATGATCATTTAGCCATTCCTACAGTTGATAAAGAACTCCAAAGATTCAGCACCACTTATTTTCGTAATTTCCCAAGGCATCACAATCAAGAGGTTAATCACATAGTGAATCAACTAGTCGTACCTAGAATACTACAAAGGAAACGCTCTACTGATCTACAAAACTAAATTAATTAAGTATCATTTATGATACCTTTTGTCATATATATGAATGATATGCGGAGAGTAGTCACTGGATCACTTCTCCCCTATTGCTGTACTGTTATCCCATTTACTAAATGTTCTCAAAGAATAGATAGAAAATTCCTAAAATAAAGAAAAAACCTATGTCTGATAATATTCTGTTATGGAATCACTTTTTCGTAAATAGAAATATACATTATAAGTATTTTGTACCTGTGGTCTCATATTAGCTGAGTCTATCCACAATTTTTGTTTGTGTAGGGTGACGTTTCGGAAGCGGATTCTGCTTCCATCATCAGACCTAACCCTGAGAATGACTGTTTTCGCACTTGGGTCGGATTCATTTTACTCTTTCCCTTTCTCTCCCTCTTGGGAAGAAATCAGAGTAAAATGAATTCGACACACTTGCGAAAACAGTCCTCAACGCTAATCCTGATGACGGAGTTTGATTTCGAAACGTCGCATTAGACAATCAGGAACTGTGGAAATAGACCGACAAATTCAACTAAAAATGTAAATTTATACTTAACAACATTTATGAACTTAATCTATCTTTGTTGAGTTAAAATAATTTTAAATTTTACACGTTGGTACTACGGAACATACCATGATGATCCACTTCATCCAACTATTGCCATAGTCTGTTAATATGGAACCTAAAGTTATAGTTTTGCAGATTTTAACGTCACCGTGCATTATTGGTTTGCATAACTCACAAATACAGATATACATAAAGCAGTAGAAAAATTTAAAGGAGATTACCTTGTTACATGAGTGACACTCTTTAGACGATAGTGTTTATGTCGCTTTAAGTGAATTAAAGGAACGTGTTTTAAACAACCGCTAATTAGTAAGAACTCCAATTTAAATTATGTTATTTGGTCGTAAATAACAGCCACTTTCAACTCTTTTATGAACAGTTACATTGTAGGGAAGACTAATTAGAAGTAAACAAACCTGTGTTAGTACAAGTGACAACGTGACGGTTTTAGTAACACTAATTATCTGATGGCCTCTTCAAAACGTTCTAAAGTGCATTTAAAGGGGAGACTTTTATTAATAGGCATTAAATTTCGTCGTTACCGTTAATTATTGTCATAATCACGATTACAAGAAACTTCAACAATATAAAAAAAATTCCTTTGAGAAAATTCAACGCCAAATTCGTTTAAATTTACGAAATTGCAGTTTAGAAGTGGATTTTCAGCGCGTTGTCATTTTCGTCTAAATCTCAGCAGAATAAATTATGGAGACGGGCGTACGCTTCACGCTTCGGAATTTCTACAAGGATTTAGTATGTCGTTAGCTTTAAATATGTTGACTTTATCATGACAAACATTTTTGTGACGTCACTTGTAGAAATTTTAATGCTAATTCTTCTATTTTTGTTACAGGCATAAGGGATTTCTTAAAGATTGTCCAAACGGATTACTCACAGAACAAGTAAGCATAAATAATTTTGTAATGGATTTAATACTTACACTTATCTTTTATGTCTAATTACAGGGATTTATAAAAATATATAAACAGTTTTTTCCACAAGGAGATCCTTCCAAATTTGCCTCGCTAGTATTTAGAGTATTCGATGAAAATAACGTAAGTAATTTTATTTTTATTAAACTATTACATCAGGTTACCCAGTTTTGGTATATTGTAGTATATGTTAAAACATATTGGTGTATAATGGCGTTATTTACTTTTTCCGGATTTATAAAAGTCGATAAATTGAATATATTTTAGTTAACTCGGTGCAGCACTTGCGGCTAAGGAAACAACAACCGGTTAGGCTCACAGCGGTACGGAGGTAACATCCTTCATGCTTTATCTCTGTGTAGCGATTATAACCGTATTACCTTAAACCTCCGCGTGAGCGGAAAAACAAGCAAATTCTTCAGATCAAATATTAGTTTAGAAAGTTTATTGAATATCACAAGATATTTCAAACATCTAATAATATTCCTATCAATCTTAGAACCTTGTTCTTACAATAACTCTCAAGCTGTTCACCATTTTCTATTTAGTTTTTATGACCTAGTTTCCTTTTCATCTTGTTCTTATTTACTGAATACAATTGGCCTTTGCAATAAATCAGTAGTGTCCTGTTACGTGCAAATTGTCTTAGTTTGCAGAGCTATATTAGAAATATTAACAATGGTTTATAAGAAATTTTAGCTGATAATGAGTGTGAATTTAAAAGAAACTAGTCCGCTAGTATAAATTATGTATAAATAAAGTTTTAATAGTAGAAAGTTGAATTGTGTGTTCTGAAAAGCTTTTAAGTAACGGATCAAATGCAAACATTGAATGCATAAATAATGGTCAGTAGGAAAGGTTAAACGTTTATTGTCATTTATCGTTTTACGTTCATTTTTGAAGAAGCGGTAAATATAGGAAGGTGTGCCGTGTTTCTAACCACAATCTGTCTAAAGATGGAAATAAAAAAGAAAACTAAAATCTATGGTAATCTAGGACACTCAAATCTACGGTAACTTAGGTTACCGTAGATTTTAGTTTTCTTTTTATTATCCATTTTTAAATCTAACTATAAAAATTCCTTCGTCAAAACACGGCACACTATCCTCTATTTAACGCCTTGAAATTTTTGCTGCAGTAGAATGACATCGATCTTTAACCTCTTATGGACCTTTTTATAAATACGGAGTTAGATAAACGGTATCTCGTTTAATATCTTCCTCTTAGAGTTACTTAACACTTTGACTGGTACCGACACGTCAGCCACTGTCTGTGTACGATGCCCTTAACGCGCCAGTACGTCCGTCCAGTTGTCGTTCGACTTTGATTGCGCGAGGACGAGAGCGCGTGTTAGGTACATTTCTAAGCTTTTGTGAGCATTGTCTAAAGGCATCAACTACTGCAAAGTATGTGTGGCGCTCGAAAAACTCGTATAAAAAAATACTATGGAACTGAATGAACCTGGTGGAATAAAAGAAGCGCGTAGTTTATCTCCTGGATCATCTATACGGTGGAATCCACGCACTATATAAAGGCACTATACAGAAGAGAAGCTCTTAAAAATGTTAGAAGAATCGGATGACGGTTTAGAGGATCCATCTTATATTGATATGGACGTTGATGACTATGACGCAAGCTCAAATGAGGGCGACAAATGTGTTGATGTTCCACAACCGGTAGGCGAAAGTAAGAATATCCAAGAGCCACAACATGAAGATATGCGAAAGGTCGAAGGGCAAGTAACAGAGCAGTATCCGAACATTGAAGGTACACTAAATTGGGGTGATGCACCGAATTTGGTGGCAATTGCTGCCACAAAGGTCAAACAAACAAAATGTTATTTATTATCTTACCCCAAAAGGTATGGATAATCCCACATACTTCGGTTGAATACTTTAACACGCTTATAGCTGATGAATTATACGAATTAACGGTTGAAGAAACGAATCGGTATGCGGAAGAAATATTCTTATCGTAGGCGAACTTCTTGCATGGAAGGATCACCAAATGGTAGCCACTTAATGCAGCAAAAACGTCACAAGTGAAATTGTATATGTTGACCGAACTCTGTGAGCTTATTCTAAAACTTACGATATACACCGGGGCATTGGACGAATACAGTGGTAAGGGGCATTCCCAAAAACGTATTAATCCTCCTATTGGGAGGAACACTTATTGTGTTCGGGTCATTATGGCTCGAGAGCCTATAGTTGTCGTTTTTTTATCGTTAAATTGATATAACGGTAAATAATAATAAGAAATAAGATGTAGTATTTATTATTTATTACATTTTATTACGCTATTTTATATTTATTACATATTATTATAAATGTTATGTAAAGAACATCTGAAAAACGTAGTAGTTTTCTAGCATTCCAGGTTGAAGTCACTTCGCACTACACAGCATAAACGTAAGCTGAAACGTCCATGATATTGTAAAAGATAGTCATTGGCCATCTTTTAGCTTGTCGGTTGCATGTGTATGTTGTTATTAATTTGTCTAACGTGTCCACAGCACCTTCAGTTTTGTTGTAATCTAAAATCATAAACGGCTTTTTATGATCTTGGTTACACACTCCGTTATCGTGGTGCATGGTGCGCATAAGCGTAGCATTTTGATTCCGTTTCGGAATATAGGAAACTATCGACGTGTTCTCGGTGAAGTAAAATTATGAAGAAAGAACTTCTTTCCTGTGCAGACCAATTCGGCTGGCAATTCAGGCTTATTTTTGCGAATAGGGCCAATCATGGTTATTTTTCTTTTTAATAGCATCTGCCCCAGTTCGTACGAGGTAAAAAAATTATCACACGTTACGTTGTGACCTTTTAATCCATAAGTAAGGTCTAGCACAACTTTTTACCTTAACCTCTCTCTTGAGGTTCTTTTTTCCCGAGGTAAACTTGCACGTTATGTGCATAAGCAGTTATAGAAACGCATAAAGTCAAAATCTTGACTGGATATTTAGAAGGTTTATTCGAGATGTACTATCAAAAAGGACAAGGGCCTCTAGAAGGTACCAGTTGTTCATCTACTCTTACATTTTCGTGAACATTATAGGGCATAGGTAGAATTGCAACCCATTGATCCCAAAAGTCCCGTATAATTTATCAGTTTGGCGTCGTTGTGATCGAGTTTTTTATCGTCAAAGCGAATTATTCGTGCAATTTCATGAAAACGTTGTAAGGACATCGTTGCTTTGAATATTGGACGACCTACACTTCTATCCCACAGACTGGCTGTTGCCTCTCCATGAGATTCACACTCCAGCTAGAAATATTAGGCCAAAATAAGCTTCTAGTTCAACTAATGTTAGTTCTTGAAACGTGTCGCCACAAAGTCTCTTGCCTTCTAAATTTGACATTTTCAAAATTAGGTTTACAATTTTGGGTGTGAAATATAAGTATGCGGACTTTATATCAATTATTCGTGACGTAGCATACCTTGTAGGTCCACAAATCAACGAAATTATATTTGACGCTGCTTAATGTGTCTTTTGATTCCATACTATATTGCCATCTTTTGAAATTACGTGATTTTCTGTATCAGCTTCATCTGAAATCGTAGCTTCCACTTCATCATCCGATTCACTATTATGTATCTCGGTTTCCAATAAATGGTCTTCTCCTTCAGAAGCATTAGAATCACTATCACAAACACACAAAGGTTTCTCAAGTTCACTATCCGTAAGCACTCTCTCATTACACATTTTCAGTAATAAATTTCAATTATTAGGTATTTCTTATTAGAGTATTGCATCAAGCTTGATGTTTACTACGAAACCAACACTCAGATGCTCACTGGCTGCGTTTATACGCGGAGCCACAGGAATAAACTTATCTAGCGCTAATAAAATACTTATCTTTTTTGGGTTTTTTTAATGGTGTACTTTAAATTATACAATCTAAACGTTTCGATAACACTTACAGTTATCTTCGTCAGTAGTAATGTTTGTTAAAAATTGTTAAAGATGTAGTAAACAATTTTTCAAATTTGACAAAATTGTTTACTACATCTTTAACAATTTTAACAAACATTACTACTGACGAAGATAACTGTAAGTTTATCGAAACGTTTAGATTGTATAATTTAAAGTACACCATTAAAAAACCCCAAAAAAGATAAGTATTTTATTGTGAGTGTTAATGGTGAAAGTTTACATTTTCTTATCTACCGGTACTTAAACAACGCATGCAATATGTGCAATATAGCGCAACGATGTGGCAATATTATGTAAATTATTTATATTTATGAAACTAAGACAAAACTAATAAAATACATTCATCCATGATAATAATCTGCTTCTCTTTCTTCTAATTTGAACCACACAAGTCCCTGGCTCGTACAAACCCAAACACAGTGACCTTAACAAATGCATTAAAAAAAACTAATTATAATTTTCTAATATTAATCTAGGTACAGCGTTATTAGAGTAATGAAATAAAAGTCATGCAGTGGCAACGAAATACTTAAATAAATTAACAAATTATGCACATTAGAAGAACGCGATTGGGTCATATTGACCCGAACACAATAGAGGGGTTAAATTAGAGGCAGGACATTCAATTTTTTTTAGATAATTACTACAATTCTTTCTTTATCGTCTGAGTTAATGGCGAAGAACACCTTTACGACTGGAACATTGCGCCCTGATCGCAAATGATATAAAAAGACAAACGCTGAGAAGGGGAGAAACAGTTGCCAAATCAAACGGTAGGCAAATGGTGAGATATATGGGAAGTAAGTTATATTTCTACAGAATTTTCGAATGACGTGGAAACATCTTTAGATAGAAGAGGGCATGAAAAAACAAAGCCCTCCTCTCTTATTAAACATAACAAATCCATGGGAGGGACTGATCGTCAGGATCATTTTATGCCGTATTATCCATGTCAACGAAAAACCATTCCTTGGTATAAAAAGGTACGAGTGATGTCCGGTTACTTATGCACACCACCTACGTTGCTCCAATCAAGTTAAAACTTGTACGAATTTTAGGTGAGCATATGCACTGCATAGATGCCTATTGTCATTGTTTTAGGTTATGTACAACGTGTTCAGTGACAGCCGCAAAATGTCAGTTCCAATCGAAACTTGCTTGCAAATAATGAAACACCTACCGAAATTCATAAAAAAATACTAAACACATACGGAGAAGGCATTATTAGTCGAAAAGAAGTTTATATTTTGTGTCAGCAGTTCAAAAGTCAAATAGAATCGTAAACAAAGGAGTTCCTCAAGGTTTCACATTAGGACCTTTACATTTTAATCTATTCTGATAATATACATATTTATTTTTCTTTTAACAATGCTAGTATAGCGGAGCTTATACACTTTTTACCCGAAATTTACACCGCTTGTCCACCTGGGTAGACAACAATGCTTTATTAGTGAATCCTAACAAGTCGCAATCATGCTACTTGGAACAACCAAGTAAACTAACACGCGTAACCACATATTAAACGGCAAGTTTGTTTGTAATGGCACAACTCTGCAGATAATTAAATATGTTCGAATCTTAGGATTGATTATATTTGCAAATATCACAAATGTTTACAACTTATTCAAAGTTGCGTTGCCTGTATAAATTGAAATATGTACTTCCAAGTAACATTAAGCTGAAGCTTATAAACTCTTTAACCTTAAACCTCGTTTGATTATTGTCATGTAGTCTATGGAAAAGTTTAAGCTTGCAGGCAGGATAGTAACAGAGTTTAGAAACTACAAAATTCTTGTATGCGATTTGTATTTAACCTCAACAAGCGTGAACACATTACTCCCACGTATATAAAACATCAAATTTTAAAAATGGCAGGCCGTCGTATATTACACTTTCTATGTTATGTATATAAAAACTTTGAAGGAACCTTAATATTTATATAACACATTAAAATACCGACAAACTCTTAATCCTCGGTAACTCAGGGACAAATTTTTGATTGATATTTCAGCTCACTCTGCAACATTTTTTGACAACAGCTTCTCCTATTCAACACCTACGTTTTACAACAAGGCGCCAAATTAATTAAAAAACGAATAGGTTTTCTAGATAGTCGTGTGATGGATAAGGCCACAGCGCAAACCAATTTCCTATAGGTATTTAGGCTTGTCTGAAAATCAAGTTTCTTTTAATATGAGCATCTGCATACCTTATTTTAGTTCTGTGAAGGCCACTATAACATTTGACCAAATAAACTTGCATGAAATATGAATACTGGGTGAACGTCTGTGTGAGGGAGCCCACATACAAAGCTGATGGTAACGGAAATCGAACCCATTACCTGTCGAGTGCTACGTTGAGTGTATCATTACTAACTCATGAGCTGGTTCTGTGGTAGACATCATTTGTATCTTCAACAAAATTAGAGGCTGGTGTAGTATAAACAGCAACAAAAAATGGAAAAATACTTAAAAGTAAAGGGTGCTGCTTTGTTCGAGTACAGATACTTAAGCATACTGTGCTATTCAAAGTTACTAAAAGAGAGATCAATATGGGACGTTTAGTTTTTATTGCTGAAATTAATCCGGTTCCTAATAAAAGCTGAAAGTTACGTGAAATGGTGTGAAAAACTTTTAAAAGATATAGGTACAATAAAAGCTTAAAAAAAGAAATATAGTGGACATTTAAAAGAATTTCAGGTGGTCATGCAACACGTTCGCTTGCCATTTGTAACTATAAAACCAATATAATTCACTCCGGTTACTAATGTATATTTACGCGGCACCCCATCTACGTTGTTCCGATTAGGTTAAAACTTGCACGCATTTTAGGTGTCATATGTACTGAGTAGGTGGATATTGTCATTGTTTTGGGTTATGTACAACGTGCTCAGTGACAGTCGCAAGATGTCACTTCCAAGAGAAACTTACTCCAAATTTGAAGTGCGAGCGGTCATTCGTTTTTGTTTGCAAATAATGAAACATCTACCGAAATTCATAGAAAAAATACTGAACACATACGGAGAAGGCATTATGAGTCGTAAATAAGTTTATGTTTAGTGTCCGCAGTTCAAAAGTGGACACACAAATCTGAACGATGATCCCGAAGAACCATCAACTACAAAAACAGACGAGAATCAATTAGAGGTCGATACACTGATTGGAGAAGATCGTCGGTAGAAAATACGGGAAATTGCTCTACTAACCGGCATTCCTAAAAGCTTTGTTCAAGAAATCGTATCTCAAGTAGATCATCGACAAGTTGCCTGAAGATGCGTAGTAAAACTGTTGACCGACGAACGCAAATTGCAACGAATGGCGGCGGTACTGGAATACGTTATCGCCAGTAGAACGGATTCCTAGAGTCTATAGTTACAGGAGACGAAGCCTGGGTACACCACCATAATCCCGAATAAAAAAAAGACTCGATGAGGTGGAAGCATGTGAGTTCACCAACGCCAAAAAATTTTAAAGCTCAGCAGTCTGCAAAAAAGACATGGTAACTGTATTCTGAGATATGCAAGGCATTTTGCTAATAGAGTTTTTACCACCGAAAACGACAATCAACAGCGATATTTATTGTCAAAGTCTTGAAAAACTATACCAAGCCATTCAACAGAAACGAAGAGGAAGGTTGACAAGACCAATCGTGCAAGGCCTGGCTTCAGAAATATAATTGGGAGGTTATTGTCCATACGCCTCATGTTCCAGACCTGGCTCCTGATTTTCATTTGTTTGGGCCTTAAAGCTCATTTGCGGGGTAAAAGGTTTGAAAACGACGAACTTCAATATGAAGTAAAGCAGTTTTTTTTAGAAATCTGGATTGTACCTTTTACGGGGTATACAGAAGCTTGTGCCTGGCTACGATAAGTGCCTTAACATTGGCGGTGATTACGATGAGAAGTAGCTAAAAGTTCGCGCTTTTACTTATTATATATTTGATATCGATAAATAAAGAGTCTGCTTGTAATTCACAAATGTACTTTAATACCCGGACATCCCTCGTAGTTCTCTATATAATCCAGTTATTGCTCTTCAATTTTTACCAGCTGTACAGGGCACTAAGAGCTAGATTTTATGATTTCCGGTTAGACATTATCCGGTATTTATTACCAGAAGAAATGGCACAGCCTTCAAAACTGAACATGTCTTGAGGCACAAACCACGGGGAGAAAACAGGATATTAAAAGTAATTACGTGTGAGGCATGCTCTAAACGCGGAATAAAAAAAGATGTGCAATATGAATGTGTGGCATGTACAGCAGGTTCTTGTATTGATGCTTGTAACTATATAATCATAAACTTGTGTTAGGTTTTTTTACTAGTTTTTAAAATATGCAACTTAAGCGAAAAAAACACCCCAAAAGTCGCCATCTAAAATATTTTGAGGATCTGGAAAAAAGGTGCCAGCAGCTCCTAGGACTATAACATTAATTATGTCAGCGTCCAAAGTGTTAAAATATAGATAAAAATAGAATAGGTTTTCTAGATAGTCGTGTGATGGATAAGGCCACAGCGCAAACCAATTTCCTATCGGTATTTAGGCTTGTCTGAAAATCAAGTTTCTTTTAATATGAGCATCTGCATACCTTATTTTAGTTCTGTGAAGGCCACTATAACATTTGACCAAATAAACTTGCATGAAATATGAATACTGGATGAACGTCTGTGTGAGGGAGCCCACATACAAAGCTGATGGTAACGGAAATCGAACCCATTACCTGTCGAGTGCTACGTTGAGTGTATCATTACTAACTCATATTACAGTTCAATAGTCATTGAACACAATATTTTTTTGTTTTACAGTTTTATAATTTAAATTAAACACTTAATTTATAGCTTAGGGGTTAACTTTCAATTTTTTATTCATTCTCACAATTCTCATTCACTCTATATACTATTCTCATTCACAAATATACAGTTGCATCCACTCTTATGTACAATGGTCCTTTCATTCAATATATATACAATTTTACTAATCCATTCATGCATTTTTTCCTGTCCATGCATTCAATCTCAATTCAATTTCAAAAAATAAAAACAAAATTCTAATTTATAATTATATCAAACTAGGTTCCTTTTTCAATATTTTGCAAAATGGTAGATGTCACTAGCAATATCAAAAATTAAATAAATTCTAATCTGTTTCCTTGACATTCTTCCGAAATGCTTGATAAGGCTTGACCATTGTTAAAGAGCCATTCTTTTAACGTTGAGATATTCAGATCATCAGCTGTTTCGATCTTCCTTTTGTAGAAGGGATTTTTATTTCTACGTTAGTTAAAACTTTTCAATTTGTTTAACAAAGTTACGCTAAAAAAGCGGATTTATACAAATAATTTAACATACAAATTAAAAACTTACACGAAAAAAGGGATCCTTGTCCGTAAGTAATCAAGTACTGTAATTTATTCGTTACATTAGCTCGTTGAGCTCCTGATAAGTTAAAATTTTAAATTCCACGCTCTTCATATTGTATTTCAATTCATGAATAAGCTGATGTTGGTTGAATCAATGTTCTTTAATACGGAAACCCGATTCCTAGGGTTAATCCGTTATTCGTCTTCAACCATTTCAACGTTACAGGGCACTAAGAGCTAGATTTTATGATTTACCGTTAGACATTATCCGGTATTTATTACCTGAAGAAATGGCACAGCCTTCAAAACTGAACATGTCTTGAGGCACAAACCACGGGGAGAAAACAGGATATTAAAAGTAATTAGGTGTAGGCATGCTCTAAACGCGGAATAAAAAAAGATGTGCAATATGAATGTGTGGCATGTACAGCAGGTTCTTGTATTGATGCTTGTAACTATATAATCATAAACTTGTGTTAGGTTTTTTACTAGTTTTTAAAATATGCAACTTAAGCGAAAAAACCACAAAATCCTCAAAATTTTGAGGATCTGGAAAAAAGCCAGTCAGCTCCTAGGACTATAACATTAATTATGTCAGCGTCCAAAGTGTTAAAATATAGATAAAAATAGAATAGGTTTTCTAGATAGTCGTGTGAAAGGCAAAGCAGCAAACCAATTTCCTATAGGTATTTAGGCTTGTCTGAAAATCAAGTTTCTTTTAATATGAGCATCTGCATACCTTATTTTAGTTCTGTGAAGGCCACTATAACATTTGACCAAATAAACTTGCATGAAATATGAATACTGGATGAACGTCTGTGTGAGGAAGCCCACATACAAAGCTGATGGTAACGGAAATCGAACCCATTACCTGTCGAGTGCTACGTTGAGTGTATCATTACTAACTCATGAGCTGGTTCTGTGGTAGACATCATTTGTATCTTCAACAAAATTAGAGGCTGGTGTAGTATAAACAGCAACAAAAAATGGAAAAATACTTAAACGTAAAGGGTGCTGCTTTGTTCGATTTCAAATACTTAAGCATACTGTGCTATTCAAAGTTACTAAAAGAGAGATCAATATGGGACGTTTAGTTTTTATTGCTGAAATTAATCCGGTTCTTAATAAAAGCTGAAAGTTACGTGAAATGGTGTGAAAAACTTTTAAAAGATATAGGTACAATAAAAGCTTAAAAAAAAGAAATATAGTGGACATTTAAAAGAATTTTAGGTGGTCATGCAACACGTTCGCTTGCCATTTTTAACTATAAAACCAATATAATTCACTCCGGTTACTAATGTATATTTACGCGGCACCCCATCTACGTTGTTCCGATTAGGTTAAAACTTGCACGCATTTTAGGTGTCATATGTACTGAGTAGGTGGATATTGTCATTGTTTTGGGTTATGTACAACGTGCTCAGTGACAGTCGCAAGATGTCACTTCCAAGAGAAACTTACTCCAAATTTGAAGTGCGAGCGGTCATTCGTTTTTGTTTGCAAATAATGAAACATCTACCGAAATTCATAGAAAAAATACTGAACACATACGGAGAGGGCATTATGAGTCGTAAATAAGTTTATGTTTAGTGTCCGCAGTTCAAAAGTGGACACACAAATGTGAACGATGATCCCGAAGAACCATCAACTACAAAAACAGACGAGAATCAATTAGAGGTCGATACACTGATTGGAGAAGATCGTCGGTAGAAAATACGGGAAATTGCTCTACTAACCGGCATTCCTAAAAGCTTTGTTCAAGAAATCGTATCTCAAGTAGACCATCGACAAGTAGCCTGAAGATGCGTAGTAAAACTGTTGACCGACGAACGCAAATTGCAACGAATGGCGGCGGTACTGGAATGCGTTATCGTCAGTAGAACGGATTCCTAGAGTCTATAGTTACAGGAGACGAAGCCTGGGTACACCACCATAATCCCGAATAAAAAAAAGACTCGATGAGGTGGAAGCATGTGAGTTCACCAACGCCAAAATATTTTAAAGCTCAGCAGTCTGCAAAAAAGACATGGTAACTGTATTCTGAGATATGCAAGGCATTTTGCTGATAGAGTTTTTACCACCGAAAACGACAATCAACAGCGATATTTATTGTCAAAGTCTTGAAAAACTATACCAAGCCATTCAACAGAAACGAAGAGGAAGGTTGACAAGACCAATCGTGCAAGGCCTGGCTTCAGAAATATAATTGGGAGGTTATTGTCCATACGCCTCATGTTCCAGACCTGGCTCCTGATTTTCATTTGTTTGGGCCTTAAAGCTCATTTGCGGGGTAAAAGGTTTGAAAACGACGAACTTCAATATGAAGTAAAGCAGTTTTTTTAGAAATCTGGATTGTACCTTTTACGGGGTATACAGAAGCTTGTGCCTGGCTACGATAAGTGCCTTAACATTGGAGGTGATTACGAGCTAAAAGTTCGCGCTTTTACTTATTATATATTTGATATCGATAAATAAAGAGTCTGCTTGTAATTCACAAATGTACTTTAATACCCGGACATCCCTCGTAGTTCTCTATATAATCCAGTTATTGCTCTTCAATTTTTACCAGCTGTACAGGGCACTAAGAGCTAGATTTTATGATTTCCGGTTAGACATTATCCGGTATTTATTACCAGAAGAAATGGCACAGCCTTCAAAACTGAACATGTCTTGAGGCACAAACCACGGGGAGAAAACAGGATATTAAAAGTAATTAGGTGTGAGGCATGCTCTAAACGCGGAATAAAAAAAGATGTGCAATATGAATGTGTGGCATGTACAGCAGGTTCTTGTATTGATGCTTGTAACTATATAATCATAAACTTGTGTTAGGTTTTTTTACTAGTTTTTAAAATATGCAACTTAAGCGAAAAAAACACCCCAAAAGTCGCCATCTAAAATATTTTGAGGATCTGGAAAAAAGGTGCCAGCAGCTCCTAGGACTATAACATTAATTATGTCAGCGTCCAAAGTGATAAAATATAGATATCGGTTTATACAAAAACACATTTTGATTTGGCTCGTTAGATGTGGGATTTTCTCAGTCATTCTTTACTGACGACGACAAGTGCAATTGTTATAAGAACGTAGAACACTTGTGTAACAATTGCTAAAAATAATAGGTGTAGATTAGAAACTGAACATCTCTTTAAAAAATTATGTAGGTGTGTAACTTACAGTGTAACTAAAAGTCGTAAATGTCTGAAATGGTCATAAGTCATTGCCTATTACAACATATAATAGAACGGCACACTAATTATAATGTTTTCAATGCAATAGTATCATCGGCTAGCACAAATTAGTCTCTAAAATCCTCCAGTATTCAGGCGTTGTACTTTGCGTTCTTTAAAGCACTCCAAAGATAGAAGAAATATAAGCCAAGTTGGAGGTGAGGTGTCGACGGTTGAAGGTAAAGCTCTGCACTGTCAAGAATGTTGTTTAGACTAGGGATGATAATGTGCAATAATGTTTTTAAAATTTTATGGTCAGATTAACTCTTTAGGGGGCAGACTACACTGTTAGTCCAAAAAGATCAACATGTGAGTGTTTCAGTAATATACAGTGTCTGTCACGACGAGCTGAATCGATATATATATATATATATATATATATATATATATATATATATATATATATATATATATATATATATATATATATGGAAAAAATTGAAAGCCTGACGCGATATTTTACAATTGTTCCAATTTGTTGGAAAGCCGAAAAAAATACACCCATAGTTGACAATGAAGGTATTGAAATTACTCTTTTGGCATATTTTAGTGTACATCCTGAAAATTAATTAGCTGATGCCGAAAAAGATCAGAGATTATCTGCAAAAAGTCTTCATCGAATTTTGAAAAAAACACAAATTTGATCGTATTTCATATAAATTAACTCAAAATTTAAGGCCAGGTGATAGTGTACAACGAATAGTTTTTTTTGAATTTATATTAGCTGAAAATTTTTTGAACAAAATAATTTGGACTGATGAAGCAAAATTTCATAACAATGGTATGTTTAACCAACATAACTCTCATTATTGGAGTGATATAAATCCACATCTAATTCGTGAAAAGCAATACCAAGCTCATTGGAGTTTTAATGTTTTTGCCGCAATAAAAAGGGTGTGCTAGGGTACATTTTTATAATGAAAAATTTCAATGGTAGACTGATTAGCGACTGTAAATCAATTTTTGCATTAAAATTTTAATTATTTTAGGCGAAAGATACCTTGAAATTTTAAATTATTATTTACGACCGCAAAATTTGAATTGGAACCAGTTGTGGTACCAACATGACGGAGCTCCACCTCAGAATACTGCGTTTGCAAATATTTCTTGAAAAACTGCTCTGTAAATCGCTTGATAGCAAAGAAAGATTCCCATAAATGGACTCCCCATTATGTTATTTTAAATGGCCCATTTTCATTGTATTTCAAAAGTATCATAAAAATCTGTACATTCCATTTAAAATAACAGGGTTAGGGTCTACCTCCTATATAACCGGAGCTGCATAAAACTGAAATTTTAGTTAAACTAAATTTTTTAAGTAAACCCTGTGTACAAATTTTCAAAAAAATATTTTGAGTAGTTTTCCGTATACAGACCCTGTATTGAATTTCGTTAAATGAGTAAACACTATTATTCCGGCTAACTGTTGCATTTAGCTTAAATGTCGCTACATCTGGACAAAAATTAAGTATTTAAAATCTGGGTCTGCACCATAGAAAATTTATCCATGGGTGAGAATGCAATAACAGTTCAGATCTTGCCTAAGCTAAATGATTTGTTTCTAAGCTAAGGTGTGGAAAAATTCAGATCTCGAATATGTTGCTCACATTTAAGCATTATATCTAGACCAAAGCACGGATACTCGACCAAACGGACTGCTCGATTCTGTAACATAGAAGGGGCTTTCTATCGCAGATAAATGCGTCTCCGCTAAAAGGTTGGCTTCTCAACTAAGAGTTTCATACATAATTAGTCACATGTTTGCTTCTCTGCCAGAGAATGTACACACTACAAACAGACTCCGGAAAAGCTTAGTCTGTTTTTTTTATGATTGTGGACCTGAACAGGCTAAATTTGGCCTATCGTGCTAAAGCACTTACTAACACTTAGGAGGATGGATAGAGGGATAATATAGTTGCGCCTTCCTTAAAACGTTTGCTCAGATACAAATTCTCACAGAGGGTTTGTTTTCCCACTCATGTCGGGTTTGTTTCTGGAATAGACGTTAAAAGATTCGTACCTTCACTAAGAGGTTCATACATTGGTTATAACTTCTTAAATACAAATAGATCCATAATATATGTTGTATCTATTGACATCCACCTCTGAAGCTGATGTTATAGACAATGCACTGGTCACTTGTGCTCCACACAGTTGGCGCCAAATTGTAATGTTACAAGCCCCACTTCCCGAGCCCAATTGTAGTGTAACTTCCTAATTTTCGTTGAAAAAACGGTGGTTTATTTTGTACCCTAACGTTGGTAATTGTATGATGCATTGATAAGATAAAAAAGATTACTATTTACCCAGGCTAGCTCTTTTATAGATGGTTGTATAGTAATTATAATTTACATTTCAATACGAATTGTTTATATTATGATAAGCAACAAAATAAATAGCACTAATTTTACTTTTAGAATGCTTAGAACACATTTTTAATATCAATTACTGACAAAACTCTATGCAATTTTTAACATAAATTAACCCAGTATAATTCTGGTAATATGATTTTAATTCAAATTGTGAATCAAACTATCTCAATAACACCTTATGTAAACCACTTTAGTTAGAATTTCTATCAACTCTATTAAAGGTTATTATTATTTTATATTATTGTCGAAGATTCAATCAGTAGGTACAATGTTAACTGTAAATGAAATCAGTATACAATTTACAATCCTATATAATATTACCATAAGGTTACTCAAATCTACCTTTTAATGTAAAGTTCCGTTGAAAATTTCGACTTAGTTAATTTAATTCAATTAATATCTGACCTTTAATCACAAATATTATTTTCTTTTGAATTGTTTGTGAATTGAGTTAATAATATAGAACTAGTGTGCTAAACGCTTTTTCTGCTTAAGGAGTATAACAAATTTCAATGTTATACCTTTTAATCATTTCGAAATAAAATAATTAAGGTATTGAAAGACAAATTAATTTCTTCTAAATTAATTGCCAAAAACATGGAATACCTGTATCATAATTAATTTAAATATAAGTGGAAATTTTGTACCCTATTATGTATTAAGTTAGTCCATTAAGTTAAGATAATAGTGTTAACTAGTTTGTTTATAATAAATATAATAAGTGAACACCAGGGTAAAATATGTCTACCCAAAGTACATACTAAGTACAACTTTAACACATTTATTGCCTGACGTCATAGACATATACATTTAAATCTCTTGAGTAAATCCTATCGGTCCTGCAAGTCGAGTTTCTTAAACTATGTACATATAGTGCGTTCTTAAGGAGGCGGATAAATTCAAGTTAAATTCGAATGGGAGTATAGGAAGGAAACGCTCGGACTCGTCGATTTTTATATTCAGTTTAGAATTTTTTTACGTGTCAACAAAAAGATATGACTTCATCGACATTTTTTTTAAATACCAACTCACATTTTTTATTGCAGAGTTAGAAAGGGCACATCTTTCTACGCCAGACAAGGTAAATATAGGCGATGGTTACGTAAGAAAATATCGTAATTATAAAAATTTTATAAAAATTATCGTAAACATTAAACATGAGAAAATTTCATTGCCAATGTAAGAACACGTTAAATTGTACATTTTGTTAAAATTGTTTTAATTATTTGCACGTTAGCAACGTGTGTTTAGCTTTTTGATAGACGACAGCATTGTTGTCGTGAGTTTATCTACAGTAACCATGACAATAAATAACACCTGCAAAATATGCATCATGTGACAGGAGTTTGTTTGGTGTTATTGTCAATGTCAGAAAACGTTAAATTGTACATTTTTTTAAATTATTTTAATTATTTCATCGCCGCTCTAATAACGTTGTATCCGGAATTAGAAGAGTCCGATATGCACCACCGTGACCACTTTTTTCAGTAAGATGGAGCACCTCTACACTACGCTTTACCTGTTCGCGCTTATTTGGATGAAGTGTTTCCAAATCCGTGGATAGGTAGAAAAGGGACATTTGAGTGGCCAGCCAGATCGCTAGGCTTAAATCATCTAGATTACTTTTGTGAGGATACTTAGAGTAAAATATACGCGACGCGGCAGCCAATTTAGAAGGTTTAAAAGCACGAATTTTCCAAGAAGTTAGAAACATTACCGCAAATGTCATCGGCAATGTTAAAAATCATTTATTAATCGCCTTGGCTACTGTCAGATTATTAACGGTGCTGAATTCAAACATTTAATTTAAATTAATGGAATCATTTTACAACTAAGTTAGGCCTAACCCCAAAAAATTGTCTGTTTTCAAAATATATTTTATTAAAGAAATCATTTGAATATTCGTTGTTAGAAATGATACATGGTATCCATTTAGGTACGATTATTTCTTCAAGATGACTACATTTTCTAAACTACCCCGTATAACATAATCAATGGCCGAAGTGAGCTGAATCCAAGCTTGCATAGCGCTCGCAGACACAGGTTTAGGACACCCTGTATTAACATCATCCATATGTACCTTGTCGTACATAAAAAGATACTTTCTAATTCTGCAATAAAAAATGGAGGTTGACATTTAAAAACATATCGATGACGTCATATCTTTGTATTGACACGCCCTGTATATTTCACTTTTACGTAAACAAATTCTAAATTAAAAATAAAAATCAAATTTTAATTGAATTTATCCGCTACTTTACCAACGCACTGTGCACATTTAATGGTCGAGTTCCGACACAATTTATTTCCACTATCAATAATTTGAATGAATTTGAAAAATTAAATCTGCAATCAGTATTGATTTATTTCAATCTTGTAGAAAGATAGATACGGTCTATTACAAAATTTAAATTAATAATTCAATATCAAGTATACCTTTTCGTATCACCGTATGTATATTTTCCAAGGTTGGTGTTATATAATAATGTTCCAACTTCGATTGCTTGACAAACCAATCCATTTTCCTTTCAGTCATGAACTGTTTTTTTCGCGAACCATTAAACATTTGTCTTCGCTTACAGAAAGCATTTTGAATATATATATATATATATATATATATATATATATATATATATATATATATATATATATATATATATATATATTATATATATATATATCATAATATATACTTACGAGGAAGACAGTTGCAATATCTCGATAGCGGATGAAGATTTTTAAATTATGAAAATATTTTGTAAATATCTTCTCGCAATTTGTTGGCACAACAGATTTGAATCAACGCTCACCAGGTGGTCTAACTTAAATTTCTTTAAATGCAATCTATTTTTTATTTCATTTTGGATTCTATGACATATTTGTGATGACTTTTATTAAGATCCTACCAACCTATCTTTTGTAGTTTCTGAGAAAATAATTCTTGAATTTTATTAATTGAAAGCATACAATTAAATTAAATGTTCAAATGTTTCTCCATCATTTTCTACACAAGTTTGATAACGCCTAATTAATGTAACACTAGTTGCCTGCTCTTAAAGTTTGTGGTAATTGCACAAGCAATTCTGAAAATGACCGGTTCCTCAAAATATTTGCTACACGGACAAATGTATTTTTCGATATGTAGATCGAAACCTGGCAGATTCACCTAATACACTTGTCAGTCCTTGCATTTTTCTAATTCACCATAAATTATTACCATATCAAAATATTCTTCGTTAGAAAACGTAAACATAATTATGGAATTTGAAGATGCCAAACGATTTTCAAATAACTGATAACTAAAAACTTGAACTTCATTACGCGTTTGTTTTCATGGCATGATAAATGTTTCACATGATTCTTAATCAACGACTGTGATAAGTTGGTCCCCTTACAATTTAGTGTACAGCGTATCGCATTATTTCGGCGTTATCTGCATTATTTTTGGAAGAACAATCTATTATCTTTCATTTGAATAAAATTTGCTATTTTGTCTGTATCACTCAAATGTTATGAGCACTTCCTGTAAATTACGTTTTGTGCTAAAATTCCAAGGATTATTTTTTCTCAGAAACTACAATAGGTTGGTAGGAGTCTTAATAAAGTCATCACAAATATGTCATAGAATCAAAATGAAATATTTAAAAAATTAGGGCATTGCATTTAAAAATTGAAGTAACGCACGGTGATGGGCTAATGATTACAAAAATCTTTGTGCCAACAAATGTGCCTTGGAAGATATTTACAAAATATTATATATTATAATTATAATATAATCTTACTTATATCATGATCCATTCTTAAATATATATATATTTCGTACTTTTGTCCCAATTCAACATGCATTTACTTAAAACGTTTGATATTCATTTTATTCTTTATTTAAGTTCTATTTTTACATACAATTTAAAAAATCATCTGAATTTCCAGTTATAACCAATTAATTGTGCACCATGTTAACTTAGTATTTACATGATTAAATTTGTAAATTATTATATTTGTTGTCTGCTTTAAAGGACAGTTTAGCACGCATCTTTGTTAACATTTACTTGTCTAACTTAAATGCGCAATACAATATTTATTTTTTTGGTCATATCTCGTAATTCGAAGCTTGGACTCTTTTAAATCTAATATACAATCACAAATAGATTTAAACAACCTTATGTTTTGTGACTATCGACGAAAAACTTTCAATTTTAAAATTTTAAATTTTATACAATTCCAAATTACATAATCAAAATGGCCGCAAAATTTAAAATTTGGACCATTTTGCTTCGATGTAAAATGAATACTGTCTCGTATTCACCTTAATACATTACGTTTCAATACGTTCTTTGCTTATGTTTCCCTTAATGTGTCAAAAAATGGATAATTGCTAAATCTAACATGAATTTTCAATTTAATAATTTTTAAATAACTTAGATATACTAATAAACGGCAACTAGGTTTTTGCCCGATCAAAATCGGTTGTAATATTAGTTTTTTTTTTGTACCGAATTTTTCAATCCACCCTTAAGGAGTAGTTTCTGTTGAACCTATTTTTAAAACATTAAGTACACAATATTGCAATATTAATGTGTTATCTTGATTAACCAAAGCATGTTATATCAATTGCTGTTTAACTTGTTTAAATTCTTATCAAATTTTGTATTAATTTTACTGACAAATGCTGCCTCTTCTTTCAACCATTTCCACTGGCGTAGTATCATTCATCTATACATTTAATATGAATATCTGTTATGATTCATGTTTATATACGAATAATGTTTACTAATTCAATGTATATTGGATTAATTTAACAATTTAACAAAAGCAAAAATAAATGTAACAAAAAAATGTTTAATTCCAACAAATAAACAGCATGTAAGGTTTAGTAGCAGAATGTATGGTTTGTTTCTTAGCTAAGGCCTGGTTTGTTTGGGTGAGATATACGTAATTCAGTATCGGTGTTTTCGCTGGATGACCTATACAGGTTTGTATTTGGCAAGGAAATTTCCCTTGTTAGTGATTTGTGTAACCTCTCAAAGTTGTACGCTTACGTCTTGGTTACCAGAATGATAAGTTTAATGAAAAATTTCCTTAGTAATTTGTGTAACCCCAAATACGCTTACGTCTTGGTACCAGAATTAATATTAATAAAAAAAACTATTTTGTATAAATTACAGTGCATTAAGCATGGAATTCATTTCAAAGAGTAGCAGCAATATTGTCACAATTAATAGATAGGTTCACAAATTCGAGCAGAGTTAAGGGTACATTATTAAACTCATTTTGTGTTAAGAAAGGAAATAGTACATTAGAAGAACTCATTCATATATTAAGTGGATGTACTACTTACCTTGGGATTAAATTGGGAGTACTTTATTAAAGTTACGAACAGTGTCGGTTAAGGTTTCAGTGAAAGAGACAGATCTTCTTTTTAAGGTAGGACCCCTTAACATTTGTGAGTCGCGCGTATAAAATTTTTGCTAACAAAATTAAGATAATCTTAAAACAGACAATATTAAAGGTGAATACGGTTTGAGCTGGCTAATTTGAACAACCCCAAATGAGACCTTTTCTACCAAAAATGAAGTTATTAATGTTAGTTCCGATAAGCCACAACCAAAACTGGAGCACTTTTGAGAAACATAGAATTTTGCATTAAATTGATATTAATGGTTCCTAATTTCATAGCTGTCAGAAAATTCGTTATCACAGTAGGAAATTAAGTAGTTTCCTATGGTCTTGAATCGAATTAATAAGCAACATAAATCATTAACAAATACAATATTCTAAAGCGCCAGGTTTACCAGACACGAGCTATTATTCAACACCCGCCTCTCTACAAAAATACAAAAGTCCCGATAATTGATGAAGAAACGTACCCCAGTACATGTTACTAACAATTTTAGCATCGAATATTACCTAAAATGACTCTTTGTCACAACCTCATTTGTGTAGGGGCAATGACGGTATCTAATTATTCGTGAAAGAACTACAAAAAGTTAGAAACTGACTACATCTTCAGTACAGTCGTCCCAATGTAAACTTAGACTAATTGCCAAAATGGGAATTTTGAATACACCACGGCCAGTCGAATTTTAATGAAACTTATTAACTAAGTAATATAAAAGTTGAACATTGCACAGAGAAGTTCTGAGGAATGGAACAACAAAATTGCAGCTCAAATTTTAGAGACAATCCAACTCAAAATTTAGCAACCAATCGAAACAGTGAATTTTTTGTAATTTTAGCCAATTAGGATCTGATTACACTCGCAATCTTTCCATACTAAAGCAAGTTGTTACTGGGGTAATACAGGTTAAAATAAAGGTAAAAGAATTTAACAATAAACTCTATTAATAATAATTATTATTAATTTCGAAAAAAAAACCTTCAATTTTCCTGCATTTTCTTTGGATTGTCTTGCTGAATTCAACTCGTGGCAGAAATCTTTGGTAATTTTTGTCAGTCAGAATCACTGTCTTCAGAAAATCGCTACTCATGCTAAAGCACTTGTGGAGATTTTCGTATCAACTATTCGTAATCTGACTGAAGAAAATTACCGAAAAGATTCCTGAAAGGAAAAAAAAGGCAAGGTCACGTATTTCATTCCCTCCCCAAGGAGAAAGGCGAGCTGTTTGAGTTTTCCATACTCCTTCAGCCACAATCATGGGTTCCCAGCATACATACATACATTACGTATATATGATGCTGGGATTAAGGATGGGTGTGGCCAGGATAGAATCGGAAGGAACGGAGTTAGGGTTCTGAGGGGGAAAACACTACCGCAGCATTCGCCTAAGTAGCCACACATGGTGTGAGTATGTACAGTGACCATGCAGCTACATGTGTGTGAAGAAAACCCCCGAAAAAACCTCATACATGGTAGACAGTAACGGGAATCGAACCCTTTACCTTTCGAGTGCTAAGAAGGTCGTATCACCTACGACTTGTATTATCTACGATAATATTACTATACATTCAATTTTACACAATTTAAGTGGTTGTGATACTCATTCCGTCAGTTGATAGTTATCAGTTTTCTAATCAACGGAAAGTACATTCGTTCCCCAAATTAGTGGAGAATACAATATATTACAGATTCCGTTAAATTTATGAGCATAAACTTTAATACACCTACCAGATCTCATTGTAATAATAACGGTGAGTCTAGTTTGTTACTGCGCATGGACATTTTTACTTGTGCGTTTATTGAGAAACCTGGTTACTTCCAAAGGATGTCCTTTATGGTCAACCCACTAGCGAAGTTGTAACAAAAAATATTTATAGACGGTTCAGGTTTGGAACACTTCTACAGTATTAACGTTAGGATAATGTTTAGACATATTTAAAAACAAGCTTATTACATTTAGGAGACATTTTTGGTAATATCCGTATAATCTGTTTTGAGGCTTTAAGGTAGTATTACTGTCTTCATTACAATGCATCTTTTTCTTTATGGTAAGTGTAATTGGTTGATGTCAGCACATAAACAGAACAACAATGTAAAATTAGGCTAAATAAAAAAACTGGCAAAGAAAGTGACCCCAATAACGTACACACAAAGGAACAACTCAAACACCCCAGTACTTGAAAACCAAACAAGGCACCTTAAAACAAGAACAGTGCATTAACCCAAACAACGTAATAGGTTGAGCCTGACCAAACTAACCAAAAAGGCAGCCGAAGACACACTAAGAACGTAAACTCAATCAAATTGCATTGAGCAGCGTACAGATCAATAAAAACGTAAACACACAAAATAGTGAAATAACGTTAGCCTTAGTAAGAATCCAAAGCACTAAATGTCAGAAGTAAAAAAAACTAAGTAAACCAATAAACTAATTATGGATCAAACAAAACAGCGCAAAATCTTGAACGTTTAGTTTTATCGAGCACGTTTTTGCATATTTTGGATGTTACGGGAAAGCTACAACTTTACAGCATGTTTCTATTTCTTTTTGTTTAACCTTGTTTGTTTTTAACCGTTATTTCTTTGCTTGTCTAAGAATGTATATAGCCAAATAAATTTTGTGGTACATCTACTTAGCGCACAATATTATATACCTTTACGAAAACGAAAACTTTCAGGACTTGAGTTATAACCAAACATTCTTATCGTGATAGTTCAAATTTTTACGTAGGAGGAATTTCTAATACTACAGTAAACTTTTTTTTAATCTCTACTACGTGTCAGCATGACACATATGTAGCAGTAACGCAGATACATATAGTAAACTCAATTAGTAGTCAATGTTTTGAAACTGTAAAATATTATGAGTACGTTGGTACGTATGCGTGTGTGTCAGATAGAAGTGGCTGTGTGCCTGAGCGTCCGTGCGTACGTGTGTGTGTATTTGTGTGTGAGTCAAGGCACCATCGCTACTGCGCCTTTGTGTGCGTTTGCGTGCGGGTGTGCGCATGCGTGTTCGTGTGTTAATTCTATAGAAAATTCTTTTTAATCCCTGTCAATGTGTATGTGGCAATAACGCACACGTTTATAATAAACTCAAGCGTGCGTGTGTAAGCGCGCGCGTGTGTGCGTGGCTGTGCTTGCGTGAGAGTGTGGCTCTGTGTTTGTGTGCCAGAGTTTGTGTGCTTGTGAGATAGTGCCTGTGTGATTGTTGGTGTAGGTGTGGGTGTCGGTGCGTGGGTATGTGTGTGCGTGTGTGTGCGTGTATGTATGCGTGTGCGTGTGCATGTGTCTGTGCGTGTGCGTGTGTGTATGCGTGTGCGTGTGCGTGTGCGTGTGCGTTTGCGTTTGCGTGTGCGTGTGCGTGTGCGTGAGCGTGTGCTTGTGCGTGTGCGTGTGCGTGTGCGTATTCATGTCCGTCTGCGTGTGCGTATGCTAATTCTATAGAAAATTCTTTTTAATCTCTGTCAACTACCAGCGTGACACGTATGTGGCAGTAACACACACGTCTATAATAAACTCAAGTAGTAGTCAATGTTTGCAAACTGTTTGCATGCGTGCGTGAGTATAAGTGTGTATATATGTGTGTGTACGCGCGTGTGTGCATGGCTGTGCTTGTGTGCGTGTGCGTGGCTGTGTGTTTTTGTGACAGAGTCTGTGTACTTGTGAGATAGCGCCTGTGTGGTTGTGGGTGTCGATGTGTGGGTGTGTGTGTGGGTGTGTGTGTGTGTGTGTGTGTTCTGTGTGTGTTGTGTGTGTGTGTATGTGTGTGTGTGTGTATGTGTCTGTGAATGTATGCGTGTGCGTGTGTCTGTGCGTGTGCGTATGCCTGTGCGTGTGCGTGTGCGTGTGCGTGTGCGTGTGCGTGTGCGTGTGCGTGTGCGTGTGCGTGTGCGTGTGCGTGTGCGTGTGCGTGTGCGTGTGCGTGTGCGTGTGCGTGTGCGTGTGCGTGTGCGTGTGCGTGTGCGTGTGCGTGTGCGTGTGCGTGCGCGTGCGCGTGCGCGTGCGCGTGCGCGTGCGCGTGCGCGTGCGTGCGCGTGTGCGTGCGCGTGTGCGTGTGCGTGTGCGTGTGCGTGTGCGTGTGCGTGTGCGTGTGCGTGTGCGTGTGCGTGTGCGTGTGCGTGTGCGTGTGCGTGTGCGTGTGCGTGTGCGTGTGCGTGTGTGTGTGGATGCGTTGATGTTTGGATATGTGTATGTGCGAATATTCCGGTATGTAGATGTGTTACTTTTCTCGGTAAATCCACGACGATAAATCTTACGCATAGTTTGATTTCTCCTCGATCTGGTTAAATTTCGATTTGGTGTATTTGATGAAATGTTTGCAGCATCTGAATAACGATTAATTTTTAACCCCTTTCTGACCTGAAGTTTTAAATAGCTATCTGACATAGGTCATTGTTGTTGTTTTTATAACGTTTTCTATGTTTATTATGAACGTATTATAAAGGAGGTTGCATAATTATGCTGAAAATGTATCGTTTCCCTTTTATTTAATTTAATATAGTTGTGTCCTTTGAATTTTAATAGTTTAGATCTTTTTAGTTTTGCAGTATGTATGAACATGTTTTGCCAATCAATTTGCTACCTGTTATAGCTCCACCTATCCACATGGAGAACCTGATCTTTGCCTTATCCTTAGTTTCAAAATATCTTTATTCTTATTATTCAAATTCTACAATAAATTACAACGATTACAGTTTTTCGATCTTAAATTTTTTATCTTGTTACCTAATTTTAAAATTTCTTTGCGAACTTTTTATTCACTATAAGTAATTTTAACTTCACAATTTTGTTTAAACCTTACAGTCCTACGATTTTTAATTATGTTTTCTATCCTGGCATAATTTTTGTATCGCTTTTTTATTATTTTTTTTCTCCTGCTGCATGATATTGGCGTTATTTTGTGAAGTTCAGAATCGAATTTAATGCATTTTCATTTTCAAATTTAAATGTTGTCCTTAATTTACTAGCACCTTCTATGGCAAGTACCACCCATTTTCAAGGTTTTTATATTAGTTACAACCCATTTTAATTTAATTACTTTGTATTTACCTCTCATTGAAATTTCTAAATTGTCATAATAGAATTTCTTGTAATCGGGCCACTAACCTACATATTATATTGCGCTATTATTTAGCCTACAAAGTACATTTTGCCATAATTGAACTTAATAATTGTCATCTATTAATGTATGTAACCTAATTTTTATTTTATACTAATCCGTATAAAAAATTGTTCCTATTCTATCCTTTCACTTGTATTATTAACTCTACATACTTTTTCTGTTCAGAGCTACTAGGGTTGTGGTAGCATTCGGGAGGTAATGGGTTCGAATCCCTATGTGAGGTTCTTTCAGGGATTTTCCTCATACACATGTAGCGGCATGGCCACTGCGCAGACGCACACCATGTGCGGCTATTTAGGCGAACGCTGAGGTAATGTTTTCCCACTCAGAACCCTAACTCCGTTCCTTCCCATCCTATCCTGACCTCACCCATCTTTAATCCCACCATGCATACATACGTAATGTATGTATGTATGCTGGGAACCCATGATTGTCGCTGAAGGACTTTAGAAAGCTCAAGCAGCCCGCCCTCTCCCTTGGGGAGGGAATGAAGTACCTGGCCTTTGCCCTTTTTCATATATAAGTAATTTGTTTCATATACAGCCTTCTCCATTAATAACTCCAGTCATTATATTCTTCTACTTATACCTAACATTTTCTCACACCTTCACTAAATATAGCATTTTACTTTGGGCTTATTCTCATCGCATTTATATTTGTAAAGTTCACTCTAGTACTACATATAATTAAATTACTTTCTATATGTATTTTCAAAATAAAATAGTTATCTTTATTGCAGTAATAAACTTGGACTTATTTAATTTGTGCTTGCTTGTAATACCATTCCTATGCGCATATTCGATTACGTAAAAATTCATTTCTTAATTATAATGTATTTTTTATGAGCTATATTGGTAACACTGTAAACCTTGTGCCTGGGGCTTATGCTAATACGTAAAACTAAACATAAGAGCACTACATAATGCAAGAGCAAGAAGAGCGTGCCTCACTTCTGGTCTGATAACCAGATACTAGGCAAGTAGTTAAGGTATTGTCATTTAATTACCTTTAATTAAGTAGTGGTCGCTCAAAGACACTCCTACAAAATAAGAAAGCGATTTAACAGCATCACTGCATCGAAGAAGACATATAGAAAGAATGTCGAAAGCTTACAGAGTCAAGACCGCAAACAGCCGAAGACAGATTGCCAACTTCACGAGAAGTAACACCGAAGACCATCAACCAACAGGGAACAAGAGAGAAGACAGAACAGTGAGGTTAAATTAATTCAATTCCTAGCTTGAATTCCTTAAACTACTACTTTTGTCAGACTCCCAACTTTAAGCCTTAATCCAGCGGCGTGTGAGGCTGCATCTCGGTGAGAGTCCACCCTTCCACATACAAAAAATATTTGCAATTTATTGCACTTATCCTACCCCCGTTCCTTTACCCTCGACCCGACAACGACTGCGACACCGACCGTTACTTACGCTGCTGTAACTTGAACCTCCAGGGTCCCACATTAATTTCGTGCTTCCCAGAAGTACCTGTTCAACATCCTGCACCCTCTCCAACTCCCGTTGGTGGATCTCCGAACCGTCACCTTATTACAATTTTATGTTCCAACCTACACTCGTCTCGCACTCTAACCATTTTCTTATCATGCGTCATCCGCGAGGCAGAGCGTAAGGTAACCCCGGACGAGATAATATAGGCTACCAACCTCCCCCAAGTTACGAAAGCCGTCAGTATTATCTCCAGAGCCATCAACCGTCCCACCTTCTTTGCCATAATCCTACCCCACTCCAAATCCTTAATTGACTTCGTCTTGAATAACGGCATCTAGATATTAGTGAGACGCTACCAATACGAGCCCTCCCATATCCCCAAACCAGTACCTAAACACTGATTCGCCTCTACTCAAGGGACCCATCAAGCAGTGGTGGCCTACCCGGTTCTTAAAGTACTTCTACTGTGGCGAAAGCCACAAACCCCAAGCCTGTCCTCGCTAAAGTGTAACAAATTAGGCGGCTTTCATCTTACTTAAAATTCCGACTGTGAGAAACGACGGGAGGTCCCATCCTCTCCTGCCTAAGTACAAAACACGATGTAGCGAATTAGTTTTTAGACATGCGATTGTACTGCGCTTGAAGCGGAAAAAAATCGGTTTTAACACTCGCTACTACCCAAGTGAAACTCCTATTTACTCTCACTAACTACCCTTCCTTACTTCCCTGCAGCAATGGATGTAACGCTAGGAACAGTTAACGCAGGTGGCGTTTGACAAAAGCGCCACCTCGTTAAAAACCTACTTGACACAGACCAAATAAAAATACTGTCTCTAACGGAGACGAAACTAACCGACCAATAGGCACCCTCAACATAACACACCCTAGCAGCTACCTGCACAACCCCGACAGATGCATGCGAGGGACTGAATCATTTATATACAACGATGTCCATTCGCTCCCATAGCACCTTATCGCTGACCTTCAGCACTTTGAATGTGTGCCCGAGACGGTATACCTTCCCTCAACCCTTGTAATAGTATTCTGCTGTTATACCCTTCATGGACATAACACCCTTTCTTCTACATTACTACACTACATATCTAACATTCCCAATGCAGTACTACTCGGAGATCTCTGCGCAAGACATAAACAATTTTGAAACACGACGGACAATACTCAAGGATGAATACTTAGTGACAAACTAGTCAGCCTACCACTTTTTAGAACAAGAAACCTCCACTCCACGATCACTGGATACACCGGCTGTTTCATACCCGATCATATAATTTGCTCTGAACAGTCAATACAGTATTTCGACAACCGCCACTTTGGCATCACAAGAACATCTGACTACTTCCCTCTACTAGTAAAGATACCCCTACGTCCTGCACTTCCCCAACAGAAACCAATTACCTCCTAGACCTACCATTAAACGCTACATGCGATCTAGACAGAGTCGTACAAAGCTTAACATATTCCATCTCTGACACAGCCACCTCTGCATTCCTCACAAAGCAATCGACATCATATGGAAACCACTTCCTCCGCCACATCGTTTTCTACATTAAGGAAAAACAACGGATATACCGAGCACAACATACTCGGTGCAATCAGCCAAGAAGTTTGGATCAAAGAGACAACCAAACTTGACTACCGCAAAAGGCTTAAATTTTGGCAAAAATTAAAAGACGTAACTAAACCAAAACCAGACAAAAGTGTCATCTGATCCACCCTCAAGATAACCTGGCAGTTTCATACCAGTAGAAGGCTGACCTGTTCGGTCTTACCTGCAGTCCGTTCTCACGACTGCAGACGATCCATCGTTTGACAACGAACTTTAATGCTCGGTTTGATCAAAACAAAACCAAAATGATGGACCACCATCTTACAATGACCCATTTATTAGTCGCATTTCATACAACCAAATCCTGCAATCTTTTAGACAAGGGAGGAATTCCGCTCCAGGGTAAAGCGGACCTAACCGACAAATACTCAAGAACCTACCATCAAACGCCATTAGATAGTTAGCCCAAATATACAACAGATGCCTTGCCCCCTCCTATTTCCCGACGGAATGGAAGTTCGCTTCAACCGTCATGATACCTAAACATGGACCGACCCTTCCCAACCTTCATACTATAGGCCGCAACATTTTATCAATACGCTGTCGTACCCGAAGGACTGTCGCTGGCACCTATTTCTTACACCATTTAGGTCTACAATATTCCCCACAGAACCAAGCCGAACACATCTAAAGACCGATTTGCCGACGACACTGCTTCTTGGGCGACCAGTATCTGCAGCAACGGGGCACTAATAACACAACCACTTTGTCACTCCCTTAACTGGGCCAACCGGAGGAAATTAACCATCAATCTCAACAAAACGCAAACAGTACCTTTTGCACACGCTATACTATCCAACTACACTAGACAAACCTCCCACAACATCAACTTGACTCTACGAAGGCAAAGACTACAGTTACAAGATACAATCTTGCACTAAGCCATCACGTTCTACCGAATACTACACTGTCAACACGAGTTAGCAATACTCTCAATAAGATATGCAACCCCGCATCATTATCGAAAGCGCTGCGTGGAAACGTTAGAGCTTGTAATCGTAAACCTATACAACGCACTTGCAGAACTTATATCCAACCTATACTCGATTACCACGCTCCATTGTATGCAACCCTAAAAACCAACCAACTCAAATCCCTCGTTTCTCCAACTAACTACACACCACGCCAACATTCAGACCATAAATGGCACCACAAACCCTACTAAACCAATATTATAAATCCCATTCGCCAACAAATGTAAACATCTCCAAGTTCTCCCACTACAACGATTAAACGACCTACGAGTGGAGTTTGAAGAGCAAGGAGCTCTTCGAACTCCATATATCCTAAGATAATCCCAATCATCAAGATATAAATGATGATCCATTTCAATCTAACCTAGTATATCTCAATCACTTAAAGTACATACTTTTTTCACAAAACAACGCATAAAAATTGTTACCATGTGCATTACACCCATAAACACAGTACAAACACGTAAAACCCAAGAGTGAGAAAATCCCTAAACCACCGGAAGATCAAAATTGGAAACCAAAATAAGGAGAATCTTCGAAAAGGCAAAAAACCATTTAAAAAAAGAAGCGTGCGTACATACGAGCGGCAGCTTGTCTTATTTAAGCTTATATACCATAAAAATATTATTATTCCCTCTCTGACAAACGCTGGAATTAACACGTATTTCAACAACTACACCATTAACCAAGAAGTTCACAAAATTTTCTTATCGCAACATTCTCTTACTATATACATAATTGGCTGTATAAAATAAAATTTAAATTTTGGTATCATGCGTTAGTGCACATATTATTGGCTTTTGGAGCATGTTTGCATGCATATTCTGACTTTTTTATCGCATATAAATTCGAATGATAACTATAGTAACTAAGTAAAGTATAAATGACGTTCACGCGCCGGAATAAAAATTTAAATATCACATTTTTTTTTAATAAACATTGTTGAGCAAAATGCAAACTGAAACTCTACTAAAGGACCTTTTCGTATACGTAATAATCTTTGAGCTAGTTACTACATACACTAGCCAAAGTTTTCGTTTCTAATTAAATTTCCGATTTCGAAAGTAAGCAAACTATGCATACTGTTTAGAAAACCCCAAGTTTATATTTTCAATTTGCGAGAAAATACTTTATAAAATATGTCAATGAAAACTGCGTACTGTTGCTACCCCAACTCAAGCTTATATACTTCAAGAAAATCTTTTAAATTGCGCGTTGCTCTAATATTACCACAATAAAGCTGTAAAATGACGGGAATATTATTAAATTTATACAGAAATATTTAGCTGTCATAAACATATAAACGGGTGTCACCTTTCTTTTTATACTGTTTTTTTAATTTGTAAAACCGGATAAACTGCAATAAAAAAATTAATTATTTTTAATTTTCCATTCGTTCTGAAATAAAAAAAGTTTCTGACCTGATAAGCAGAAAATTCAGCCCTTTTTTAAATTAAAAAGTCAGTCAAGTTTTCAATCCGATTCGTTCAGAATTGTATTTATACAATAAATATGGAAGCTCAGCTGTATATGGTGTTTTATAGGAATACATTGTTTTTTCTTCCGTGACAAAGAATATAATTCTGCCTTTAATTAGTACGTTAGTTTATATTGTTTTATAATTACCCATTTGAGGGACGTGAAGCATTAGCCCTCTGTAGTTATAAAAGGATCATTAAGAATTATGGAGTTCGGGATATGTTGTAATGACTAGGCATGTCTATAAACTTTGCGTTATAAACCGAATAATTATACTTTGTAAGTGACTTAAGGAAAGTGTCGATAAATATTTGTTACAACAGGTTTGTAGTCAGAAATTACAATGTTCAGCTAGCACAACTAGTGTTTCTTATTGCAGCTAGAACATTTTCATTTATCCTCTGCCTTAATGAATGAAGTTTTACGGATTTAAATGTTTAGCTGTAAGATACGGGCGGAATAAGTTTTAGTGTTTCAAAGAATCGAATAATGCTTAAATAAAAATAATGGTAATTGCAATACATAGTTCTATTCGAAACGTAACCATTTGTGCAACAAAAATACAATTTGGTGAAAAGCAAATAATATCTTTAACAATACTGCACTAGTAAAAATCCAACTAAATTCGTAATTTGATTGTGACATTTTTATTATTAGCTCTTTCATTCATGTTGACAGTGTTTGGAATGTCGTTTTAATAATCCTTTGATCACTAATGAAGTAATGATCTTCTTATTATTTGCAACTCCTCTCGAACAGTTTCAGTCACCTTTGGAAGCTTTTTTGTTGAAATCGATCTAGCTATATTAGAATAAGTTTTTGTCCTTTTGATAGTTATGACGTCTTCTAGATTAAACATTGTTCCTTGAAAGAAAGGCAGTAAGATATTTTTAAATAATTTAAAGAAAGATATTCTGGAGAGAAAAAAATTCGTTACAATCAATAGCAATTAGAAGAATTAGGGAAGTTTGGTGTAATCGTCTGAGGTAGAATTACTTTAAAGTACAATGTGTTGGCGAAACACGTAGTTTGATAGAAAATGTAAGTTTAATTCAATCGGTCAAAATGGAGGTAGAATTTTGATTTAAAACTGCAGGTAGTTTATTACTATATATGACAGGGAGCAAAGGAATTAAAAAACTACTAATTGATCCAATTAAATTATGTGCAACCTTGTCACACAAAGAAGCCATAAAATTTTGAATGTATGTTTTTTAAAACTAATTTTCTAAAAATAAAACTGTTAGGTTAGTTACAGAATACAAAAATGTAGATGATTTAGTTAAAGATATAAGGTCAAATTTTTGTTACCACAAAAAGAGCAATGGTTTTAACAAATTAATTACAAAATGTAAAAAAAATTGACCGAGGGAAACCAAACACTAAAAAAGTGAACAAATTACAATAAATTTATATTGTTGAAATTAGAACTAAAACACATCACTGTAAGAATTTAAAAGAAATTAGTTTAGCGCAAAACGAGAAAATCAATGTTCCTAAACGAATTTCAATTATCAAAATAAATTTCAAAAAACAAATATGTGAAAAAGTAAGTGATTTTGCCAGTAGTTATTGTAATAATAAAAAAAAGGTTTAATAAACCGAAAAGGGGCTAAAGCTTTCAACTTTATCACAAAACATTAATGATAATTGCGGTAGTTGGATGTTTTAAAAAGGAAAATCTTGTATGAAGCGACAAAATAATAACAAAGGTAATGATGATTCAGCAATAAAGAAAAACGTTTAACTATTTACAATTACAATACAACAAAGACAATTTTTTGTTAGATACAAGCGCTTCAATATGTATATTTTGTAAAAAATATTTGATAGGAACCGAAGTAATTAACGGAATTAAGAAAGCTAATATAAGTGGAATTAGTAGACATAGAATTTTTTTAAGTTTGACAAATATTAAGTTTGTAACGTGCAAAAATCGATATTGTACCTTATCGTATCGACTTTAAAACTTTTTCTGATTGCTGTTTGAAAAACAAAACTAAATAGGTATCTGGATTGAAAATTTAGGATTGTTATTTAATGTTTACTCGTTACCTATTTCTCAACCATAATGATCTAAATTTTCGGCATTTACTGCTTTTACCATTTACGTTATAAGTCATAAATGATTAAATTACTTCTTCTGTCGTATTTACCTTTTCTATTTCATAACAGTTCATACTAGCGCCATCTATGCGATGTTTGTAGGTTCTGGTTAGTTTCACATCATCTACTTACACATCTACACACACATCTGTTACTTTTATGAATCTTCACTGCATTGTGGTGACATTAAGTAATTAAATATCACCGAAATGCTTTATTTGAAACACATCTGGTTAACATTTTTACTATTAAAAATTTGATAAGAAAATTTTGTTGAATACCTTTTCTTAAGGTGTGGTTCTTTCTAAAACGGCAATTTTGTGTGATTTGATAAAATTTCTCTTGTTGCTATTTATCGGGGGTAATCACCAGTTGTATATGAGATTTTTTCATAGAAAATATTTCTCTACTTTGTAAATTAATGTAGTCGCTATTAATGCGGATGTAATAAAAACGTTACTTGCACAAAAGGGGCAAGTGTGCTCTGCTTCTTTCAATTTTAACGTACGAAAATTAAATACTATTTCTTAAAACAATTATCATTTGACCAGATCGGGTTAAATCATCACATAGAGCTCGTCTTAGATCTAGAGAGGTAAAACTACGTTATACGTATAAATTGCTATTATATATCTTACCCTATTTTTAGCTCTCTTTCCTCGTCTTTCATTCTCTGCGTTTTCTTTACGTATTCGTGGAGATTATACGTCATGTACCTTTTCTTCTCGCTTTTGGTTTTGCTACGATGTTCTTAATTGGGACTACTCGTAAATGACTGGTAGTTTCAATTACTTTTGTATCGTTATCGTTAACGTTACATTGTCACTGGAGATGGAATCTAAGCTGTACTAAGGCTCAAGCATTCGTTCAACAGCAGGTCAGATTGCTTAGTTATTGCCTGTACTAATAAACATAGTATTGCTGAATTTACTTTCGAACCTGTTATATTACAAAGCAATTTTAATGAACTGGTTACCTGTGTTGCAATATCGGTGCCCTATTGATATCCGAATCCAGTTAACTTGCATATCAAACTATTAGTTTGAAGATGATTCTGATGAGCACTGAGAAAAAAGGGAAGGTCCACGTATTTCATTCCCTCCCCAATGGCAGGGCTGGCTGCTCGAGATTTCCGAGCTCCTCAGCCGCAGTCATAGATTCCCAGCATACATACGTACATTGCGTATATGTATATGCATTTTGGGATTAAGGATGGGTGTGGTCAGGATAGGATCGGAAGGAACGGAATTAGGGTTCTGAGGGGAAAAATACTACCCCAGCATTAGTCTAAGTAGCCGCACATCTTGTGCATATACGCAGTGACCATACCACTACATGTGTATGAGGAGAACCCCCTAAAAAATCTCACACAGGTCGTGTCACCACTACACTACCACTGGTGGTCAAACCACTATGGTACGCCGTTGTCTAGTGAATTCAGATCGCATTCTATGAATATTACTGCAAACATATAATAAAACAGATGTTTTAGTAATACGTGAAATTTTCATTACTAAAAGGGTTAATTGTAATGAACAGGTGATATTTGCGTAAATAAATATGTGTAATGTGAAGTCAGGCTTACAGCGGAAGTATTAACATGTTTACACTATGTATGAAAGTTAGTGTGCTGATAATAATCAACTGCCCGGTATTAATTGTTTATTTCAGTTAAATGAATGAACTCAGGGCAGGAATTATTAGTAGGTAATAATTATTATTACATTGCTTATTAATAAAATCATAACAGGAAACTGGAATTTTATATACAGGTTAGGTCTTCATATATACAGATCTGGATTGTTTAGAATTAAACCGGGTAATTAGTGAGATTATCTGTAGTGCTGGTGTAAGGGTAAATATGGACACGTTAACAGCATATTCTGAGTGATATTTGGGGAACTGTAATGTCGCATTCGGAGTAGAAACTGCAGGCAACGTTTAAAGGGTTAGAATCGTTAAGGGAGCCTACTGTTAAGTAGAAGTAGCTAATTAACTGCGTCCTTCATCAATCATTTAGCACCGATATAGGAGCGTTGGCACCACTAATAGCATTGTATGAATGAACAGGTTTTACTATTATGTAAAGGGGTCTTATAATGATAAAGGGATGGTCATTCGCTTAGAAATCTTTAGTTTTAGCCTCCGGTAAACTAACGACTTCTTACCCTAGTTAAGTTTGTGCACCTTTCTCAGTACTTTTGCCCTCCAAGAATATTATACATAAAAGTGTGCGTAGATAAATATAGGGTACGGATCAGGTTAATGATATGGGTAAGGGATACGCAATACTCATCAGGATTACTGGTCTGGTTACTTGTCTGGATAATAATACAGGTGCAGGATTACACAACATGCTGGTCATGATACTGGTAGTAGTTATTTATCAAGATACAAGGTCAAGATACTAGTTGCATTATGGACCTAAGGTAGGCTACCTGAATATTATTGTTGTTTTCTGTTAACATTTTAACTAATCTTATGGTGAACAAATTTTTGTATTATCTTACGGCAAAGAACCGAATATCTTCCGAAAATTGTACACAACCTAGTACTTATGAATATGGACTTTTCCTGTTCTCAAAACTTAATTTACCACTTCGTGGAAAGGGATTTTCGGGCATAGTGTTACGGGTGAAACGGGCAGAAGGATTTGTCGTAACAGATAAGTCGTAGTTGCCGTTACCATAGTCAAATGGTTGGGGTGAATGTTGCTTTGCGCGTAGGGTGAATGGAATATCATAAATCAAGTCAGAGAAAGTCATGAATCAAAGAGCGCCAGAATGTTTAAAATCAACGGTACTGGTATAATTAGCACACAAATAAACTCTACGACTCCACAGCAATGTTTAAAAACAAACAGACTTACTTCCCTTTCGAAGCATTCAACCAGGTGAATCAGCAGAAAGGATCCTGGACTGTTGCTAAGACAAAAAGCTTCAAAATAGTCGCACGCATTGAAAAGACAACGTAAGCGTGTTATGAGACCAATTGTAGAGGTCGTCAATCTCAGTTACTCAAACTTTACTTTATCAATGAATTTCTACATTCAAAAAGCATAACCTTAAATCCAATAATAGTATCACAAAATTTAATAAAACACCTAATACTTAAAACTTTTGTCAAAATCATAAACAGGACAAAATTTCGTTGTCACTGCGAGGCTGAACAATTTCTAAATTCTTAAACGTACAGACAAAAGAACTAGAACAAAAAAATTATCTCACACACATAAGTTTGTTTTCTTAATACCGAAATCGTCAAGTTATACCACTCTGAGTTGGAGAGAAATCACACAATTCATAAACACTTCTGTATTATAAGTGTTTTGTAACTATCGTTTCATATTGGTTGAGTTGATCCGCCTTATTCCACAGTTTTTGCTTTTTTGAGCACGATGTTTCGTAAGTCGACTCTGCCTCCGTCATCAGGCTTAGTCCTGAAAAGGACTATTTTCCACTTGAGTCGAATTCATATGTTATTTTTCCCAAAGCACTTGACTACTCTCAGATTCCAACTTGGTACCTTTCACTTAAACCGCTGACACCTTAATCGCTGAGTCACTGAGTAATCCAACATATATTTTTAGAACTTATACACTCTATATATATATATATATATATATATATATATATATATATATATATATATATATATATATATATATATATATATATATATAAATATTAAAATAATATGGATTACTCAGTAACTCAGCGGTAAAGGTGTCAGATTAGTAAGTGAAAGGTATCATGTTCGAATCTGAGAGTAGTCAGGTGCTTGAGAAAAAATTATATAACATATGAATTCAACCCAAGTGCGATAACAGTCCTTCTCAGGGCTAAGCCTGATGACGGAAGCAGAGTCCGCTTCCGAAACGTCGCGCTCAAAAAGCAAAAACTGTAGAAATAGGCCGATAAACTCAACTTATATGAAACCACAGTTAAAAAACACTTATAATTCAGAAATACACCTATATTATAAATAAATATTCGGAAGAACTGATTTAAATATAAAGTTCGTACATTTATTTTCACGTAAAATCATCAGTTAGCGTTTCTGGTGATATTTGTCTGTGTAGTAATTTTACAGGACGAAACTAATGCGTCTCAAACTGAAATTAACCAAATCTCTAAACACAGCTGTTAACCATAAAATAAACGTTAAAGTAAACATGCGGAAAGCGTTTCTGTAACTAAATACCCATTCAAATTTACGATCACTAACGCTGTTCACAACATACATATGCACAAAGAAAACAATAATAGGGCAAAAACACAAATTAAATAAGTTCGCAGTTTTAACACGTTTTCGAAAGGTCTTTTTTTCTCAAATCTCAGCTACAGGGTACGGGTATGGACCCAACCGTTGAAACGGTCTTCGTAGTGGGTAGACAACCAGAATCTTGAATTCTTTCTTTATTAATAAACCCTATCAGTAAACAAAATGCTTACTGTCCACTCACAAATGAACCGTGAAAACTCAAGTCTAGCCCTCTTATTAACTGTCCACATGGTTTGTTTACTAACAAAAATATGCCTCTTATTTAGACGAAATACTTTAGCAACACACGCAATTTATTGTCTACGTTTAAACAACATTGTAGGTAATTATTAACAACGGTTGTTCCTTAAGCAAAACACCAAGCACGGCACATGTATCAATCCGCTTAAAGCATAAGACTGATCCAAGAAATAGGAAATGACTAAAAATCAACACTTTCCCTTCTCAATGGAAACTAGGATGTTACTTATAATCGACGAAATACTAACACAAAAATCTCACTGGGGTAATTGAAACCTTTTCATAATCCACCTGGTCAATCGTCTTTCAACCGACTATGACAACTGCCTTTTACTGATTGACTAAAAAGAATCAAAAACAAAACCCTTTATCCCACTGCATCCCGTCATCTTTAACACTATCTCACGAGAAAAATATACAAGTTACACGTGTCTTAACTAAACCCGATAACTAGAATGTAGACAGTAAACAACCTTGCTTTTCAATAACACAACCCACATCCCGAAAATAAACTGCTCCATTAACAACATAAACGAATTGGTAGACTATGAAGTACGCCGAACCACTTAATCGCGTTACGAGATTCAAAACCTCAAGGAGAAGCTTAAGCATAAACTTCGATGACGGCAACTCCAAAGTGCCAGTCCCCGATAAGAACATGTGATATTACCTTTCTTAAAACGCAATGAAAAAATTCTCAAAACAAATTTATTTTCGTTTAATGAAACTACAATAACAAAACAAAACAATATTCACGTAAAATTAGATTTTTTCAAAATCCTATTTAAGACTTCCCAAGATATTAATGAAGGAACAATTTCTAAGCCAAATTCAACCACACGTGACAATCGATGGATTAAAATGAAATACGACGAATGAAAAGAAAGCCATTCCTTCACCAGACTATAAATATTGTATGCCTGAATATATCAAGCATCGACATATGTAAATCGCTTCAGATTGGTGCTATTTTGAAGGTGAGAAAGTAAATGTACCCGAAAATTAATTAAAAAAATGGTTTATTTACCCATTCCTTCACCAGACTATAAATATTGTATGGCTGAATATATCAAGCATTGACATATGTAAATCGCTTCAGATTGGTGCTATTTTGAAAGTGAGAAAGTAAATGTACCCGAAAATTAATTAAAAAAATGGTTTATTCACCCATTCTCGGAAATTTTTGGTCATGGTGGAGATATGTCATTTGTTAATTTTTTAGGTTTTTGCGCAATATTTGTTACAGTATTAACTGACAGTAGAATTGGATAATACTTAAAATTGGGGGTTTCCTCGACTGCTCAGAGGTCGGGGAGGGTTTTGTGTAGTAAATGTTGCGCTCATAAATAAGTCAAAATAGGGGTTGGGATTGACATAAAAACCGGAAAGGGCGCCAGAGTATTTGAAGTGATACAATTGGGATTGAAATGCCTAATTACGCCAGTTCACAGCACTCTTAAATACCCAAATAACTCGATTAACTGAACGTAATCACAGGTGGTCCTGGGACCAGCAGATCTTCGCTAACCTGAAGGGCTACAAATAATGTCGCACGCTCGGCTAAAATAATTGCGTGCTGCAAAAATCAGTCACCAATCTGATCAAAAACAATTCTGGTGTTACGTTACTTTATCCAATAAATTTGAATTTTAAAGTAATTTCTCTTTCAAGAAAAGGAATCACTTCAATTCGATTTTACAACCCCTTTAAATCCCTCAAACGGCTATAAAAATATGCTCAAATTCATGAAAACTAATGCGTTAACGCATAAACCCTTAAATGTTACGTTATATTTAGATAACCGCTTGTAAAGCTTTTGAACGTAATTACTTTACTTAAAAATAAACACAAAAACTTTGACGTTAACACAATAGCGGTTATCTAAATGTTACGTTATATTTAGATAACCGCTTGTAAAGCTTTCGAACGTAATTACTTTACTTAAAAATAAACACAAAAACTTTGACGTTAATGCAATGACCTAATTCTTAAAAAAACATTTAATATGCACGTAAGTATTGTGCTGTATGAATGCTGAACGAATGGTTTCACAGCTGGATTCACATTACAGAAAACAACAGTTTGTTAACCTAAAGATGTGTATTATAAAATCACCACTCTCGATATAATCACACAATTGCTACATTAATTTTTCTTCGAAGCTAAATCATTTAATTTACTTAATAGACGGTGATACTAGCTAGTTTCGACGTCGGCCTTTACTGAAATTAAAAAAATATTATTCTATACCAGAAAACTCATAGTATGGCCCAACTTGTGAACGTTTCGCTTCTAAGCTGCGTTTGAATTAAAATTACAATTGGTTGTACGATACACTACTCATTATCTTTACTCGTTGTTGCTTGACTTTTGTCTATTAATTTTCTAGCAATGAATGGCGTTTGTTATCGTTCAAACAAAAAGCTGAAGTATTTACACGTTGCTTGTTCACTATACTCTATAATTTCAAAAGAACGAAAAGCTTATCTATTTACAGCGAGTTAGTGGTTATCGACGAACTGTGAAACAAATGTCTGGAAATTAGGAACGAACGTTCAGTTTCTTCCGTATAAAAGCGATAACTACCCCAGATAACAGTAAAAGCACTAGGTAAAAATAACGCTTTTTTGAATTTCGACTAAATGGACTTAACAATATCTCAACCTCATGATGGTTGAACGACTCAATAAGATTCCCTCAAGGGTTTCTCTGAGATGATGTTCGTACCAACGGAAGTTCTTTCAAAACGGATTATGGATAACGTCGTCCCGTGGTAGCTCACTCATTGCCGTAACGGTAACCTGTTAACACCTCTTGCGTTTATACTAGATTTGACCCTCTTAAATTATTCATTTGGTGCTCCATTCGATTTCTATATTACTACTACTTAATTAGCTAATCATAAAAAAGGTTACTTACATGTTCTGAATACGAATCCTACTCGAGAGCAGTCGGAAAAATTGCATCACCAAAAAAACGACATCTTGTAAATTGAAATTTTCATAACTACGCTAGACTTTAATGCCTCGTACCTACAAGCTAAACCCTTTGTTTAAGACCAAAAATCTTTATCGAAATATTCCGACAAATTGTCGCCTAAAACGTCTTAATAAACAGTGAAGTTTCTTTTCTGCACTATCTTTAAATACGAAGTAACAATTTCAATGTGTTCGGTAATTTCCCTATGACGTCATTTTAATGTAGATGGTTATAGTAAACGGTATCTATAAAATTACAAACAACTCTTATTTACAAAGAAATTAATTAATATTTCATCTCAAATTTCTAAAAGGGTTTCACTAATATCGTTGCCAATACGTAAATTACTTTTTCATTTTAAACATGAATTTATACTACATTTCAGAAGTCAGGTTCTAATAAACAGTTTATAATTTCGACATAAACGGCAAATAATCGATAAAATCACGGCCACATGACATATTCTTTAGTCGAGTTGATCGTGCAAAGACTGATATATAATCGTTTCATTCCAGTAACTGAACCTTCAGTCACTATGAAATATAAGTAAATGATCAAGTGTGGTGATTTTTAATATTATTGCAAACGTTAAATTTAATACCTAATAATAATTTTTCAGTAAAATATATAGTAACTCTTTCCATATACGGTTAACCATAACAGCACATCTACGTTAACATAAAAAATTACATAGTCATTTTAAAAATTCAATAAAAGGTAAACTTAATGCATTTAATCACATGCGTTTAAATAAAACACAAATCAACCCATTATTTAAATTTAAACTTCAACTCAAGCGTTTAATGCGGAAGAAAACTGAAGACCTAATTTACAATTTAAATCAAAAATGGAATGTAAAATGGCGTAGTTAAGTACTAAACAAACCTTTTCGCAATTTAATTTCAAACTTTTAGAATGGTATAAGTTTTAATGATTGCGTTCACGATGCATTTGGAAGATGGAGAAGTTTTAGGTTCGTGTATTTAAAGATATTAAGCTTAGTTATAACATAATATATAAGACTGATGTACACCAGTTACATTTCTTTCTTTATGTTTGCTTGATTAAGGCAGGTTTAATCGAGTTTTAACATCTTGAGTATATACATATTATACAATAGCAATAATTTATTGTTCAACGGTAAATGTATCGTATCAAATAATAGAACAAGTAGATGCAAAACTATATTAATGTTCATAAATATATAGAACGTCTTACAGTTGAGTTCACCTATCTAATAACTTTGTGCATATAAACAAGGCTGTTACTAACAAACAATAATATAAAATGAATTGACAACTGGTGTAGCTTATACGTGCTCAATAATTAAATGAACAGTAAATCTAATAGAACAAGTAAATATTCAAGATTAATCGATGTGTCCCAATTATTACGCAAGAGAAGAAGCACACATGTCAGAGTTTAACTAGTGAAATTGAATCTACTACACTAAACAGAAATACTGACAAACTAGCACTAAGAATACAAATTGCAAATTTCATTCGAAATGAAAATAATATAGAAATTCAGTTAAGAGTGATCTTGACTTTATTCACCACTGCGTTTAATAAACCACTCCTCATACACCTCAAATAACAGCACAGAGGACGTCAAGATATATAAAATTACATCAATAATGTTGTGGGGTGCAGATTATTAAAAAGATTTAACTCTGTAAATTACACTTGTGTATTTTAGATAAATATTTGCAAAAGTTATAACTTTCAACAGTTATTGCGGATGTTGTCATCAGTGACAACAGTTGCAATTTTCGAAATATTTAACAATAATAAAACTAATTGCCTATAAGAACCATAAAACTACACACACCCAAAACATATCCTATCTTTACATAATACTAGTATAAGCTGAAAATTCGGATTGAACCCGAATGAATAGTTCAATGCAATAACGTAAAGTTATGACCTACATCAACTGTAATGAAAATGGTGCAGGTTAAATCACTTTTAGGGTTATTAGTTTATTTATATTATAAAAAACACTACAAAATGCGAAGTCTGTTATTGTTTTTGTTAACGCTGTATTCAACTCTACTAAATATTAATATTAGCTTTACTTTACGCACAAAAACGACATATACCTACGACTTTAACGTTATAATGTTTATTACTGCACAAATATCAAATTGTGTAAAATTTTCATAATTTTCTTCTTCATAGAAACTTGCATAAGTGGAGGAAGTAAACATTATTATTTCTTCACAATAATGTTATAAAATCTGAACAAAAAGCACCGTAATATCAATATTCTTCAATAAAGTAGAGGTATAAGTATTGACGTAAAGTATGCCGTATTTCATTTTACTACTAATCCAGGCGTAATAAGAACAGCGACAATGTATCATCTTCCAAAACGTAATAATACACAGAAACAACGTGTTATATTACAACTGCTTGATTTACTTAACATTTTTAATGCTAAACCCAGACAGGTAATGATTTCAGGGTTTTCAAAAGCTTGCGGGATTTTTAAATATAACAAATGAATACAAAAGCACAAAGATAATTGCAATCATATATAGAGCAAAGTCAATGCAATAAAGGGCATGCATTGCAACGTACCAATTTTTTGCAATCGTTATCTTAATGCACGTTCTGAATTCGTGTTATTATTTGTAAATATATTTACATTACTTGGATATATTTGGGCACCTTTTTTTTCAATGATTGCATTTTGGTGAAGATCTAGCCACATCAATTTTGTTTTATGCTCAAGGCGAGTCTGAGTTCATTTCCCGTTCCTTCTGCGTTTCAATGCATATCGTATCTTGTTACTTTCCGGCACAAGGTATACAATTGCTGTTAATTACAGTTTTGTATTAATTTATTATATCGAATAGGGCAAACCCTCCCGTGTGTTAAGATAAACCTTAAATTGAGTTAAGAAGTTTCGTATTGTTTATAATTGATGACATCTGGAGAGAGCGTGATAGATGATATCACGATGTAAAAAAATGGTGTACATGGTGATGCAATTCTCGTTATCTTCAAGATAACGTATGCTGTTAATTTCGCCTGCTTTAGTAGCGACAACATCTGTGCTGGTTGCCCTGCTTAGCATACATTACGTTTACCTTTACCTTATTGCAAAGTGCTGGAATTTATTTCATCTGATACGTTTTCTTATGGTATTTATCGTTATGAAATGAAGTTCTCGACCGCAAGTCACTTCAATATAATGGATTAACCTTATTTTGAGTATAAAACAAGTAAGTACATATCCTTTTAGTACAAATTATATTGTTATTTCTATTAAGTGGACAAATTAGATGAATTGATTTACGAACATTAAAGTGAAGCTAGTCTAATATTATTTCGGAAATTTTAATACATAGTGCTGCTGTCATCCAATTCTTCGCCCACTTTTCTGATATCATCGAACTATATGTACAGAGGTCTTCCTACGCCCCGTTTTCGTGTCCATTGTTTTTATTCAGTTGTTATATTTGTTTATTTGTTAGTTTCCATTCAAGCCGTATGGCCTGCCTACTTTCATTAGAGTGTGACCTACGTCCTCCATTTTAGTTAGTTGTATGATCCTCTCAGTTGGTATTTTGTCTTTGAGATTGATATTCTATATTGCTCGTTCCATGTTCCTTTGTGTCACTTTTATCTCGTGCAGTGTTATTTTTGTAAAGGCCATAACCTTACATCCGTAGTATTTGTTGACATAGCACAAACTTTGTTATTACATTGAAGTTATACAGTCTCAATCATTTTTCATTTTTAAACAATATTGCGTAAATATAAGTTGTATGTTAAGTATGACATAAGTGTCAATTAAGAATAAGTTTACTATCGTAAAACTTTGCGAAAAGTTATGAATTATTTTATTTGCTTCTAAGCTGAAATTAATAACTAGATATTATTTTGTTTCATAAAAATACACAAATATATACAGCTGTTTTACTGTTTATTCAGATTACATGGGGTAACTAAAGTACAACTTTCTCAATTTTTGTTGTATTTTAATTATTTAACCCATAAAAATTGAGTGGTGTCCAACGATATGCTTAATTGAGTATAGCTATGGAAATATCTCTGCCTCTTTTAAGATCTGGGAAGTAAAAGGTCTCTCAATCTACAGTAAGTTTCGTAAATAATTTACCATCCTGAGCTAGACCGTGGTGCAAACTTACCTTTTTATTGAAGCGTCTAAAAGGAAGTGGTACTTATATTTTTACTTTTTTGTTATAGCATCCTTAATGAAACGTAAAGCAAGAATGACGCTCTATGAACTGGGATGCTCAAAACAATTGGATTTAGATCAAATATCGCAACGTGCATTAAAAATATAACGTGTACTCAACAATAACGTAAGGATATCAATGTATGACACCTAATTTAAACGTTAATAGACATACCAAACTATTCTTTAACATAACGCTGACGATAATATAATGAAATTTATGAATCACCAACAAAATCCAAAATATTAAGACGAATAACGATAGCTAACAGGTGACACGTTACACATGCTATTTAGTCACCGGAAAGCAATAAAAAAATTAATAAGGCTGGGAGGAATTTAAAATTGTGCAATGAGCTATCTGAAGTATTACAATCTATCTGTGTTTATCATCACCAGAACAGACAACATTCTTACTACATTTGTTTCCACAGGCACATTCGCAATCAAACTGCAAGAAAACTAACCAAAAAGTAACATTAAACTCGAACGATCGCCTTAAAGCTGAACTGAAACTAAAACTGTAGACCAATTCTGCCTAACTATAATATACCATACTTGCCTGTATACAAAATTTGAAAAATAGGGTTTCAAGTATTTGACATGAAATTGGCCAGCATCCTTTTTATTTGAATCTTGGAGTTCAAAAACGAGAGAAGGTACAATTCCTTTTTCACACCACATTACTAACATTTAAAGCTAGAAGACGTGTACGCAAATTATATTGTTTTTAAAAATTATATTAATCTTATTCAATACATAAAGAAAAAGTTTACCTCGAATGGGATTGGAACCTAAGATATGCACTTTGCTAGGGTACCGCTCTAACTAACTGAGCTATCGAGATACAAGCCCAATCAATATAAATTTTGTATTTTTTTCAATTTCGCAGATATCATTTAAACCTTTTCTTGAAGTGATTATATACTTCGGGTCGAAAAGCATTTTCCTCGGACCAAAAAAAAAACGATTTGCAAGCTATACATTATCTACGGGACCAGAAATACCGTAGAAACTGAGACATGACAACCGACAACTCTATGACGAATCATACGAGTTGCTTGGGCAATTTAAGTAATATATGTTTCTAATTCGCTATGGTTGTCCTCGTGGAAATAGCCTGTTAGTAACTTTATTAACTCTTCCGGTAGGGTTGACTTAGTACCTAATATTATATGTACGGAGCGCTTCGGAAACAGTTTGCAATTGAATAACAAGCTAAATGTTGAGACACGCCATAAATTGAGAACATTTGTTCTTTAAGAAAACGTATAAATGGTTCTTAGTAGTCTTACGAAGAAGTTGAACTAAGAGAGAGTGAAACCTAATACATTTACTAACAGACAACTTTAACTTTGTATAATAGTGTTTCTCAGTAATTCGAGCCATAGTTCTCAAAATACGAATCAGCAGGATAAACATGAGATTACTTTAATATAGGATCACAACGATTTATTAGTTATAACCTCCAATGAAAAATATTTCACTCAAGCAGAATCCTAAACAGAAGATACTTAGGCAAATAATTATCAAGCATACGAAAATCCTGGTAATCTGGAGTGGACTTTAATTTCTCACCTAAGTGCTGCATAATCTGTAAGACCGCTAACTCTTTACCTTCAAAGTAACCACAAAAATGTTCAATACGAGAAATACTTCCAAAAAGTTTTGTTTCTGTAGGTGCATACTTTTTTCAGCATCAGTTAGTGTACGACTTGAAATAAGAAGGCGCCAATCTGAATGAAAGATTTATTATTAAAAACGGAGACATAAAAATGGGAGAGAAGGTAGTGTGCTATTTAATTGTCTTAAATGCTGATTTAGCTTCATCAGTCGAGAAGAGAACTTATATGGTGGTTGAAAGTTCGGCTAAATCCTTGATAAATCTACGATAACTTATGAGGTCACAAACACGATAGTATTCCTAGGGCTAGGAAAATACTAACTGCTGAAACCTCTTCAGGATCATTCGATAACCTTGTTTGTCAGCAACACTTAAAGAGAATTTTGGCAAAATTCACATTTGTCACGATTAATAGAGAGCAATAGAATCGGAAACACAACGCCTAGGTTATTCAATATAAAATCGTTAGTAATCTTTCTTTGACACACTATTTAACCCTTCGCCGGGCGAAATACGGAAAATCGCTACTTAGGACGCAACACATCTATTAGATTAAAATACAGCTTTTTTGGAATAAACATCTACTTTACTTGCAAATTTAACTGAAAAATGAAACAAATTTCTTCTGATGGTTTAAGAAATGATAACAGAACAAGAGACTATAAAACTGTCTACATCAACATCATACTGTTCAAATTTTGATTTGTAACAGGTTTCACAAATTGTTGTTGCATGTTCTAATCACACATTATGAGCACGGCTTTTCAGCAATGTTTTTAATATCGTTGTATTTTAATTTTAATACAGCTGACACATTTCTTACTTTTGTTTGGATCACGTGAAGGTTCTTCTTGAGTTGTGGTGGGATGGATTGTGTCGTAACCCAGGTGTACCCTATCATGAAACGTGTAATTTGAATTTGTTCGCATTAATGCAAATTCAAGAGACAAAACAATAGCTGAAGGATGCATCTTAATTTGACTGATAAGATGCTATTATTAATTGCTTAAATTGATGTCACTGAGAATGATGCTACTCCGGCTAATGTTAGGCTTACTCCAATTAATAGCTTAAATCTCCCTTACTGGCCGTGATTAAATAATCAGAGTTGATTTACAAATCTGATCTAGAACTCGCAAAATTCTAACCTGATTAAACAAACAGTGGTCGTCTAGGGGGCAAATAACCTACGTTGTGTAATGTGCATGAGATAGGGTCGGATAAGGCTAATTTGTTGCATAAGGTGGCAAGGTAATTAAATGAAACAAAACTATAATTGAGATGAACGAGTTGCGCTACCTGGTGATTCGCTCGTCATCCTATTTACATCGGGAGAAAAAGAATCACCAAGAAAACTCCCTTTATTCCAATAATAATCACACAAAGAAAAACACAAAGATCAGGTAACACAAGTAAATCGCAATCAAAGGATTAAATAGGTATCAACACTACTCTATCGGTATTAAAGGCGTACAAAATCTATAACATTGCCTAAAACGAAGTTTAGTCACAAATAAACATAAAATCAAGTCTACAAATGGTTTCAAATTAAAGCAAAATAAACAGGTAATAAATAACAAACAGGGGATCCCTTTTGGAACCAATTCCTGTCTGCTTTTAGGTAAATAATTACATATAAAGCATTATACAGGGTGTGGGACAACCGGACATAAACAGAACACAAAAAAAAACAAAGGACATCATTAAAACAAGTTAAAAGGGCGTACCTTACAAAATTTAAATATCACCAAAATGAAATGCAAAGCAATTTCAATAACTACACATAAAGGCAATAAACATAAACAGTGTGATCGTATCCACAATAAGATCGTCAGTCAATCATAAAAAAAAGGGAAGAGGGTTATCCCGACCATGTGGCCCTTTTGTTTAACCAATCATGGCGGTTTTTAACACCCAAATACATTAAGCACTCTAGTAATACATATTACAAATTCAACCTACATAAAAAAATAACAACAGAAAGTTAAACAGGTTACAGATTATTTAAGTAGATAAAAATGAAAAAGGGCAAGTACGTTACACATACAAATTTGTGGATAAGAGCACAACAAATGATACACATGGACAGTAACAATAAATGATATAATTGCGTACACAGAAAAACCATTCGTGGCCAAACACATTTAATACGCAGTTGAGACAAAGTATAACATCTGAAACAAAGCCCTGCAAAACACCGATTCACCTACATGATTAGTAGGTATTATTACAAATGCACGATAATAAAACGGGCGATCCCTTCTCTCAATTTTTCTTAGGCATAAAACAAAACACAAAAATATCGACATATAGGCATATAACGGTAACAAGTGAGACGTTTGGATAGATATATAGATAACTAGATCATTAGGATCAGCTTTCTGATTTTATACCTATGATCGTTTGTGTTTTTATCACTATAAATACACAGAATTATCAATACACAAGATAGAACACATAAAAAAAAAGGAGAGCGAGCTTCTCTGTGCCTGCATAATTTCAATGAAAACAACAGCTTTGCAAGTCAGTGTTTCAGTTTGGTTTTAACAATTTAAATGAGTAGGTAGAATGACCTTTTCTGTGTAATTTCACAAACCGTAAAATCTTTTCTTTTACTTACATTATCAATGTAGGTTATCCTTTTAAGCTTTCACCAGCACAAATGTTTAAATACTCGGATTTATCGATTAACACAAAAGAAAAGACGATTTTAGATTGATCAACACAACACAACAGTTTCACAAGGTAACTCTTACAAAAAAAAGATCTAATTTACCAAACACAAAATCGATGTCAAATCTTAATAACGCACGCTTTGAAAATTCAAATGCAACTCCCCTATTCTAAGCACAACAACCGTTTTTGTTCCATCACCCCCTATTTTCCATATCAACTAACAAAAGCAATAAAAATATTTCGTGTGAACGCTTTTGCCTTTAATTATGAAAAGAAACATTATTTCTAATTAACATGTGCAATCAACTGTAGAAATCCTGTATTTAAAATATCACATTTCAACCCATGAACAACTTATGCTTTGACCGCGGTGTAATTTTTTGTATAATACTGACATTTTTATTTTCCAAACGCATTTATAAACATCTTTAGCAATTTGTCTTGCTCTTTCGATAAATGCAGTTTAGCCTGCACCTGCAACTTCAAAACATCTGGTTGCGGGCCACCCTCAGTTAAAATCCTACACAAATATAGAAATACAAACCATTCTCAAATAACAATTATTATATAATAACTTTTAGTAATTATCTTTTGCTATCGCGACAACAATTTTAATCGGAATATTTTCAATGTATTCATCAAATTTTCGTAGTGTGCCACCTACAATTGTTTCCAATTTTCGTTGAAGATCGAACGGAATTGCTCTTTTTTCCGTCGTCCTTCGCTGTAGATGTGCTTCTGTCAAAATACCACTTAACTTCTTTAGAAATGTAAATTTTTTTCACTTGTTTACCATTTCCCATGCATAATACTTGATAGTTTATTCCGCCAAAATTCAGTAAAAAAAGCTGTTAATGGCCAACGACGAGAGTTCACCTGAGCATTGAATGTTGCACACATCTTATCGACCAAATGGACACCGGATTAGTTTTATTTTAATATTCAATAATGCGGGGTTTATTTAGATCGCAAGTAATAGTTGCGTGGTTTCTGAAAGCCGAATGTATTGGTCCGTTCGGGCATTCTCTTGCATGTTATGAAATCTGCAGGAAGTTGAGGCTCATTTCTTTACCACACCGACATAAGAAAGTTTCTTGGACTAAAGGAATCCCACAAGTGGTGCCTCTGCCGTTATATTACGCCCCGTGTATTGGTTATATAACTATTTTTACCATGTTCACTGCCTTGTAGCTAATACTAACAGGTCCCTCAGGATGTTTTCCTGGATAAATTATGAAATTTAAAGCATATCAAACCTTCTAAAAAATTTCTGTTTAAAATTAACTTGGTTTGGATAGATATTTGATCCAAACGAGTAGTTTTCCTTGCAGTTTTCTGCACTGTCAATTGGAACATTCCAAATGGTAGCAACTTTGTCATATTTTCTTATTTCTCCTCGAGTCTCTGTATCATTGAAGCGAATACAGTGCATCAAACACTTAAACCGCTTTTCTATACGAAATATCTCCTCCATAGCCAGTTCTTCCAAATCTTGCCTATTACTGTAAAGAACACCTTCGAGATAAAAAAAGGAAAAATCAATGTATTTCATTCCCTCCCTAAGGGAAGGGCGGACTGCTTGAGCTTTCCAAGCTCGTTTAGCCACAATTATAAATCCCCAACACACAACATTGGTTATGTACCTATGCATCGTGAGATAAAGGATAGGAGCGGTCAGGATAGGATCGAAAGTAACGGTGTTAGTAATCTGAGGGGGCAGATACTGCCTCGGTATTCGCCGAAATAGCCACATATGGTGTGCCTAGACGCAGGGTAGGCGGTAACGGGATAGTGCTTCCGACTGGTAACTTTAGTGACACATGACACTAAGTATCTTTAAGTGACCCCTGGTGCCGTCGTTCTGCGAATTTACTAACTAAATCGGTGATTGTGGCTTATCAAGGCGTTAAAGTAAGGAATGTCATTATTTATAGTTTGTTCGATTGCTGTATTTCGCCACCTTGAATATTTTGGTAAGTTGTTGGAAAGCCTCAAGTGTATCATGTTCCTCTCGAATACCTCCCACTTCATTAGTAAACTGAAAACGCCGATTCTAGATTATAACCTTTACAAGAGATTTGTTACTCACCTCTCCATGAAAATCATTGAAGCATGCGAGCAACGCGCAACACGATTCATTTTTCTACCGCCTAACAGCAGTTATGCCCCTTCAGAATTAAACTTCATATTAATTGGCGTCACGGAGCGAGAAAAACATAAAATTAGGCTTCCGAGCAACAGGGATACCCTCAATCAACCAAATGGGGGTCGTGAAAGGTCTTCCAGACTACGGCAACGATCTACACCCTGATAAACTCAAGGAAACTTTCAAAGAAATGATTAAAAAACCTGTTGTGCACACGAAGGTGCCATTAAGCAGGAAAAGAAAGTTGAATATAAAATCGAGAGAGTCCTTTTCATTGAAAAGTTCCGAAGAACAATAAGAAGCCATAGATTTACGTAGAGAGTCGGCAAATACATTTTTATTTCCAGAAATCGAAGACGAAGCAGTGATAAACTTTGAGTTTGCATTTTTTTAATGAAGATTTTTTAGTTTTATTTCATTTTCAAAGCTCCGTTTCATGTTTGTATAAAGAAATCATTTTTTATTTAGAGTTTTATAGTGCATTTCTGTATTCATAATATATCTTGTCGAAAGAAACACATGTGAACCTGTTTCTTGGCGGTTTCTTTTCACGTAGAGGTTCTATTGTCATTTTTTTTTGTCCCAAGTTAACTTAGGCAGTGCGAAACGGTTTTTAATGCGTTTATAACGACTGTTTCATTTCACTATACTCATGGCCTAAATTGGAACAAACTACAAATTTTACGAAAGTTGGAGGAGGGTTAGTTTGAACCAAAACTTTTTCAGATATCGTGGGCGCGTATGCTGCTTATCGATATTCTAAGAACTGTCATATTAATTAGAACTGTTTTATACGAAGATATTCGGTACTACCAACAAAACTTAGTATATACTGGTGTCAACAAAAATATTTTGAAAAATGTTTGAATGAATTAGTAACGTAAGTACAAAACTTTCCTGGAACCAACACATTGAGAGGATTATCAGAAAAGCGTAAATTACCCTTGCGGTAGTTAGGGGCACTTATGACAAAGCATGGGGCCTGAGACCAAGTATGGTGCGCTGGCTATATACAACGGTAGTCAGATCGGCAATAACCTATGCTGCTTTGGTCTAGTGACCAAAGGTAAAGCAGAAAATCGCCAAACTAAAACTAGGCAAGATAGAAGGACTGTTTAGACATTACGGGGACAATGAGAACCACGCCTACCGCTGCAATGGAGACCCTACCAAACCTCCCTCTCATTGATCTGGTGATTAGGGGGAGGTGAGATTGGGGCTATACAGATTGCAGAATTCACAGTACAATTTATGTTCAGACACAGAGCATAAGAGATTAATTGACAGCATTGGGGGCCCCGTACTTGATATGACCATATGACGCTAAAACCTCTCGTTGCCACACTAATCGAGGTAATAATTTGGGATCGAACAGTGTGGAACCAACAGGGATAAAAAATTTCCACCTGCCAGTCTAATCTGGTACACAGACGGTTCAAAACCCAGGCTGGTGCTGGAGCAAGCATACAGGGTGTGAAGCTAAGGCAAGATATCCTTATACCTCTTGGTAGGCACGCCACCTTTTTCCAAACGGAAATATACGCGATACTTTAATGTGCGCGGGAAAACAATAGAAGGGCCTACAGAGGAAAGCTTATCTGTATCTTATCTGACAGCCAGGTAGCCCTAAAAACACTATCAAGCTTTAAGGTCTCATCTAAACTGGTTTGGGATTGTTACAGCCTGGCAGAAAGGAACAAGGTAACTCTTTTATGGGTCCCTGGCGAATATGGGATCTAAGGAAACGAAAAGGTACATAAACTCGCACGACAGGGATTAGCTTGCCCCTTTTATGGCCCATGACCTGCAGTGGGGGTAAGAAGAACCGTAATCCGTAGCTATATCATCGAATGGATTCGCGAGCAGCATTAAGTACACTGGATAAACAGACCAGGGCTAACACACAGCAAGGGACCTTACGTAAACAGAACCACAGAACTGCTCACGCTAAGCAGGACACAGCTTAGGATCCTTACCGGCCTCCTGTCAGGACACGCGCCTGTTAAGAATAGTTTAAGGAAGAAATTTAGTGGTGACCCCACATGTAGATTTTGCGACGAGGAACCAGAAACAGATACACACATCATATGTGACTGTGAGTCAAAGACAGCGGATTTTCGGGTACTCAAAAATAGAACCGGAAGGCTTAAACACACATTTTGTGAGTGACGTGTGCGCTCTGCTACAGGGCGTTAAAATCACAGACTGGATGTAACAAACCACTAGGGAGAACACAATAAGCCATATAGGCTGCAGTGTATCCGGAACCGAGGGTAGGAAAAAAAATGTAAGTACAAATAAGGTCCAGAAACTACTGGTGAGAGTCCTAAGCCCAAAACTTTACTAATGCTCGAAAAATGATCGTTTGTAGGTTAACAATACAAATAACTACTTCAGATCTAGGCCGAAAAAACGTTATAGTTTTTAGTTTGGTAAAACTCATATTTTATACAGTTGCTGATAGTAGTACATACAGGAACCGTTTAACATGTCCATGTACAATCCTGCCAACGTAACATGTTGGCGTTATCAATTATATTTTCAAATGTATTTTTAATGAATTTATAACGTCAGCGCACAAAAATTTTGTATACCACTTGATCAGTCTAGAAAAGTGATACAAATAGGTATTATTGCCACAATAAAATAATATTTTACAGCTGTTGTACACGGATTAAAAGATGTCATTTAACGTGGTAAAAAATACGTTGTTATTGACGACGCACTCTATCTACAAATAACATTACCTTTTCTAAAGCTCTAATTAGTTACATATATCTTAACCCTATGTATACGTTTCATTCATATTTACTTATTAATTTAATTAAAATAGCAACCTTCCATTTCTATACATTTAATTATAGTTTGCGTTGTCATTATATACTGTTATTATACGGTTGTTTGTGAGCTGAACTGCCTATAAATTTAGCATCTAACTTTTGAATTACGGTTTATGTACATGTAGGTTGTGACCTCAATTTGATTATTATACCATCAAACAATAAGTAACTTATATAGTATACGTATATGTGCTTCATTTGGGAATTTATAAGAATTTGTATAAATAATATTAACATAATTTCTGTATGCCGTCTACTTGAAGTTACAATTTTACAATGTACATGTTAATATCAGGTGTGGGTAGCGTCTACGTATCAAGACCTCGTGATCTTAGTCTTTCTGTTGAATACATTTTAAGCCCAACACCGCAATTAACATCGCTCTCAAATCATAGTAAATACTGTCACGTCTTAGCGTAATTTGTGCGGTGGTGTTGAGGTAACCATATTATAACAGAACAAACCTTTAACATCATATTCCAGACATAAACAAACTTAAAAAGTATACATTTGATTTTGTCTACCTGGTCGACACAGAATTTATGTCTATTTAAGTAGCTATCTTAACTGTGGAGTATAATTTTCACTCTATAGATTTTAGAAATAGACTTTTTTTTGTTTTATTGTAAGTAAACGTTTAATTAAAACGGAAAAGTATAGATTAAATACACAGACACAGTAGTTGGAAAGGAATGCAATTTAATTTAAACAATGATTTTATTTAAGAATTAGTCGATTAGGTCGATGGATGCCAGTTCAGATGCTACCAATCGTATGACTGTAGATTACATAAAGTAGTTCGCTTGATAATAGATGAAATCCTGCCACTATTCGTAATTTATTAAATTTAACTTTAGTTCTATACAGTACGACAAAACTTTCGTAAATTTATCACTGGATTCAATTCGTACCAACAATAATAAGCGATTATTATGTTGTTGTAAAACGTGACATTTAACAAATATTAGTATTTGAGCTTAATAAATGTATTATTGAATTTGTTTTGGTCAAATAGTTTTCCACCCAACCCGCTCATAATATTCAAGCTTAATTAAAAATATCACCACTTAACTGCATGCTAACTCATGAACGTTGACTAATAAAATTTTGAACCATTTACGATAATTTTTAAATACAAAATTGTCGTATAACTGTAATATGTGCTTAGGTACCAATAGTTCTTTCATATATCCGGTGGCGGAGCATACGAATTCGTACTTAAGGAAACTAAAATTAGAAAACAGACATGTGCGTAATATCCTATAATAAAGTTACGATTTACAATAAACAGTTCAAATGCCTTGAACTAGCTAAAGTCCAAAGCGAGTTACATCTGTCGTTGCATTAATAACATGTTAGAAATCTAGTAAATTTTTATCTTCTCGGGAAAAAGAACATAGCAACAAGCTTAGAACAAAAATGGGAAACTTTGCAGTGGTCATTATACTTTATACCGAAACCAAAGATTCTAATAGTTTTTTCTGTTTCAGAGTTAATAAAGACTTTACATTTCGATGTCATCTGAATTAAAATAACCACTACATGACTATATATTGATAGCAGTGGAACCTTCCAACTCCTCTATTCGGAGCGCATGGTCCTTTTTCGTATTTACTTCCTCGTAACTACAATTGTCCTCTTTTTTACTCCATTCTACATTATCTAATAAATTGTTTTGACGAACTTAGACCTTGAAATAGCTGCTTCGGTAATATATTCAAAATTTTGTGCCTAGGTCCTCGAAAAAAACACGTAACTATATCTGACCAGCCTCACATCGGCACCTATCCTCAGTCGATTGCCAGAACCCCGAGTTTCTCTGAGATCTCCTTTAATTAACATAAGCTACTAGAAATCTCAAGCAATATGTGGAAAAAGTTCCTTTTGAGAAAATCATGGAAAGTTACCGCAAGAGCGCATGGATGTAAGGAAACAGACCCCTACCATCTACTGCAGTTGCGTCGTAATGGGTGTACGATTCTTCAACTGCTTATTTGCGAAACTTCAACTCTCTATTTTGCACCTTTTTAAGGAGGCATTCCAAAACATCCCACTTTTTCGCATAATCCTTTCGACTTTAACTTGGAGTTGAATGAGGGCATTCTTAAGTATAGTGAGATCGTCACTATCAGAGTTTATTCATTGTATCCTAACACACACCTTTCTAGAGATACAAAACTTTGTTTTCGCAGTTTGGATCTTTTTTTCTTGGAACTTCAAATAAGTGGAAGTTGTTTTTGGTAATAGATTTGCCTGCCTCTGGCCAATTCTACTTTCTCTAATGTGATCTTCAAAATTGGATAGTTGATCCAGACAAACAAATTCTGACGTTTTTTGGTAAATGTTTAATATCGCTTGGAGCTCTCATCATTATATACAAACTTACCATATTTACGCTCTTCGCTACTATGGCTACACTTCTTGAATTTTTGGAACAGTTTGATTAATTCAGGGCCGAGTACTGGCCAGTTTTTCAAACAAATACGACCTTCAGTCCGTACTATTACGCTACCGTTAAGTTTTAGGGTCTTGATCCTATTGCAATTTTTCACAACCGTACATACTGGTTGATATCCTGATGACTGCAATTTGGTTACGGTTTAGGTATCATAGAATTTTGAACAGCTTCTATTGCGCCCAGGCTCATTATGCTAATTGAAGAATCTTTTAAGGATAAAAGTTGACTACTAATTTATAGCACTCCACGGTCGCAATGTTTCCCATGGTATGCAGGTCACATCTTTCTCGATCTCTGTGAATGAACATTACATTTGAATTGTCTTGGTTATGTACTTCTTGTGTGATTGTTTGGTCCTTGCAGGTTTTTCGGTACTTTCCTTAATATTGCGTTGTAACGTGGTAGGTGGCATCATCAATATTTTACTTTCTCTTTGATAGTAATTTGTACCTTTGATAAGAGCACGCTTATATCCATCTGCGGATAACCCTGTTAAGAGTGTCTCGTTGTGTTGGATAACGTCTTGATGTAAATTTGAAGCGGAGCATCGAATTTCGCCAGCCTCAATTTCTTGGGGATTAACACAAATATAATAGTTCTTTTTGAATTCTGGGAACAAATAGGGACAAAATATTTTACTGCCATAGTCAATATACTAATGCCACTACTCTATTGTATGATTATATAGAAAGCCTGAAAGTAAATCATAACTCAAAATAACGTTCAGATCCCTTCGAAATTTCATCATAATATCGTTTAATTTAGCAAGAATTAGACATTAGCGTCCCAAATTACTTGATTTCAAGGTCAATTCCCAAACAAAGTTTTTACTTGATATTTGATGTCAGGAGAATTCGAGCTCGTTTATTTTTTAAAATCACCACCGCGGCATCACAATGAGTAGCTCGCTTGGGATCCTCTATCACCTGCTTGATTGACTACTACATGATAGTCATTGCCATTCTATTCTCAGACACCGTGCATTGAACGCGTTCTGCAGCTGAAGTCTTAGACTAATACGACTGTTGTTGGTTTTTTGCACATTTAGAGCAGTTTCTAATTACTTCATTTTCTTGGCTAGTTCCCACAGGTCGACATTCCTACCCCCAGCTTATATTGCTGATTTGCTATTTATTATCTCTTTCATTTTTTCCTTTCCGCTACTCTCTTCTGTATTCTGTTTATTGTCCTTCCAAAGGTCTCAAAACCATCAGCAAATAGACAAATCTATACAAGTTCTTGGAATATATGGATGTACAAAGTTTCTGCTGTATAGGCTGTCACCAAAGGTTTACAGTTTCTTCTTCTTCCCCTAACGGCTTTATAGCAGTACAGCTTTATCTTCCAGAGTGACCTAAACTTTAAATAATTCTCCTGATTTCCTATAATTTTTGTGGGATAAGGTGAGTGTTAGCTTCCGTCAAATACGGTTCTTCATCACGTTTACCTTTGTCGTTGTCTTACCATTGTCTTGCACTCCACAACGTCGATTGAATACTTTCTTTGGATATTCTGAACGACATGGATGCATTTTATTAATCAACAACAACGTTTCTCGATATATAGGCTTTCGTTTTCATTAAGAACTTTCGTGTGTGTTAATATTTTTTATTAGTGTTTATTACAACTCTATAATTATTCCGCATTTGTTTTATTATTCCATACTCTTTTTGCTGATTGAATTTCTGATTTCATCATTTGTTTTACTTATTTTTATACACACTGTTGTATTATTTTTAACAATTGTGGATATAAACAATCTGAATTTAGCCTGTCGTGGTAAACTGCTCAGGAATACTTAAGAGGATACATAGAGAGATTTTGAACTGCTAAAGAGATTGCAATGCACGATTACCTTAAATATTTTCGTGTCACAGGTGAGAGGAAAATAAGAATTAGGGGTAGAGCAATGTGGGTTGTGACCGTTTGGCACTACAAGTTAAAATTAGGGTAAGATGTACAATAGTAGTAGTACCCAGACACTGTCCCCTCCACTTTTTTTACGTCACAAGCCCTGCCCCCTTCTATTCTCAAGATAATAATTATCATAAATATATATATATATATATATATATATATATATATATATATATATATATTCTGATAACTCGCCTAATTTGCATTTCCGGTTTTGATGTCACATGTTAAACCGACACTGATAGATGTGACAGAAAAATCCGCAATGAAGCGGATGCACCAAAGGGTATATTCGTAAGTCGCAGAGTACACTATTTCGGTGTTTATAAAACTCACCGTTTCAGGATTCGTCGTAATCCGTTTCCAAAAATACAGGCTCCACCTTAAAGTAGGATAAAATTTACGTGAACATAAGACTGTACACTGCTTAGGTCAATTTACCTAGCTTGCACACTCTGAAAGTGTGGATATGGAGACGTATTTTTTCTATACTTCAAGAATTCTCTAGACACATGCAGTTTTCTTTGTACAGAAGAAACGAAAAGAACGTAACAACTGTCTCCATACCCCCTAACAAATTTACTATTTTCTTATAAATAGAGAAGAAACGTAAAAAACACTTTTTTTCTATAGAATTCTTTAATCCTGAATTAATCGTATTAATCACGGGCTATAAACTGTTATGCATAATAGCCAGTTAATGTGATTAATTTGTGACGAAAGTAAAAAAAAATATCATATTAACTGGGTGTTATTTATTGTGTATAATAACTGGTTAACATGATAAATATTTAGAAACAGCAAATAGTTTGTCATATTAACCAAGAAGAGTGGTTATTATGTTAAATAACCAGATATTATGCATAATAATCAAATTTATATATATATATATATATATATATATATACACTATATATATATATATATATATATATATATATATATATATATATATATATATATATAAAATGGTTAAAACGTATTACAGTGGTGTTGGTTTGCGGAAAGTGAGAGATTAAAACCCTTGACCACCTGCGATTACCAACTTCCTAACTCACTCGCGAATTGAAACAACCATATATGCAATCTAAAAAATATTTACGATAACGAGTATAACAGAGACGCAGCACTAATGTCACAAATGTGTCCTCCAAACATCGTGCCTTCCACCCCCTAACTACCTGGTTAAAGTTTTTATGACTCAACAATCTCATTCGAGGTGACAACAAAAAATGCAGCAATATTGTAGTGTTTCTTTCCTGTTTTAGGTACTTGTAGGAACTAATATTTTTGACCATTCGATGTACCAGATTTAGTATGTAACGTAAAATTACTATTTGCGTCAGGAAACTCTGCGTTTTCCGGTCTAGACCGGAGAAAATAATACTAAATTACAGCTGGTATTCGTTGTAGTGGCTGAACTGATAGAAAATTCGACATAATTGACATTTGACATAAAACAAAGCCTAATCACGTTACCGTGTACGTGTACGCGTGCGTTATTATGCTCGTCTTAGTTCCTAATAAACCACAAATTACATTTATAAATTAATGTAAAACCAACAGACCGGTAAGGTACCTACAAAATTCGAGTAATGAAAAATTTCGCAATTGTATTTTTTAGATTACATTGGTTACTGTCATTTGTCAGTATAGTCAACTTAATTTTAACAGATATGAAATGTTAAAAAGTACAACAATTTTGTTTATCGATTTTAATAACTATTGTTGACGTCCGCACAAAAAGTCTTGTGTATCACTCTGCCATAAAATGGTTTGCGAGCACTCGCAAACACCCATGTTCTGGCCTTGTAATACAAATAACTATTGAATTATAACACCACGGCTGTAAAGAAAACTAATAGGACTAGGTTCATCTCAACTTACACAAACACAAAAGAATTAGCTATACCTTGCGCATTGGTCCTTTAAATGAAAAATTCGGATCACATATCACAGTATAATTATTCTATAGCTATAGATTTTTCTCTTTAATACATTGGACCAATTAATTATGTATGTATAAACGCATCTAAGTTATGCTGTGGCCTGTAGTCCCCAAATTAGCATTTAAATGGGAGAAAGTTATACATTTATGACGCCGAAATCACTATGTTGGCGAGAATAATAACATTGTAGTTGCATATAATTTTTTTATATTGTTTCGAATTTTAGTATTTCTATCACTAAATCCCTTCACATAACTTGCGCTGCTACAACTATTAATACAATAAATAACTTTTTCGCACCCGTACTCATTTATCATAACTTAATGCCATCTAATACCAATTAATTGTTTCTAAGTTAGAAAATTTATAGTTTCGGTTTCTAGCTGTTAGCAAAGCTCAGCCTACAACCCTTCTTACAATTTATTGATAAATTATAAATTAAACTCGTTAGGAGGGAATACAAAACAATATAGCCTCTGAAACATCAGTTAATCAATCGGTCAAAGCATTACATTCCGAAGAGAACTATTGTGAAAGCAACTGAAATAAACATGTACATATGAGATGTACTTACAATTTACATGTTTGGTATACATTTCGCAAGTTTTCGCCATTATTCAACCAAGCGTAGGTACATTTTTTATGTATTGAGATGGAAAAGGTATATTTCAGTAAAACAGAATTAGTAAATTAAACGGAATATTCCATTTCAAAAAACTATCGTATCGTATACGAAATTTCATGAAATTATTTCGAAACAGTCGAAAGATATTGAAACGCGATTTCTTTTTTCAACTTTAACACCCTGTATCTCCGAAACGAAGCATTTCCGGACCCATGCACATATGAACTTTTTTGCTTATAATGATGAGTTCTAGTACTTCTTTAATTTTGGCGGATTAGATAAGATTCACCTATATATATATATATATATATATATATATATATATATATATATATATATATATATATATATATATATATATATATATATATATATGTATAGTTGTACGAGATTGCTACCAAAGAATGAAAGCTGTCACAAAAATATTCCAGGAATCAGTTCATCAGAGGTATTCCAAAAAAAGAGCAAGTTTCCAATGTGGTTGTTTCAATTCGCGAGTAAGTTAGGAAGTTGCTAATCGCAGGTGGTCAAGGGTTTTAATCTCTCACTTTCCGCAAACCAACGCCACTGTAATACGTTTTAACCATAAACACTCTCTCTTCATTTGAGTATTTACAAATTTTGTAAAGAAAAACTAGTAACCTAGCCCAGAATGTGAAGGAATAAATTAATTCGACTACAATTGTTAATTGTTTTAAAAATCATGGCAACTCATATTTAAACACATAAATCATGGCAACTCATTTAAAAACATTAATCATGGCAAACTCACATTTAAAAACATAAACATTTTTCACCAAAAATCGATGAAAATAATTTAATGCTTAATATCATTCGATGCGAATAATTTTCTCATTCCATTAGTACCAAAATATTTTTTGTAAGCCGAATTGGCGAGCAAAAAAAATGTTAAATCCCTATCGCCAGGTTTGAAAACGGGTAACCGGTATATAAATTGGTTTCCAAAAAAACTGAGACTGCAGTCAATATTGCTTAGGCTTAATTAATGTACAAACTCTTTGATATTAATCAAGCCTTCGGAAATGTTTACTTCTATTCTCAAGATAATAATCATCATAAATATATATATATATATATATATATATATATATATATATATTCTGATAACTCGCCTAATTTGCATTTCCGGTTTTGATGTCACATGTTAAACCGACACTGATAGATGTGACAGAAAAATCCGCAATGAAGCGGATGCACCAAAGGGTATATTCGTAAGTCGCAGATTACACTATTTCGGTGTTTATAAAACTCACCGTTTCAGGATTCGTCGTAATCCGTTTCCAAAAATACAGGCTCCACCTTAAAGTAGGATAAAATTTACGTGAACATAAGACTGTACACTGCTTAGGTCAATTTACCTAGCTTGCACACTCTGAAAGTGTGGATATGGAGACGTATTTTTTCTATACTTCAAGAATTCTCTAGACACATGCAGTTTTCTTTGTACAGAAGAAACGAAAAGAACGTAACAACTGTCTCCATACCCCCTAACAAATTTACTATTTTCTTATAAATAGAGAAGAAACGTAAAAAACACTTTTTTTCTATAGAATTCTTTAATCCTGAATTAATCGTATTAATCAAGGGCTATAAACTGTTATGCATAATAGCCAGTTAATGTGATTAATTTGTGACGAAAGTAAAAAAAAATATCATATTAACTGGGTGTTATTTATTGTGTATAATAACTGGTTAACATGATAAATATTTAGAAACAGCAAATAGTTTGTCATATTAACCAAGAAGAGTGGTTATTATGTAAAATAACCAGATATTATGCATAATAATCAAATTTATATATATATATATATATATATATATATATATATATACATATATATATATATATATATATATATATATATATATATATATAAAATGGTTAAAACGTATTACAGTGGTGTTGGTTTGCGGAAAGTGAGAGATTAAAACCCTTGACCACCTGCGATTACCAACTTCCTAACTCACTCGCGAATTGAAACAACCATATATGCAATCTAAAAAATATTTACGATAACGAGTATAACAGAGACGCAGCACTAATGTCACAAATGTGTCCTCCAAACATCGTGCCTTCCACCCCCTAACTACCTGGTTAAAGTTTTTATGACTCAACAATCTCATTCGAGGTGACAACAAAAAATGCAGTAATATTGTAGTGTTTCTTTCCTGTTTTAGGTACTTGTAGGAACTAATATTTTTGACCATTCGATGTACCAGATTTAGTATGTAACGTAAAATTACTATTTGCGTCAGGAAACTCTGCGTTTTCCGGTCTAGACCGGAGAAAATAATACTAAATTACAGCTGGTATTCGTTGTAGTGGCTGAACTGATAGAAAATTCGACATAATTGACATTTGACATAAAACAAAGCCTAATCACGTTACCGTGTACGTGTACGCGTGCGTTATTATGCTCGTCTTAGTTCCTTATAAACCACAAATTACATTTATAAATTAATGTAAAACCAACAGACCGGTAAGGTACCTACAAAATTCGAGTAATGAAAAATTTCGCAATTGTATTTTTAGATTACATTGGTTACTGTCATTTGTCAGTATAGTCAACTTAATTTTAACAGATATGAAATGTTAAAAGTACAACAATTTTGTTTATCGATTTTAATAACTATTGTTGACGTCCGCACAAAGTCTTGTGTATCACTCTGCCATAAAATGGTTTGCGAGCACTCGCAAACACCCATATTCTGGCCTTGTAATACAAATAACTATTGAATTATAACACCACGGCTGTAAAGAAAACTAATAGGACTAGGTTCATCTCAACTTACACAAACACAAAAGAATTAGCTATACCTTGCGCATTGGTCCTTTAAATGAAAAATTCGGATCACATATCACAGTATAATTATTCTATAGCTATAGATTTTTCTATTTAATACATTGGACCAATTAATTATGTATGTATAAACGCATCTAAGTTATGCTGTGGCCTGTAGTCCCCAAATTAGCATTTAAATGGGAGAAAGTTATACATTTATGACGCCGAAATCACTATGTTGGCGAGAATAATAACATTGTAGTTGCATATAATTTTTTTATATTGTTTCGAATTTTAGTATTTCTATCACTAAATCCCTTCACATAACTTGCGCTGCTACAACTATTAATACAATAAATAACTTTTTCGCACCCGTACTCATTTATCATAACTTAATGCCATCTAATACCAATTAATTGTTTCTAAGTTAGAAAATTTATAGTTTCGGTTTCTAGCTGTTAGCAAAGCTCAGCCTACAACCCTTCTTACAATTTATTGATAAATTATAAATTAAACTCGTTAGGAGGGAATACAAAACAATATAGCCTCTGAAACATCAGTTAATCAATCGGTCAAAGCATTACATTCCAAAGAGAACTATTGTGAAAGCAACTGAAATAAACATGTACATATGAGATGTACTTACAATTTACATGTTTGGTATACATTTCGCAAGTTTGCGCCATTATTCAACCAAGCGTAGGTACATTTTTATGTATTGAGATGGAAAAGGTATATTTCAGTAAAACAGAATTAGTAAATTAAACGGAATTTTATTAAATTAAATAACATTTACTTATAATATAGCTCAACCAGTTTCTATATTGAGCAGCCATTATTCTCGATACTTGACAAATTAATCTTTCAAATTTATTATCATGATAAGCAGTATACCGACACTTGCGCCGCCATCTTGGATTTTGTGGGGCACGTTAACTTTCACTTGTTTATACGCTCACGTGGGGTTCGTATTTCTTTCAGCTGAGAATAAAAAAGATTTAATCTGTTATTAATTAGGATTAGCTTTTGTAAAAGGAGGCTACTAAATTATTATTACATTTATTATAAATCCCATCTACAGATTGTGACCTAATTTATTTATGCATTGGGAGTTGTATTCTAATAAGGGGCCGTAGTCTTGTAAGATAGGAATCTGTTCGCGTGCCTCTTAATGTGTGCTTATTTATATTAAACAGTTATACAACTTCATTTATATTAATTGGAAAGTGGCAATCAGTCGTCGACATTGCGTTAATTAATGCGTTTACGAATATTTAAAAAATTTGATGCTGCAAAAAACATTAAGGTCTAAATTAAATATTAGATGAAGAAATAATAATCACTTCTACCTTGATATAATAGCGCTTTTTCTTTATATGCTCACGTGGGGATCGTATTTTGGTCTATTTTGTAAAGCTAATAAACAATTGGATTATTTTCTGATATTAAAGAAGCTAATCAATATAATGATAATAAAACAGTTAATGGGTATTGCGTAACCAGTTAATTAGATTGTTATGCAAAAGTGAATGTACGATTTCGCAATTGGACGTAAACAATAATAATAAAGACCGTGCATGTAGCTTTTAGCTATCACAGGCTAGATTAGTTAGAGCTGTTATAATTAAATTAAGTTACTAACTTAGAATAAAACGTCTGTCAACCTTTTCGTGTGAACCGTCAACAGCCAAAACCAAATATATATTTGCGCAAACAGGTTATTTAATATTGTGACGTATGCAGCGAATTACCTGTCTTCTTGTTTAAGTTAGATTTCACCTCTATATTATTTTACATACATAAAAGTTCTGTCTCATCAGAAATACCTCTGTCAAAAAAAAAACCGCTATAGATTTTATAATCAGGTTAAGCATGCATGCTGACCGGTTATTAGAGTACTATTTTTAAATTTTCGGGTTTTATCGATAATGGGATTATCATACACATAGCTTATTTTACATACAAGCTCTGTCTTAGCAGAGATACTCCTGTCGAAAGGAACTCTGATTTATAAACAGGCCCTTAGGGAAAAGCGCGGTTACAGAAACAAGTAGCGTAAATTATACATAAACCTGTAGTGAGAAATTTACTCGAAACAGGTACATTGTGGGCAACATTTGTTTGAGTTATGACAGGCGGATTCTTTGCGATATGAGGAGTAAGGTAAATATAATGACGGGTATAATTACATACTGACGGTTATCGATGTATTTAGCAAAATAGCATGGGCACGTGCTCTGAAGCTGAAAAACTACATGTTCTATAATCGACATATTTTCGGTTATTTTTCAAAGATGCAAAAAGATACCTCAACGTATACAGACGGATAACGGCAAGGACCTTATTACGAAAAGCGTCCAGCAATTCTTTAACATACATCAAATCTAATCATATCGGCAAAATTTAGCGATGCGATACGTTCATATAGGTAAGAATCGCACTAACGGGGTTACAGTTAATACGAAAGTCAATAACATTTACACATTATATCTGTCAAGGCTTTATTTGCGGTAAATCCTGACCCAGGAAGACATTATCCAACGATTTACGCGCGAGTATTGGCCTAACCACGCTCTAGTATCTTCCCTAGGTCCTTGCTTATAAATCTAAACTCTTTTTTGGCTGAGGTATTTTCTCCCAAGACGGATGCGAAGGCTGTTTCGGCTACCCCTACTCTAAACTTCCCCGAAGATAACCGGTTCTAGCCAAACATAGATGAGCTCGCCAGCGCACAAGACCCAAGGCTGGCAGCATTCTCGTCTCTCGCGCGTTTCGCTGTTTAAAGTCTAACGTCATCGAGTGAAGCATTATTATAACGTATTCTCCTATTTATGAGCCAACATCTGCGGACACTAGAGATTTCACCGACTTGTTAATAAACTATAAGCGTTCACGATGATGATAGAAACGATGACCTAGATGAGCTGAATGTATCTCATATCCAAGGTGATGGTGATGATTCACAGAAGAGGAAGGAGAGCGGTGAGGTAGAGGATAAGGACGAATCTCAAAGCCATGATGATTATAGCGACGAACAAGAACAAGAACAAGAACAAGAACAAGAACAAGAACAAGAACAAGAACAAGAACAAGAACAAGAACAAGAACAAGAACAAGAACAAGAACAAGAACAAGAACAAGAACAAGAACAAGAACAAGAACAAGAACAAGAACAAGAACAAGAACAAGAACAAGAACAAGAATAAGAATAAGGGGCCAGGGGCTAAGACCCGAAGGCAAGTTGCGAAGCCCTATGTCTGTCTTATAAGTTATCATTAGGCCTCCTTCTTATTATAATACAAGTTCAAATCTCCCCTCATAGATGGCGCCACAAACAAATTCTAATTTTTGGTGTAGGAGCGAGGGCCTGGAAGTAAGTTTCTAATCCCTACATCTGTCTTACGAGTTAGCATACACCCTTATTATAATACAAATTCATATTTCCAGCCATAACCTGCTGAGACTTAAATACAAATACAAATTTAAATTTTCCGCAAATGGGGCCTCGATATGGGACAATGCCCTACACCTGTCTTATGGACGCTAGTTTACTGGTGAGACGTATGCAAATCAATCCCACCATTCTATTTGCGCGCGCTAAAGCCTTAGAATCAACTGCAGCAAAATGCTCTGTTAGAAGAACCGAAGCAAAAGTGCTAACTATACCTGTGGGCATACAGCGAAAATTATTGGATAATTTCTTCCTACATCGTAGGTTTTACCGCAAATAAAGCCTTGAGAGATAATGAACTTTCGCATTAACTGTAACCCCGTTAGTGCGATTCTTACCTACATGAAAGATTTGATGTTTGTTAAAGAATTGCTGGACGCTTTCGCAATAAGGTCCTTGCCCTTATCCGTCTGTATACTTTGAGGTATCTTTTCGCCTCTTTGAAAAATAACCGAAAATACGTCGATTATAGAACATTTAGTTTTTCAGCTTTTGAGCCCGTGTCTACGCCATTTTGCTAAATACATCGATAACAGCCAGTATATAATGATATCCGTCATTATATTTACTAAGATTTCTCATATCGCAAAGACCCCGCCTGTCATAAAAATTTTACCCAGAATGTACCTGTTTCGAGTAAATTAATCACTACAAGTTTATGTATAGTGTATGCTACTTGCTTCTGTAACCGCGCTCTAATATCATCCCTAGGGGCCTGTTTATAAATTTAAGTAGCTTTTGCTAAGGCAGAGCTTGTATGTAAAATAGGCTTATGTGATGGTATGACAATCCCATTTTTTTTCTGCAGTTTCTTAATATACAACAAACGTAGTTGGAAAATGAGCTAACAAGTCAACTAAGCGTTAGTGAAAACATCTGTCGTGAAAAGATAATCTGAATATCGTTGCTTAGAGTACTGTAACAATAAAGCACGATAAATGATTTTTTACTATTTAGTTATACGGCACATACTACTCTATCGCAACTCTACAATTCCATTGTTCCTTGATGCAACCCAGGTTATGATGCATAGCTTACTGTTACTATAAAATTCATGTAATGGTGTAACAGATCACCTACTGTTACATGCGCAATATGCTGTTAATTAAAATCAGTTGTGTAAACTCGAGTGTGCGCGTGTGTGCATGTATGTTATGTTTGTGTGTGTGTGTGTGTGTGTGTGTGTGTGTGTGTGTGTGTGTGTGTGTGTGTGTGTGTGTGTGTGTGTGTGTGTGTGTGTGTGTGTGTGTGTGTGTGTGTGTGTGTGTGTGTGTGTGGGTGCGTGTAGATGTGCGTGTGCGAGTGCGTGTGCGTCCATTTTTGTGGAATGCAGCTTCATCCGATAACCAAAAAGTTGTAAATTATATCAATTTTATCTTGAGCCCAATTGCAAAATACGACAGGTCGCTCCAAATCCATATCAAATGTTGTTGATGAGACTGGACATGGTATGCACGAAAATGGTAACCCTTCAAAATACTTTGGACGCTTCTTTCACCAACACCTACAGCAGAACTATTTGCTTTTGACTAACTGAAGGATTTTCAGTACCAGATAACATAACAAACATTTCATTTTCTTCACTTCGAACGGGTCTACTCTTAACTGGTTTTGTATAGTCTATATGTCCCGTTTGCTTAAACCTTCGGAATAAATTTTGCAGGATTCGCTTGTCTGGATGTCTTCGTTCGGGATAACGCTTTGGCATTCCCCTAGTATAAAAATCATATCCACGAGCTCATCTTTCTGGTAGTCCAAGAAGCACTTCTATCAGCAAAAACCACTTAAATGAATAATTACCACTAGTTGTAGCGCAAATAAGTAATAGTATTTGGCAACACGTAACTAACAATGTATAAAACTTATAGTTGATGCGTAAATTGAAACATTAATGTTTCAATTTTTTTCCATGGCCAGCAATTAGATACTTTATCTTATTTTTCCAAGAAAGTATGATAACAATAGTTTTTTTACTCGTCTTAGTTTACGCTTCATGTCTAACGTATTTTAACGCAGTAGAAGAGCGCATTAAAAAAAAGATACTAGCCCGATTATAAAAAATATCAGTTAAATATTAAAATTTTTTGTAAATGATATTACTAATATTAGAAATCTTTGTTTAATAACACCTTTTGTTGAATATCACTGAAATATATCAGTACAGTTACAAATATAAAAGATATTGCGCGCTTTATTCCGCACCCAATAGGAATAAAATGTACAGGTGTTACCTTTAAAAGATATATAACTTTTATTAAATCAAATAATTTAACAAATTTTGACAACTAACTTACTAATGTCAATTCGTTGCTACGGTGATGAAAAGATATAAGTAAATGTACAGATTGATTGAAAAGTGAGGTACAAATCGTCAATTCTCATCTACTCTACCATATTTTTGAAGGTAATTTTATACTCTAAAATTTTTTCTGAGGTGTATTCCTGTAACAATTCAGTAATTAGTACGTCAACCATAAGTTTTTTTCATATCGTTGTGAAGCTTATGAAAAAAGGAAGTTTTTCCTTTATCGGCCATGTATCAAATCCATCTCCATTGGAAAAATATTCCTCTTGGAAACTAGTCTTGGGATTTGAAAAAAAATTATTTCTGAATTCATTATGTCATTAATAATGTTGAATGATGAGATTGTCTCGAATGTATTCAATATTCTTTAAGGCAATTTCATATTCTACAAATTTCTCCTAATGTGTTTTCTTGTAACTCTTCTAGTTTGGAAGATACAGCGTGATTTAAAAATAATTCCACGAAATAGAAAAAATTAAAAAAAAGTTAACATCTTGGAAACCATCAACAATAGACATACCCTGTATTAACAATTTTTTGTTCCTTTTGGCCAGAGGAATCAGCTGTTTTGTTTTGGCCATCGAGTTTGGGTCACCCTGATATATATATATATATATATATATATATATATATATATATATATATATATATATATATATATATATATATATATATGTGTGTAGGGCGAGGCATCTAAGCTCCGTCGGTTTGTATACGAAAAATGGTAAAATATTTTTGAAATCTGCTTTTAATTAACGTGTACGTTCATTAGGAGCACGTTTTAAAATTATTTTCGAATATGCAGGGTGGTCCATAAAAATTTTACGCATCAAAGTTATGAAAATTTAAATGGAACACCCTATACATGATGGCATATTTCGATTCTGTGGACTAAATAAAGGTCACTTACTGTTATAGTTCCCATACCTAACTCCACCTGTTGCCGAGATGCTTCATTATTTGTGAGATACCACCCCAAAAGAAGTCCTGAAAGAAATCACAACGAATATTAATCCAAATCCGGATTTGATCAAGTCGCAGGAGAAATCCTTAAACAGCTACCAAACAAAGCAATAGTAAAACTGACTTATCTTATTAACGCTGCATTTAGATTGAGATATGTTCCCACGATATGGAAAATAGCAAAAGTGATCATGATTCCTAAAACAGGAAAACCACCACAGGAAGTGTCGTCATACAGGCCTATTTCCTTGTTGCCAGTTATTTCGAAATTATTTGAAAAGCTGCATCTTAAAAGGTTAAAACCGATAATAGAGGAAAAGAACCTAATCCCTTCGCACATATTGGGTTCAGAGAAAGGCATTCCACAATAGACCAGGTACACAGGCTTACAAATATTATTGAAAAGACATTAGAGGATAAGGAAGTCTGCTCTGCAGTATTCTTAGATGTAGCGCAGGCTTTTGATAAGGTCTGACACGAAGGATTATTCCATAAACTGAACAAAACTTTGCCACCACAACACTCTCAATTGTTAAAATCATACCTTTCAGGAAGATACTTTAGAATAAAGCAGGAAGAGGCCTATTCTACCTTAAGAGAAATTCAGGCTGGAGTGCCGCAAGGTAGTGTACTCGGTCCAGTACTCTACTTGTTTTTATTATTTACCGAGTTATTAACGTCTTTCAGTCAGTGTTAAGCTGTGTTTGTTCAATAAAACAATGTTTTTGCTATTTACCCAGTTATTAACGTCTTTCAGTCATTGTTAAGGAAAGCCTAGTCAAACGGTTGGATTATCTCGAGCAATAAAAGCTTTTCATCAAAACCTGCTCATAAAAAATCGAGTAAAAAATGACATAAAATTAATGATAAAATTAGAACATCCTAAATTACAAAAAATCTGTAAGAGGTAGATATAGGGAACCCTAATACAGTTTTGTAGGGAATTAAAATTAGAATAAAAATATGGTGATAAATACGGGGTGTTCCATTTAAAATAAGGAAATTAATTGGTTCAAATACACCCAGTATAAACTTGTTATAATAACTTCGGTGGATTTTAAAGTTTGATGCTTTCAGTAAACAATGAAAAACATTTGAAAAAATTCCTCGAGCAGGTAAAACAGAAAGTTCTTTTGAATTTCCATCTACATTCTCACAGATAATGAAATATCTCGACAACAGGTGGAGTTAGGTATAGGGACTATAACAGTAAGTGACCTTTATTTAGTCCACAGAATCGAAATATGCAATCATATATAGGGTGCTCTATTTAAATTTTCAAAGCTTTGATGCGTAAAATTTTTTCGGACCACCCTGCATATTCGAAAATAATTTTAAGGCGTGCCGAAGAAGGGAACCTATCCTTATAATACAAGTGTAGAGCTTAGCCCCTATCGTGGCCCCCTTGGTGCAATTGTATGTGGTTATAACTTAATCTTACAGCTGTAGGCCTTCACCCCGTCATACAAAATTATATTCTAATAAGGAGGTTCTTGTAAGACAGGACTTGTATCAGGGTCTGCGTCCTGTCCCTTTTGAGTAAAAATTGATTTTAATGCCATCTAGTGGCGTATAGACTAATGAACATTTTCTATAATAGAAGCTGATAATGCACACCTCTCTCTTGCTCTACCTTGTTTCTCTCTCACCCTCTCCCTTTCGGCTCTTTCTCACACACAAACAAATCAATTAATTAATCAATCTAAAACAAATCACGCTCGATCACCAGATCAATCTCAATCAATCAACCGAAATTATGTCTTACAATTTGCGGAAACCAGATTATAGTTCAAACTGAATACATTAAAGTCTAACTAAATATGACATGAAATAATAAATAATTTCTACCCTAATGCAATGATGCTTTATGTATAGGCAGATTCTCTAAACAGGCACCACCTATATATTCGGAACATTATATCTGATTTACTTGCATGTTCAATTACATACACACAAAATTGTTTCATTGTAACGTGTTCATTAGCAGTTGTAAAAACCCATTAAAAAGACTGGAAAGTAATAATTACTTATATATAACATAGAGTTAAATTAAATTAACATGTTTTTAAGAATATCAAACTGATATAATGGAAATAAAAGGCAAAAGGTTTTAATGGTTTATTATTATACGCAAATTAACAATAACTACAAGTTTAAAATCCACAAATACGTACCAGCTATTTGAGAGTTTAACTGAAATATTTTTTATACAACGTGCCCACATATAATCACACTAAACACGATTTGTGAAATGGTTGGATATAAACTGGCTATAACATCCCGATCATTAACTAATTTAGAAAGTAATACACAAAACCTGAATACTGCAACTCGTATATTCCCTTTCTCTTAAAAATAATTAATAACAAATCGGTTTGAAAAATATTCATATTGTACATACGGACACACAAAATTGTTTTTTTATGAAAAAAAAAACACATTAAGAGTTGGAATGTGTGCAACATACGGTTTTAAACTGACCATGTATTTTCCCATATTATTTTTTTATTAGGGTTTTTAAATTTTTATTACCATGATTGTTATTAAAATTATCACATCTCTATTAGTGATCATTTTGACATAAAAAGGGATGCCTAAAATTTACCATTGCATTTTCAATTTTGGTAAAACATAATCTCGTTTTGAGGAAACGACCTTCAAAACAATCAATCAAACCAGATACATAAGAATGCTTTAATTATGTCCATATAAATAGCCAAACAAATAAATTCAAGATGTATCTGAAAATGACTTCTATCAAAAAAAGGTTGTGTGTTTTTAAAATACCTTAGATTTTTATAAAACAAGACCGAACGTCCTAGTCGTTACTGAAAATGCTCAACCACCTATGTACAGTATACAGTGCAATAACAAATATAATTCATCTCATTACTTTAAATATAAATGTGTAATTTAGATCTGGTTGGTATATATCAGAATGTTATTTGTTAACATGCAATTTAAACACGCGTTGAATAAGCGGTCTTGCTCGCTTATATGTTTTATTTACACAGACCTTTTGAGATTTTTATGTCAAGGGCCCGCGACAAGGGGAAAGACCCGAACGCAAGTTCCTAGGAACTGTTTGTAGTTTTGAAAATATACAGCTACGTGGAACTATGATCAATGTCTATTACAGAAAAAACGTCTGTTAGCTCATACACCACTAGATGGCGCCACAAACAAGCTCAAACTTCCAGCCAACCGGACACGATAGACGTGAGAGACGAAAGGGACAAGAGAAACGCGGGGATGGGAGAGACGAAAGCCACGTTTAAGTTCCAACGCTTTTGTTTTTGTATTAAATCCAATAAGATTGATAAAACTGGCCTCTTAAATATACAAATTATAAACAAACCCGAAAATCCATTCCGAAAACAAGATTATTAATAAAAAATTGAAAGAAAGCTTAGCGTTCAAAAAATATATTTAAACAATACATCATTTATTTATTTAATTTAATTACATTCTTATCAGTCTTCTCCTTTTTACGACTGTAATCTGTCACTATCGTTATTGTCTTGAGATTCGTCCTTTCCATCTATCTCATCAGTCTTCTTCTTCTGTGAATCATCATTATCATTATGAGTGTGAGATACATTCACCTCAAATTTTGCGATGCAATGTTTTCATATAGGTACGAATCGCATTAACCGTACTATAGGTAGTGCGACCCAACTCCTCGACACCCGAAGATGAACGATCCTATCCGAACATTGTTGAGTACTTACACCCATTCCTCCAATATAATTTAAATAAAATCAAATCAACAAGTTTTACAACACTTTTATTTTTTGCACAAAGAAATAGGTAACATATTTATACACAAATTACAATTCTCTCTTTATGTCTAATAGGCGTATGCTTTAGTACATCCAATTTAATTTTAGTTGTATAATTTAAATCTATACTTTGTTCTTCCAATTCTCTTTCTAGTCAATAATTAGATATACATAACGTATCCAGATCGTCGAAATGTAATACGTTATGTAATTTATTTCTCGTGGTGATCGGATTAATACCTATTATAACTAATTCTGTCCCCTCGGATAATCGCTCTAATTTCCTACAGTCTCTAGACTTTATAATACGTTTAATCTTTACATAGAAGCTTCGTTAATTTATCCACGTCTTGTTGAAGGAAATTTACATTTTTCGTATTTTCTAAAGTTTTTCACAGGCCCCACAGCATCTATCATAGCAAAGGAATTCCATTAAATGTGGTATTTCCATTAGTTTAAACGTCTCGTCTTTTCTCTCTCGTGTGCTTCTTGTCTCTCTCGCCTTCTCTCTCTATGAGCTAACAGACGTTTTTTCTGTAATAGGATTGATCATAGTTCCACGCAGCTGTATATTTTCAAAACTACATACAGTTCCTAGGAACTTGCGCTCGGGTCTTTCCCCTTGTCGCGGGCCCTTGACATAGAAATCTCAAAAGGTCTGTGTAAATAAAACATATAAGCGAACAAGACCGCTTATTCAACGCGTGTTTAAATTGCATGTTAACAAATAACATTCTGATGTATACCAACCAGCTCTTTATTACACATTTATTTTAAAGTAATGAGCTGAATTATATTTGTTATTTCAATGTATACTGTACATAGATGGTTGAGCATTTTCAATAACGACTAGGACGTTCGGTCTTGTTTTGTAAAAATCTAAGGTTTTTTAAAAAGACACAACTTTTTTCGATAGAAGTCTTGAATTTATTTATTTCACTAATTAAATGGATATAATTAAAGCATTCTTATGTATCGGGTTTGATTGATTGTTTTGAAGGTCGTTTCCTCAAAAAGAGATTATGTTTTACCAAAATTGAAAATGCAATGGTAAATTTTAGGCATCCCTTTTTATGTCAAAATGATCACTAATAGAGATGTGATAATTTTAATAACAATCATGGTAATAAAAATTTAAAAACTCTAATAAAAAAATAACATGGAAAAATAAATGGTCAGTTTTAAACCGTATGTTGCACACATTACAACTCTCAATGTATTTTTCTTTATAAAAAAAAACAATTTGTGTGTCCGTATGTACGATATGAATATTTTTCAAACCGATTTGTTATTAATTATTTTTAAGAGAAAGGGAAAATACGAGTTGCAGTATTCAGGTTTTGTGTATTACTTTCTAAATTAGTTAATGATCGGGATGTAATAGCCAGTTTATATCCAACCATTTCACAAATCGTGTTTAGTGTGATTATATGTGGGCACGTTGAATAAAAAATATTTCAGTTCAACGTATGGTACAGCTGAAGGAAAAGAACACTTCTAAAGGTAAGCGTACTATTTTTAATATATGTTTTTTACCTGATATTGCTAACAAAAATGTCGATAAAGATTTTTAAAATGTATTATTACTCGTATAGGATGACTTCATAAGATCAACTCTCAAATAGCTGGTACGTATTCGTGGATTTTAAACTTGTAGTTATTGTTAATTTTCGTATAATAATAAACCATTAAAACCTTTTGCCTTTTATTTCCATTATATCAGTTTGATATTCTTAAAAACATGTTAATTTAATTTAACTGTATGTTATACATAAGTAATTATTACTTTCCAGTCTTTTTAATGGGTTTTTATAACAGTTTATGAACACGTTACAATGAAACAATTTTGTGTGTATGTAATTGAACATGCAAATAAATCAGATATAATGTTACGAATGTATAGGTGGTGACTGTTTAGAGAAGGGGTGAGAGAGAAACAAGATAGAGTAAGAGAGAGGTGTGCATTATCAACTTCTATTATAGAAACCACATACAATTGCACCAAGTGGGCCACGATAGGGGCTAAGCTCTACAGTTGTCTTATAAGGTTAGGTTCCCATACCGTCTCCGGCCTGGGGGCGAAGGCCCGAGAACAAGTTGCGAAGCACTAGACGTGTCTTACGAGAACCTCCTTATTAGAAATACAACGTTTTATCGTATAGGTAAAAGATCATCCAATAGCATATGACCATTTTAAAGCAATAGGATCGATAATTTTAATAATAATATCTTATTAATTACGCAATTTCCAACATTGTATGCGTGTGCGTTTGCCTAACCTCCAGGGGTACCGCTCTTAATATAGCCAAAAGGGCTTTAATTAGATGAGACCATCAAAAATAACCCTAAGACCAACCCCAAGTCCAAGTCCACATCGAGGTCCAGCCCCTGCACCAAGACCCGCCCCTCACGTGAGCAAGTACAAAAAAGGATTTAATTAGGGTTGACCCTCGAAATGAAACCATAAGGGTTGAAAATACGCATCCTATACGTGAGCTGTCATGAAATAGGGATGAAAAAACACGTCCTACACGTTGGTGTGTAAAAAATAATTATGGATAAAAAAGGGTTGAAAATACGGTCTCACACGTAGGTGTGTAAAAATTAGGGTTGAAAAAGGCTTCCGAAAAGAAACCATACAAAATAAGGGTGGAAAATATGGTCTCACACGTGGGCATCCTTGTGACGTCAAAATCCAAGATGGCGGCCACAAGTGTCCTCTATATATATATATATATATATATATATATATATATATATATATATATATATATATATATATATATATATATTATATATACAGGGTGAGTCAGTTTTCTGTAGACAAAAACTTTGACAGGAGATAGAACACATGTTTCTAAAAAGAAAAGTTCCTATAAATATATGTCGTAGAAGGCTTCGTTTCCGAGATACAGGGTGTTGAATATAATTTCTTTTTCTCAAATTTTCATTATAACCCATAAACGAATGCTTAGATTTTATTCATGTTGGGGGGATAACGTCTATTAATTAAGGGGCATAAAACAAGCGATAAGAATGTTCACAAACTTGCACAGTGGCGGAGTGGAGGGGGAGCTCAACCACTTTCATAAACAGAACTTCTACGCCAATGACTATTTTTTAAAAAAAACTGTTATTTTCATTATCTACATACAGTTTAACAAAAATAATGTACCTTCTTCTGTTTCGAAATTCCTGTGCGTTTCCGAGTTATTTTGATTTTTAGTGTTTGATGTGGAACTAAGTTAAGTAATGTGCTTTATGTGAATAATTGAATATAAAGTTTTTAATAAGAAAGATATAATAAAACAGTTAGAGCCATTTTAGTACCTAACGATCGTTTCTTTAAAATTTCAAATACATTTTCATTTATAAATAGGTAGGTTATCGGTTTTTCGTAGTATCCATTGTTATTATCCTCCTATAAAAAGAAATGCATAATTATTATTGTTATGCGGTCAATACTTTCTGTATAATTATGTATGTATCAATTTCGCCATAAACATGTATGTAGTTTTTAAGTGAGACTTTTGTAAATTGAAATCTGTTTAGTACACTAATTTTAACAATCCTTATTTATTATTGTAACAATACTTAATTAATAATTGTGAAATTAATAAGAATTCTTAGCAATAACGATTTATAAATAAATAACAATAACACTAGTATAATAAAATTAGACACTTTGTTCAAAATGTAAACCGTTCTTTTCAATACACATTTCACACCGACGTACAATAGAACGTCTTAAGTTAATTAAATGATGCACCCTTATTTCAATGCAAGCATCTCTGATGCGATTGTGAAGTTCTTCAAGTGTATTAACCGGAGTGGTATACACTTTTTCCTTCATGAATCCCCATACAAAAAAGTCAAGTTGCGTTAAATCAGGGGATCTAGGGGGCCACGCCACTGGACTTCCACGACCTATCCACCTCCCCGGGTAGTTATTGTTTAGCCAATTTCTTACATTTCTGCCATTGGGCCGGACATCCATCAAGCTGAAACCAAGAATGTCCTCTTAAATTCAAAGAAATGTCTTCCCACATATTAACATGTTCTTCTTTTAAAAATCGTAGGAAATTTTCTGAATTTACACGTTGTGGCAAGAAATAAGATCCAAAGACGTGGTTGTCGTAAATTCCAATCCAGACATTTGTACTAAATTCATGTTGAAAACTTCTTGGTCGAATGGCATGTGGGTTTTCATGTGCCCATATATGCAGATTGTGAAAGTTTACGATACCACGACGAGTAAAACAGGATTCATCAGTCCACAGTATGTTGGATAAGAAATCTCCATTATTTTAAATGAAGCTAAGAACCCATCTACAATAATTAAGTCTTCGTTCGGCGTCACCTGGACATAAACCATGAACAGGTTGGAAATGATATGGGCGTCTGTGATCCCGTTTTAAAACCCGGGAAACTTTACTTTGGGAAACACCAACAGCAACAGCAGTACGTCGAGTACTTGTCGTGGGGTTCCTGTTAAATTCACGCAATATACCCTCTCCAATTCTATCTCGTCCACGGTTGTTCTGTCGGCCCCCATGTACATTTTTCAAACCCTAGTTAACAAATCGACGATGGAATGATGGAATGATGAGGTTGTCGTCTATTTGGAAATCTTCTCCGATACTCCTTGAATGGGTACCTTGAATTCCCATTTGCGAACCCATAAATAAAATGAATGTCGCCTTGTTCGTTATTTGTAAATGTAAACGGCATGTTACACTAATTCAAAGCTGGCAAATCAAATGAAATAACTTTTTGAACTTAAAAACAATAATTAATAACAGTGAAATTATTCAAGATGAAGCAAGTGTTTGTAAAAAGTCAAACTGTCGTTTCAAAATATAAAATTTAATACTTACTTGTTTTCCAAGGAGTATCATATTTTGTTGCAATGAAATAAGGGTGCATCATTTAGTTAACTTAAGACGTTCTATTGTACGTCGCTGTGAAATGTGTATTGAAAAGAACGGTTTACATTTTGAACAAAGTGTCTAATTTTATTATACTAGTGTTATTGTTATTTATTTATAAATCGTTATTGCTAAGAATTCTTATTAATTTCACAATTATTAATTAAGTAGTGTTACAATAATAAATGAGGATTTTTAAAATCAGTGTACTAAACAGATTTCAATTTACAAAAGTCTTGTATTTGAGTGTGGCTTGATACAGTGGCGGCTCTTTAATGACAGCAAGTGAGCAGCGGTCTATAACTTATTAGAATCTCACTTAAAAACTACATGCATGTTTATGGCGAAATTGATACATACATAATTATACAGAAAGTATTGACCGCATAACAATAATAATTATGCATTTCTTTTTATACGAGGATAATAACAATGGATACTACGAAAAACCGATAACCTACCTATTTATAAATGAAAATGTATTTGAAATTTTAAAGAAACGATCATTAGGTACTAAAATGGCTCTAACTGTTTTATTATATCTTTTTTATTAAAAACTTTATATTCAATTATTCACATAAAGCACATTACTTAACTTAGTACCACATCAAACACTAAAAATCAAAATAACTCGGAAACGCACAGGAATTTCGAAACAGAAGAAGGTACATTCTTTTTGTTAAACTGTATGTAGATAATGAAAATAACAGTTTTTTTTAAAAAATAGTCATTGGCGTAGAAGTTCTGTTTATGAAAGTGGTTGAGCTCCCCCTCCACTCCGCCACTGTGCAAGTTTGTGAACATTCTTATCGCTTGTTTTATGCCCCTTAATTAATAGACATTATCCCCCCAAGATGAAAAAATCTAAGCATTCGTTTATGAGTTATAATGAAAATTTGAGAAAAAAAAATTATATTCAACACCCTGTATCTCGGAAACGAAGCCTTCTACGACATATGTTTATAGGAACTTTTCTTTTTAGAAACATGTGTTCTATCTCCTGTTAAAGTTTGTCTACAGAAAACTGACTCACCTATACATATAATATATATATATATATATATATATATATATATATATATATATATATATATATATATATATATATATATATATATATATATATATATATATATATATATATATATAAGTTTGTGTTACTATGGACACCCTGTATTTGTGAAAATATTTTTAAAATTTGCTGTCTAGCAAGCATTTTGTTTCTCCATTTTAATGTTTTTTCTAATACAAATTATTTAGATGTCGTAAAAGACGGGAGCGAGGATACAGGACCCTGCGTATGTCTGTTAACGTCTATCTCATATGAAGTTTATTTTTACAATGTTGCCTATTTCCGTAATGAACTTATTTTAGGAGTTGCATAATTATTCTAAAAAAATTATTATTAAAACTATTTCATTTTCTTTAATTTCCACTTTGTATGAAAGGTCCAGTGGCGTTTCACACCACATTATTATTTCCTTTTAATTCTATTACAAGGTTGATTCCTGATAAGTGATAACTTGCATAAATTTGTTACTTACAATTACTTAATCACTACAAATTATTCGTTAAACCTAAAACTAATACATTTACGACTTATAACTGACTGTACACTACGATTAGCACTAATTACACCTATATTACAACTATTAAACAAAGTATTTTGGTTTCGTTAAAAACAAACTTTCAAGTTTAACAAAAAATCGTTTTAATTATTGTAGCGAGTGTTAGTCGTGTTAAAAATAACCGTTAGAACATGCAATCAAATTTGGAAATAATTTACGTAAGTGTTGTAATTCTGTGCACGAATTTAATTCGTATTGAGGTAGGAATTGACGCTTTTTAGACTTTTTATGAAAACGTTTCGTTATTTTGCGAGCCTAAAATGACACAACGTTGTATATAGATTTTTTAAATAGGGAGTTTGTTATCAATGCTGAATGTTCTCACAAAATTGCACTTGGAGCCCAAATAAATGATTAAAGTTAGTAGGTACAATAGTACAATTTAAAAGGTTTTGTTGTAAACAAACAAACAAACAGGATGTGTATATTGTAGAACTGAATACTAAACTTCTAAAACAGAGAAGCAAAAGGACAAGTTCCATTCTAACAGTGAAAGAGTAGATTAAGTGGAAAGTATACCTTAGATTACTCTCATATTATGTTAGTATTACAATCGCAGTGTTCACGTATTGCTATATCTCGTAAAAGAAACCGGAAATGGTAGTTTTACTTTACACTTTTGTGTAAATAAAGTATACATTTTATTTTTCAATGTTCGTGTTAATTCACTCGAGCTCTAAGGCAAACTTGAGATCATTTGAACGGAACTTATAAAACCTTATTTTTATTAAAAGTATCATTTTGATAACATATTAAAATTATTTGAGAGAGAATGGTAAAGATTACATGCATTCTTCAGAAATAACAATACTTTTCTGCACTAACTACATTTATATTTATAACACCTATTGAATTTATTTGTAACACGAAGGGACTATTGCACAAAAGTGCAACCGTCCCCAGACTATTATGCCTTAGAGTTGTGTTAAATCCACATGTTTAGATGTGGCAAATGGAAGATATGAATTTATTTACTTCAACAATTGCGTACAGGGAGTATTTTACGACACGGATTCTTCTAAATCTACTTGATGTAGTATACACAAAAATTTGTAGCATTTGCCAAGGGTCACATTAAACTAAATATAAATATGCGTGATTTATTTTTAGAATCTATTTCTTTTAATACATGGCCATTATAGTTCTTAGTTTGATATAATCTTTAATGCTGATAAATGTTACGTGCTTTGATTAGTGGTTACTGTACTTTGTGCTATGTTATTAATGTTAGTTTTAAAATCTATTAATTGTTTGAATCTATTATTATTATTATTACTAAGTAATTCGTTTATCTGTATGTGTTGTGGTTTCAATATTAACCCTTTCTACGATGTTATTCTAGGCAGATTTGTTTTAAGATTACAATTGGTTCATATTTGTCCCAGAAAAGCTTCGATAAATACTGTTGGTACCTTAATACATTGTACATTTAATTATATGTTGTCCCAGCCTTCGGAATAGTTAGTAATGTAACTTTTTTCTGTTACTGACACGTGCATATACATATCGGTCATCATCGATCATCATTAGTGCATGTTACAGTGCTATAAAATGACGATATTATTACATTGAGTGTAATATGGCTTAGCACGGATTTTATGTATTTTACTTCTTTAGATGTGGTATCCCAGAAGTACGGTATTCATGAAAAACCATAAAACTGTTCTGGTGGTACCGATTAGTAATTGCCGTTTTCATTATCAGGAAACGACGGTTACGTCGGCAAGAGTTGTAATACGTCTAATACTGACTCAGATGACAATGCGGACACATATGAAGATAGCGAATCAGATTGTATCCAGCATGAGATTTCCTCCAGTAGCGGTTCCGATTTGGACGTTCCCGGAAAGTCCGAATTTTTAGTAAGAAGGCAACTAACCCACTACGTTCTGACCTACACCCAGAGTCCACAGACAAAGATGGAGGTGATTCTAACATATGGGATTACTCTGAAACTGAAAGTAATTCGGCAAATATTGATCTACCCTCAACTCCTAACCAAAAACTTAATTTAGTTGGATGGGAAGATGTGGATGAGCACTGTGTGCCATGCATGAAAATACCTAATGAAAAGGCTTACACTATTTTAGCTAATTTGAATAGGGAGTCACTAGAACTGGAAATATACATGAAACTATTTCCTAATACTTCGTTTAACTATATTGCCCAGTGAACAAATCATTGCCTAAGAATCTTAGAACAAACTAAATATAAAAAGCAGAAATCTACAGATCCATATGAATTAATGGTTGCTATAGGTTACATTTTCATTATGGAATATAATAAGGTACCTGTTATCCAACACTACTGGTAGTGAAACAAATATTTGGGAAATGACACTATAACGCAAGCAATTACACGAGAGATAGATTTCAGCTCTTGACAAGCAAACTTTACTCCAAAACACCAAAAGAACCTGATTACTGTAGTAAGCGTTATTACATTGTCTCAAAAAGACCTATACTCAGGCCAAATCAGAAAGTAAGTACAAATCAGTAGACGAGTCCATGGCCAAATTCAAGGGCAGATCCTCCTTGAAGCAATATATATCCTTGAAACCCATCAAACGAGGTGTAAAGATTCGGGAACGTTGTGACTCGGTGCCTGGATATGTTTATGACTTCAACATGTATCCGGGGAAAGAAAATGAAGTTGTTACAGTTGTATTTGCAGTTGTGTGAACATGTATCTCTACAAAGAAGAAAAAAATAAAGAGGAGATACGGAGAACATGCATAATAATAACGTGACCATAGGATATATCTGGATGGACACAAAGGAAGTAATGGTTCTCAGTAACTGCCATCCAAATGCGATGGTTGAAATAAGCAGACCTGCAAATATGGGTCAAAATTAATTTACCATGTCCTGAAGCAATTCAATTTTATAACGCACATATGGGCAGTGTGGATTTGTTAGAACAACTAACTAGTCTCTATGAAGTAGATAGAAAATCCTTGAAAAAGTGGAAAAAGGTATTCTATAAACTCCAAATGCTGCCAATACTTGGATCATCCGAATGGAGCGTAATAAGGGTAACATCCCTTTTATTAATTTTCTGGCGAATCTTGCAGAAGAACTCGTACCTACAGTTTGAAAAAACGCTTCTGTAGTTAGCAAACGCTCACATGGTAGAACATCTTCGTCTTCAATTAATGTCCTAAACGTTGTAGATCATCTACCAGTTGTCGCAAAGGTAGGAGAAGATGCCGCAGTTGCGTGCAGAACAAGGTGGAAAAGAGATCTAAAACAGTATGTTTTGTTGCTTGCAATGTTCTGATATGTAACGAGTGTTTTTCTTCGTATCATATATAAATTCATAGTATCTTTCATTATACTGCTGGGTTATATATGTCCCGTAACTTCATACGGGTGGGACATAAATGCCCCAGGAAATATATTTCTAGACTAGTCAGTTGAAAACATTTTGCTCCGTTAAATTCTTTCCAATCTTAACCCCAAAACCATAATCAAGAAAATTTTTGAATTATTTCTGAAAATTGGGCAGATAGTACATTGGGACGTATATGACCCATGATGAGGATAATGCGCAAGAAGATCACATTTATATCGCAGAAGAGAGTTCTTATGTAGAACAAGAGTTTGAACTCGATGACGACATAGAGGAAAGTGTGGACGACTGTTTGTAGGGAAAGATAAAGAAACCTTTAGGAAGAAAATATGCGACCTCTAAAACGGTTCGAATTAAGTCTAAAAACTATTATTAGAATGAAAACTCCATCGGTGTCACCGCAACTGCGCGAAGTGAAGAACCCCTTAGGTATTTGGAAACAGTCTTTCGGAAATGAGAATTTACATTTGATACTGTTGAACACAAACAAGTATTTGGTGTCGGTGTCGGAACCGTACAAGCGCACTACATATACTCGATCAACAAATAGTGCGGAAACACATCCTCCAATAGGTCTACTTCCCTTGACAAGAGTAAAGAAAGGAAATAATCTCAATGCTGAGGATTTATTCGAAACAAATGGAACTGATGCTGAAATGTTTCGATTGGTGATGTCTTTGCAGAGGTTTCATATGTTAATATGATATATACGCTTTGATGATATACGTACAAGGGAAGAAAGACGAAAAAGCGATAAAGTTTTCCCAAGTGGACGAAAAATTAGAGGCGTTTAGAGGGTATTGTGGGTTTAGCCAATATATGCCTTTTAAACCCAACAAATACGACATTAAAATTTTTATCTTATGCGACTCGAAAATGTTCTATACCGCAAATCTCGAAGTGTATGTGGGGAATCAACCTAATGGGCCCTATTCGCAATGAAAGACTGCGACTTTCAGTTGAAAAATAATTTTATTTTTCTGCGTAATTTCCCTTGACTTCAACACACTTGGTCCAGCGTTTCTCCTACATCAGTATTCCTTCCCGGAGGTGAGAGTCTGAAAGGTTGTGAAAATATTCATATACGGCCATTTCAACTTCTTCATTGGATGCGAAGCGCTTCCCAGAAATAAATTTCTTCAGGTTTGGGTACAGATGTAAGTCTCAAGGTGCCAAATCTGGAGAATAGGGGGGATGGCCGAGCAATTCGTACCTCAAATCCCACAGTTTTCCCATCGCCAACGCACTTTTGTGTGCATGTGCGTTGTCCTGGTGAAAGATGATTCTTTTCTTCTTCAAGCCAGGCTTCTTCACGCGAATTTTGACATCCAGCTGGTCAAGAAGGTTGGAGTAATGTTAGCCTGTAATTGTTCTGCTTTTTGCAAGATAAATCAATTAACAGGATCCCTTTCGCAGATGCGATCGATTTCGCTTTCTTTAGAGCTGAACCACCAGCTTCCACCCACTGCTTGCACTGCTGTTTCGTTTCGTTTCAGGCGTGTCGCGATGACCCTATACCTCATTCATGGTGACAAATCGCCGCACAAAATCGGTTTAATCCCTATTGAATCGGTACAAGGATTGCTGCGAAAATCGCTTGCGCATTTGCTTTTCATCCAACACTTTTACGATGGTTTCCGTTGTGGTTGCGGTTTTTTGCCGTTCTTCACGTGGGCCATCTTCAAGGGATGTGCCACCACGTTTAAATTCAGCTGCTTACTTTCTAACGGTTGACATGGAATGAGCCGAGAACTTTTGTCAACATCGGATAAATTTCCATAGAGGTTCAGCCATTCAAAACGAAGAATTTTATGTCCGCACGATATTCAAGTTTATGAATTTTAACGAAAACACGCAAGACGTCTACTGCAAAAATTCGAATGATCAAACTATCAAGACACTAAGGAGATATTACTGTGGATGTCTGGCGCTTAGCTTGATGGGTAGTCATCTAAGGATGCGTGCCAACTCATGCAACTTGCTAAAACATATTCGTCTAAGAATTTGTGAAATCATAGATCCTCCTGAAGAGCCTTGTGAAAATAGAAGAGACATGCTAGGAAGGTGTACGCCAAGTGAATATAAAAAGGACAAAAGGATTAAATAATTATTGCAAGACATGCAACCAATTTTTATGCATGGAACATGTAGATTGTTTGTGCCGAGTGTTACAATGCAAATATTCAAGAATAATCAATTTTTCTTATGTAGGTTTGTTTTTACATTTTTTTATAATTATTTACAAATAAAAAGTATTTTTCTTTAAAATTTATAAAAATGATCTACCTGTTTGGCAGTATTGCAGTTATTAAGTTTACATATTGCAAAAGGGATTAGCTCTGTCTATGACAACAATAGTCTGTAAGACCGGCGGCACAGTTTATGTTACAAGAAAGCACGTCACTACTGAAGGGTTAACCTCCGAACGAATGCACAATTGCATGTGTTGATTTATTCTCTACAAAAAAAATGTTTCAAAAAGAATATTTTTCCTTTGAAAGGTTCCCTCCAACAAAGTTTCTGACGGCAGTAAAGTAAGGTAGAAGGGACACTATAACATGGTTTTCTAAAAAGTATGGCTAGCTAGTTATTAATCACAACGTTCTAAATAATTTTTTAGTAAAGGTATTAATTTATTGCATGCTGAACAGGAAATTAAACTAACGACAAAAAATGCAATTTAAGTTCCATAAAGAAACAAAGTACTGCAAGTATTTTGTAATTTATGTAAACATCCATTTTAAACTTGTTAAATTCCATTCCGAACAAATTAATGTTTTTACATATCCCGTTACTCCCAGTTAGTTTATATTCTGGAATTTAGAGATCATTGGTCGTGTACAGTTTATCTACTAAATGAAAAATATACAGAGTGCTTCAGTGATATTGGGCCATACTTTAAGGGGTAGTTCCTCTCTTAAATACAAATTGAAAAAATAAATTTCAACTAACAATGGCTTTTGGTTTAAAAGATACAGGAAGTCAAAATTTAAAGAAATATAACAATTTTTGGTTACAACTCCTGTAAATTTAAACCGATTTTGTTGAAACTTGGCATAAACAATAAACAAACAAAGGCCTTTAATTCGTCTATTTCAGATTTTGTACATCTCTTCCAGCGGCGTAGATACTCAGGGTTGGAGCCACTTTTCCCTCCCTTTCTTTTACGCCACTGAATTTTTTTTTTAAATCTAAAAGTCTTTTTTAATTTAAAATTTAATTTAGAAAAAGGAGGGGCTCTTAAAAAAATTTATTATAAGCGTATTTACCTAGATGTTTTAGATAGTTTACAGTCTTACGTTTGAATTATTTAAAATAATGTATTTTAATAAGATCAGTGTATCATTGATAAAATTGATACATAGTTTTTTTATACCCATATTTATTTACACTTTCGCTTGTTGTAGACCAGTTTCATGTTCTTCATGTTTTTTATTATTATGGAAAACTACATACCTGCAGAGTTAACAGATTTATTTTATTTATGGTGCTAGAAATGGGAACAGTGGAGATGCCCTCCGTTTGTATCGACAACGTTGAGCGGCATCAAAACCGTAAAATTTTCCAACGCATTCATGCACGTTGAAGAGAGACTGAAGTTCTCAAGCGTCCTGCACCCCTGAAAAAATGACGCTCAGACGAACATTGCGTTTTGAAGAGGAGGTTTTAAAGCGTGAAGCGGAAAATCTGTCCTCCAATACTCGTGCCGTGGCTCACGATGTGGGTGCTTCTCACATATCGATTAAGAGAGTTTTACATGAAGACAGACAACATCTGTTTAAAAAGCAGAAAGTTCAGTGGCTAGATCAAACAGACTTTGCCGGTAGAACACAATTTTGTCACTAGTTTTCGAAGAGATCTGCAGTTGTATACTCTTTTGCTTCGGATGTGATGTTTTCGGGTGAGGCATGTTTCAACGGTTCTCAGTCAGTGTATGGGGAGCGCTACTTTATTTGCTTAATTTTACAAAATCTTGCAAAGCGATTGCGTTTTACTATTTACATTCTCTATTTTTACTCTCCTTTCTTTACTTCACTTTCACTCACTTCTCGCTTCTCTCTTCTCCCATTAACTGTCTTCTTCTGTTCCACGTTTCTTGCATCCACTAACCCCCCTTCCTTCTTCTTCTTATATCTCTTCCACCCTGCATGTTTGGAACGTGTGCTTAATCGTCTTTACCTCTTCTGCGCTCTGCCTACATTTTCTCTCTTCTTCCTTTCTCCAGTACCTGTTTCCCCTCTCTTAGTTTCCACATCTTCATCTCGCTATCATTTTCTTTCTTTCCCTGATCCCATACCTATTCAAATATCTCGGTATCCCTTCTCCCTTAATGTTCCTATAGTTTACATTGTAATTCCTTCTTTCACCTTCGACCATCTTTCCTGCTTTTGCACATCCTTATCTCTTCTAATTATATCCTATCTCACGTTCACTCCTTCCATTCTTAGTTTTTCTACTTCTTTTCTTGCATATCCGTTTATTTCGTAATATTCTTTCCTGGCTTCTTGTCCATGTTCTATTCTTTCTTCTCTTATTTATTTCCAGCATCCTTGTAGAATTTTACACTCCATTATCCTACTCATTACCTCCTCGTATTTTACTGCTCTATTTCCCGCTTCCACCCTTCTTTTCTCTACTTGCACCTCCTCTCTAATAATGTATCCTGGTGTTTCTCTTTCCACTCCCGTTACCCACCTCCATTATTTTCTTGCAGTCCCTCTATCTGTTTGTATTCTTTCCACCCCCACACGGTACCACACTTTTTATCAGTTTCTTAAATAATAGTTTTCTTTTCCTTATGTCTATTCCAAACAGTTTTTCAGCTACACTCGACACTTGCGCTATTAACATCTCCTTCATTCCTATTTCCTCCCTTGCTATTAACACTATATCAACCGCGTATGCCAGCGTCTACACTTTCGTGTTCCCCACCAACAAGCCTCCCTCTTGTTGTTTCCTTAATGTCTCCTCGAGGTCTCCAGTATATACCGCGAACAGGCTTGGGCTCTGTGGGCATTCTTGTCGCAATCCCTTCCTCGTTACAAATCCTTTACTCAGCTCCCCATTTTTTCTCACCTTGTTCCTCGTTCCTTCGTATATTTGTTCTGTTCCTTCTATTAGACTTTCGCTTATCTTATTTTTCCTTATGTACTCCCACAGCTTTTGCCTGTTCACCCTATCGAATGCCGCTGTTATGTCTACCAATACAGCTACCATTTTACCTCTTTTCTTTCCTAATTCCTTGTTTGCCATGTGCTTCAATATGTTTACGTTATCCGTCGTTCTTCTTCCTTTCCTGAATCCTGCCTGTCCATCTGGTAACAGCTTCTTTTCTTCCACGTAATTCTTTAACCTTTCTTCCAGAACGCTCGCCTATATTTTGTAGGCCGTGTATAGGTCTCCAGTCCCTAATTATTATGCTATAAAACTTAGTATTTAACTACTAAAAACGAGAGCTTGTAAATGCACGTTGTTTAGCCTTGCAATGCAAAACACAACCTTGGGAAGCGATCATTCATAGCTCTTTGATTGGACCTTTCATTTTACCTCCCAACGTTACCAGTCAAGGATATTCGGAATAGGCTGATATTCCATCAGGATGGAGCACAACCTCATTTTTCGGGCCAAGTCTGAAATTATTTAAATAACACATTTCGAAGTCGTTGGATTGAACGTGGTGGTCCTTTCTAGTAACCTCCTAGATCACCCGATTTAACGACCATCAGTTTTTTCCTTTGGGGATATGTGAAACCTAAAGTTTATGCCACTCCTGTTGATGACCGCGATGGCTTTGTAAACAGAAATTTTTGTCGCCTTCAGAGAATTAAGGGAAATGTCAGGCACCGTCGGCAGAGTTCGCATTTCAATGTTAAGATGATCTCAAGCCTGTATCGACGTGGAAGGGCGACAATTTAAACATTTATTATAAAAATAATTATTGTCTCAGGTTATTTAAGAAATAGTATTGTTCTTATTTTGTCGTGTTTCATCTTTAGCCTTTGATCTGTAATAAAAAAATTATAACTCTTAATTTTTTTGCTAAATTGCAATATCTATATTAATGCAGTTAACAAAACGAAATACTTCTAAAATATCTCTCTAAACAAGCTTCTAATCAAAATTTTTCAAGAGCCAGTTCTTTTTCTAAATTAAATTTAAAATTAAAAAAGACAGGTGTGAAAAAAAATGCAGTGATGTAATATACAGAGAGCGAATAGCGGCGCCAACCCTGATATATATTTTTTATGTTTCACAATATCAATATCAATATATATATATATATATATATATATATATATATATATATATATATATATATATATATATATATATACACAGGGTGTCCCCGGATGAGGTTGCGCACTCTTGTAAACTTTTTTATTTTGGAGTTTTCGGCTAAATGTTATTCTTCATAAAAAGTTTTTCTTGGCCTGAAACTTATTTTTAGCCCAATTTCGATTTTTTAAAATCAAGCAGGACTTTACAGTTGAGCAAAAACTATTTTCATTTTAGGTAAAGTACCTTTTGTGTTCATAGTATGCCAAACTCTTGTTAAGAAAAGTTGTTCGGAATGAGAAGTTATGGCCATATGCATTTTAGGGTGATAGTACTACTTTGATAAAATTCTTCATTTTTCAATTTCATTTCAGGTCTGTTGATAATACGCCATTATTTTACGAAAATTTATGCTAATTTTAAATTTAAGGATAATAGCATATCAAATATTTTTTATCACAATGAGACTACTCCAAATTCAAGAGCTTTGCCTGATAATGCAAGTCGAAAATCTAGTTGCATTTCGATAGCAACTGTCAAACAAAATCCCTTTCTGCGACAGTAAAGTTACATATATTATGTACCATCACACACGTCAAAAATGTTAGCGTTAGATCAGCGTATCTACTTAGTAAAGTCTTATGGCATTGGAAATGTCAGCTACAAATATGCAATACAACTATTTCACCAAAAATATCCAGACGTGCATATAACCAGGCAAGCAGCAACAAAACTTATTAAAAAATTTGATAGAACTGGCGATGTGAAGGACACCAAGAGACTACTACGACAATATAACGAAGAGGACGCTACCATACTAGTAATTCTTAATTCAGTTCAAGAAGCACCAAAATAATCACTGCGAAAAAGGTCAGAGAATTTGAGAATAAGTAAGTCACACATTCAGAGAATTTTAGTTAAAAATAATTTTCATCCGTTCAAACCCAAGTTTGTCCATAAGTTAGGAGACGGAGATGATGACCATCGATTAGAATTCTGTCTACTCATGGGAGAAATAATAATGGACCATAGATTATTCTATCGAAATATTCTGTTCAGTGACGAATCAACCTTTTCGACCAATGGCGTTGTGTCAACGCAAAATTGTAGATTTTGGGCTCAGAACAATCCAAATTTTCGTATCAGAACCCGGAGTCAGCGTTTCAAAAAAGTAAACGTGTGGTGCGGAATGCTCCACAATAGAATCATTGGTCACTATTTTTTGAATATTTTAAACCAAAATACATGCTTGGAGCTTTTGAACAACTTTGTTATGACCGAATTAGAAGAGGAGAGTTTATAGTTCAGAGGAAAGCGTTTCTATCAATAAGGCGGATGTCCTGCACATTCCACACTGAGAGTTAGGGCCTGGTTAAATGAGCATTTTCCTAATCGGTGGATTGGACGCTTTGGTCCACTAAAGTGGCCGGCGAGATCTCCAGACCTCAACCCACTGGACTTTTTCTTATGGGGCTACCTAAAGGAAAAAGTTTACGCAAACGAATTAGAAGACGATTTGGAAAATTTAAAACAAAAAATCATAGAAGCTGTTACTAGTGTGAATTAAGAAATGCTTTCATCGATCTACCTAGAATTTAAAACCCGAATAGAAGAATGTGTATTAAGAGGAGGATATGAAAAATGTAGAATTTTATGAAAGTAGGACTATCATCCTAAAATGCATATGGCCATAACTGCTCATTCCGAACAACTTTTCTTAACAAGATTTTGGCATACTATGAACAGAAAAGGTACTTTACCTCAAATGAAAATAATTTTTGCTCAACTGTAAAGGCCTACTTGATTTTAAAAAATCGAAGGTAGGCTAAAAATAGGTTTCTGGCCAAGCCAAACTTTTTATGAAGAATAACATCACAATCTGCTTTAAATCCTCTTTTCGAAAATCTTAGAATTTTTGGTTTAGGGTGACGCATTGCTGAATTATTGAAAACAGTGTAAAAAAATGGTCGCGACAAAGTTCATCATACTAATTCCATGTCACAGTATTACGACTAGATTAAACATATCATACAGGGTATTTTTACGATGAAATTAATTTGAACATTTTCAAAGAGCGTTTACTGAATTTTTCAAATGAAACATCCTGTATATTATTGAATTTTTATAATGATCCAACAATTAAGCTCCATTTTTGTCAATAATCTGTTATACCTAAAGTAAATAATGTGCGTGTCGACAAACAGAAACAAAGAAATACAATTGCACCTCCATAGAAAAAATTCCACTTTCGTCAAATCTGGCGGTCAACTAATAGGACCACCCCGGCCGATCTATCTACCTTCGAATTCTTGATTCAAAGAACATCGTACTTCTAGTGAAAAATATGCTGGAGCGCCGTTGTGCTGGACCCACATATTTTTCCTTAGAGTTGTTCTGCAGAAGCTGAAGCAAGTCATATTGCAACAAATACAAACATTGTGCACCATTTAGACGCCTATGAAAGAAATGTGGTCCAATAATAAAGTTGTGCATGATAGCACAGCGAAAATTTACAGTCCATTGTCTCTGCTTATCAACCTCCATCAAAATTGTTGGGTTTTCTGTTGCATAATGATAAAGATTGCGACGGTTTGGGTTAACACTTTAAGTAAAGGTCGATTCGTTAGTCAACAATACATTTATTATAATAATAATTTTTAATAACAATACATTTATTTCCATTTCCAACCCCTACTTGCCAAATGTTTTTCTAGTCTCTAAATCAGGTCTCAACAGATGTTGATGGAAGGATATACTGTATTTTTTAAAATCTTGTAATAATAGATCGTGGAACATCAGGTTCTCTTGATATTTTAGCCGAACTAGTAGACGGCTCCGCAATTACTGACAACAAAATATTTAATTCACCTTCGCCACTTGTTCCCTTCCTACTTTCACATTTTGCATAACTCACATTTCTTGTTTTAATTAACTTTCCTTTATCCTTCCAAACTTCTAACTGAAGGTTGTCTTGCTGTCAACATATCTTTGTGCATATATTTGCTGAGTTAACAAACAATATTGTTGAGCAGATCCCATTACGAAAATCATTGCGACGAGCTCAATTCTTTCAAACTGCATATTGACTCACTAAAAACCGTATTGATAATATTATAACAAACGAATAAAACTTCGTACCCACTAATCCAATCAGAAAAGAATACAGTGGTAATATTAGAAATCACTGATCAAACAGCTAACTCGCAACAATCATTAGGATCTTAACATTTGACACTTTTTGTATGTTTGTGTTTGTTAAAGCCTTTGACGTATCAAAATCTGAGTGAGAATACCTCTAAAATTATTGCCTTTATGTGTAATACATTATGGATAAAAATTGAGCGTGATTAGTTATTCCTTCCAAAAATTTAGTATTATACAGGATGTTTCATTTGAGAAACTTGAGAAAACTCTCTTTGAAAGTATTCAAATTAATTGCATCGTAAAAAACACCCTGTATGATAAAATTAAAGTTTGATTATTCTGTAGTCTCCGTACGTCACTTGGCTGGATAAATACCAAGTATGTTGTGTAAACTAGTCGTAATACTGTCGCATGGGCTTAGTATGGTGTCGCGACCACATTTTTTACGTTTTTTTTTATAACTCAACAATTCGTCATCCAAAACCAAAAATTTAAAGATTATCGGAAAGAGAATTCAAAGCAAATTGTGAAACATGAAAAATGTTTAAGCGGTATTTAAAAAAATTATTCTCTAAGGTGACACGCTTCAAAAGTTCACTCTGTATAAGTGAAATTGTTTTCAAAATGTGCGTTTTTCGTTACAAAACCATTTTTTATAAAATAAATTCACCACGTTTAGTTAATGAAACCTACATTGGGTTTTGATGTGTTTATGAGCAACCCTGTATATTTCTACAAAAAATTGCCGATGTACGGGGTATTTCAGTGTTATTGGGCCAAACATAGAGGGGTAGTTCCTCCCTTAAATATAAATTGAAAAAATAAATTTCAACTCAAAATGACTTTTCGTTTAAAAGATACAGGGTGTCAAAGTTCAAAGAAATATAACAGATTTTGGTTATAACTTGTGTAAATTTAAACCGATTTTGATGAATGAATAATAAACAATCAAAGATATATTACAGGTTTTGTAGATGACTTCCGCTGACGTGCATATTCAGGGTTGGCGCCACTTCTCGCTCCCCATCTTTTACAACACTGCATTTTTTCAAATCTAAGTCTTTTTTCACTTTAAACTTAATTTAGAAAAAGAACTGGCTCTTGAAGAATTTCGTTTTGTTAACTGTCCACGGATATTGCAATTTAGAAAAAAAATTAAGAGTTGTAATTCTTTGATTACAGATCAAAGATTAAAGACGAAACACAACAAGATAAGAACAATAACATTGTTTAAATAACCTTAAAATATAATTATTTAAGCAATATTTTTGGAATAATTTCTTAAATAAAATTTTTTAACAATAAATTTAATTTTGTATCCAAAATTAAACTTATTATTTTTATAATAAATGTTCAAATTGACGAGACAGACTTGAAATCGTCTTAACATTGAATTGTGAACTCTGCCGAAGATGCCTGGCATTTATCGTAATTCTCGGAAGGTAGCAAATATTTCTATTTACAAAACTTCATTAACAGGAATGGCATAAACTTTAGGTTTCACATATCCCCAAAGGAAAACATTAATGGTCGTTAAATCCGGTGATCTAGGAAGCGAGAGGAAGGGTATTCTATTAAAAAAATATATTCCTGAAGGTGCGTCATAAAATTATTTTTAAAATGTGCATTTTTCGTTATAAAACCATTTTTTGTAAAATAAATTTCTCCACTTTTAGTTAGTGAAACCTACATTGGACTTTGACGTACTAATAAGCAACCCCGTATATGTATTTGAAACCTTATTGTTATATAAAAAAGATTTTAATGTTCTAGTAAGCCTAAATCTAGGTAATTTAAGTTGATCTCCCAGTATTTATATATATATATATATATATATATATATATATATATATATATATATATATATATATATATATATATATATATATACTGTCGATTTAGGCGGACTAGGATGCAGTGTTTACCATATTCAAATTGTTGAATTTATTACAGTGAACCACACTCTAATTATATAATTTGTTCATTTTGTTTGTCAAGTCTTATGTTGTTTGAACACCATGGTATTTTTTAATAGTTTCAAGTTGAATGGTATTCCGTTTTTCCCTATATCCTTGTTACATATGCCCTTTTCCGCCTGCCTCACACTTCAAGTTTAATATTTTTGATGATGGTACGTATTTTTTGAGTAATATCTATAACGCCAAACTTCTTACCCAGCAAAACTCGTTGAAGTGTGTTTCTACAAATTCTCCATCGATCACGTAGTCGCCCCCTGTTGCAGCTGAATTTCTGCAAAATCTTAGTCAGTTCTAGAAGAAATGAAAATAAGCTTAGATACGAGACTTTAGGAACCTACGTATTGTACTTATGGAGTTACAGTTGATACATATATACATCCACACACATACGCACGCACGCATGCACGAACGCACGCACGTACGCACGCAAGCAAGCAAGCACGCACGAACGCAGACACGCACTCACTCACGCACTCACGCACGCACGGGTACACTCACACACGCATACACGCACACACACACGTACGCACCACGCATACAACGACACACACACACCACACAGCAACACGCACACATGCGCATACGAACAGACGTACACGCTCACAGCACACACACACGCACTAGGACACAGCTACACGCTCACGCACACATACAGCACACGCATACACGCACACAACGCACACACACACGCACACGCACATGCGCATACGAACAGACGTACACGCTCACATGCACACAAGCACGCACACAGCAACACGCACCACTCACGCACACACACACGACACACACGCACACAGCACACACACACACGCACACACGAACAACGCACACACGCACACCACACACTGCATACACGCACAACACACACCACACACGCACACGCAAACACTCCACACGACACACGCACACAGCGCATACGAACAGACGTACACGACCACATGCACACAGCAGCACACGCACACAGCACACACACACGCACGACACCATACACGCACACGCACACACGACACACGCACACACCACACGCACACACGACACACCACAACACCACACACGCACACACGCACACAACACACACGCACACAGCACACACGCACACACAGCAACACAGACACACACACGACACACGCACACACGCACACACACACGCACACACGCACACAGCACACACACACACACACCACGCACACGCACACACGACACACACGCACACACACAGCACACACGCACACACACAGCACACGCACACACGCACACACACACACGCACACACGCACACACAGCACACACGCACACCACACACACACGCACACACGCACACACACACGCACACACGCAACACGCACAAACGCACACACGCACACACGCACACACGCACACGCACACACGACACACGACACCGCACACGCACACGCACACGCACAACGCACACAACGCACACACGCACACACCGCACACACGCACACACGACACACACCACACCACACACACAGCACACACGCACACACGCACACACGCACACGGACACACGCACACATGCTCACACGTACCCACGCACACACGCACACACGCACACAAGCACACGCGCACTCTCGCACACGCGCACACGCGCATACGCGCATACGCGCATACGCGCACACACGCATTTGGTTTTTCGGATTTAGTTCTACATTTCGCGCACAGGAATTGATTGAATAATCTGACCATCCAGACGTTGTGGTTATACCGGGATAAGCTCATACCAGCGCCAAAAGACAGTCATAAGTTGATTACTACCATTAGTGTTTTTATAGTTAATAATGTCTCCGTATTCTTTTGTTGCAAACATGAATGTCCCAAAAATGAACCGTTTTGCAGAAGTACTTTTTTTTATTTCTTAACCCGCATGAGTACATGAATGTAATCAATTCCAGATGGATCACGCTTGTTAAATAAAATAGTCCTTGCAGTAAAGCCCTCCGCTTGTTTTCCCAGTTATACAAGGTGTTCGAATTTAAAGCTTCAACTTGGGGATCTCTGTTACCTTAAGAAATACGCAGTCGGTTAAACTAATTCTAACTAAATTTGAAACTATGGAATTCCTTATAAACTTGCAAAAAGAATATCGAATTTTAGAAAAACGATCGTAATTGTTTCAATGTTAAATATTTTTCAATTCTGCAAAAACGTTTTTGTAACTTTTGTTTTACATTAAGTAGTCTTGCTAGTATTTTTATTCATCGATTCGTTTTTGTATGATAAGTAACAACTTTTTATTTTCTCCTGGACGCGATATTGAATTATTTTGCTATATTTTTTTACGTTCCCGCATACTATACGAAGTATAATAAATTTGCGGATTTTTACGTTTTGACCATTTCTGGCATACCGACTGTACGCACGCGCGCGCGCGTGTGTGTATGTGTCCGAGTGTTCACGTGTCGGTGTGTGTGTGCGTTTGTGCGTGGGTGCGTCTTATTTTAATCCAGATTCTGTAGATATTTCCTTCTAATTGGGGAAATATTTATGCTCAGTGGTTACAAACGGTATTGTAGGATCTGTGTCTACGATCTACAAATACATACTTGTTCTTGTGATTTGTTTAAATGTAATTTGTAGGCTGAAGTTCTCCATGTGTGTAGTAAACTAGAGTGATTACGTTTAGTCCTTTTTTTAACTTTTGCAAATTAAAATTTTCTAAATAATAAATTCTGCTCACAAATGAAATTTGTTTAGGGCTGAATTATTTAAGAAGAGGATTTAAATGAAGTGATTAATATTTCTGTAGTTAGTCGTAGAATGAACTGGGTGGGTGGGAGTGTGCGCGTTCGCGGGTGTGCGCGTGTGTGCGTGCCTAGCTCCTTTGAAAATCTATATACACAATACCTCTTTCAAACAGTTCAGTAAAAATCATTACAGAGAAAATATTTTTTTTATATTTTGCAAAATTTTTATTTTGATCGCTAATCTATACTTTTATTGAGTTTAAAGTAAAATAAAAAAAAATTATAAACGTTGTAAGTATGCCAAATCGATTTACTCACGCGCCATTTTACACGAGTATAACGAAGATTTCATTTCGATCGTGACGGCAATTCTAAATCGAAATCTCAGAAACCGTTTATCGTACAGCTTTGGGAAAAAAATTTCCTTAGTAAAAACGGCCAAGGGAAATCGCTGGAAATAACTTTCAAGTTTCTAGCTTTACCGCTAGAGGGCATACTCTTTATAGAAAAATTTAAAAACAATTTTTGTATAAAATATGTCCAATCATAGCAGGTATTAAATAAGTAAATTAGAATGATGCATAATAGTTTCTGCACAAATTTTGTTAAATATTTTTTTCTATTTTTTCAAATAATGGGTCGGGGAGAGTGGGAATGTTTCTATGAATGAATGCCTATAATTTTGGTTTGGATCAACCTATTTGAGCGAAATTATCGTCGTTCGAAAGCTCGCTACATCGACTATAAAGCAATTGCGTTTAGTTTTAATCGTCGTAGATAGAGGGCGCTAAATTTGTCTATGTTAAAATTTTTAAATGGAAACACGTAAATATTGTAAATTACAACGGAAACCGATTAAATTCCTAACAAAATGGCGCAAACGGCATGACGATATTTTTTGTATTACTCGAGATATAAATAAAAATGCGTAAACATACATAACTAGTATTGGCTCACTCTGTATTATAATTTAAAATAACAAAATTTGTCAGTATTTTCAGAATTCTTTAAACTAAGAAGGCTGCGAAATAAAGTTGGCAGGGGATTCAAATTGTTTCTTTATTGACAGTAGTCAGGATATTGCGATCTGTTTAAAAAGTGTTTGCATATAACTCGAATATTTTTTTTTTAATTAGATATTAATATTGCTAATATCAGTAAATAATCGGCATTAATTCATAACGAATGGCGAATTGTATGATATGATTGGAGTCTATTTCGAATGTCATCAAAATGTCGCTATTGCCTCACGTATATGTGTCATAAATATCCTAACCGGAGGCATTATGGCAAAGAAGTATTTAAAAGAAAGGCAAGAAGATTAAGGGAAACTGGTAGCTTTTATCATCCTTGTTATAAACGACGTGGTGTAGGTGTGACCGAAGATAATGTAATCAATGTTCTCGCTTTAGTTCAACAGAATCCACATATAAGTAGTCCGCAAGTCTCTACAGACTTAAACATTCCAAAAACTATGTTCTAAGCATTTTAAAGCATAACAGGTGGGTTTCTTATAATATTATGCACTGCACGTTTAAGTTTGAAAATTGCAATCCTCTTTAAATTTTAGATTCAACAGTTTTATTTTCATATTACGATAAAAATAGCAACATAGCACTTTAATCATTTCATTCATTCCTTAAAAATATTTGTTTTTCTATGTTTTTTTATCCCTATCATGTAGTTCTCCATCAAGCTTTATCTGAACGGAATTTCGATTCAAAGCTGGATTACTGCAATTGGATGTTAGGTATGCTGGAAGAACAACCGCATATCATATCATATATTTTGTGAACAGACGAAGTCACCTTTAGTAGTGATTGGACATATTTGATTAAAAAATTGTTTTTAAATTTTTCTATAAACATTATGCCCTATAGCGGTAAAGCTAGAGACTTGAAAGTTATTTCTAGCGATCTCCCATGGCCGTTTTTACTAAGGAAAGTTTTTTCCCAAAGCTGTACGATATACGGTTCCTGAGATATAGCCGGAGGAGCGGCTTAAAGGTCCACCCGGTATGTGATTTTCGGCAAGAGAACTGCCGATCATCCCCACCAGTATGTCAGAATCACAGTCTGTAGCGCGTCCGTTTAAACGGACTCTGCCCTCTAATGGGTTTTGATCTATGACAAAAGGTCAATACATCTACGAATTCCCTTTAGTGTTGGTTCAAGAATAGATTTCAATACATATTACTCAAATTGCTGCATATAAACAAGTTTTGTGATTTCATTTGAAAAATTGGTCTAGACTATCCGTGTTATGAGTAAAATTATTTATTTCTGGGCAAGGATTTATCCCTTGTTTTTGAGTTCACCATTAAAGTTTTGCGCTTTCTAGTGGATAGATATTGTAATTTTGTTTACAAGGGCGTTATATGTAATTGAATTATTATTGTTACCTAATGTATTGATTGGAACGTTAATGAACAGTGCTGAGAAAATATGGGATATTAACGTAAATACTATTTACAAAGGACGACTGCTGTCATATAAACGTGTAGATATCAAAATTAAAAACAGAATAATATATATATATATATATATATATATATATATATATATATATATATATATATATATATATATATATATATATATATATATATATATATATATATATATATATGCATTGTAGGTATGATTGTACAAAATCATTAATTTAGTTACAAACTTGTCGATAACGGCTAAACTGAGTCGCAGTGGCGGTGGGAACTGGTCGATTGCATTACAAAACAATAAACTAAAACGTGTATCTACTCCTTTCAATAAATTACAAAAGAAAATAAAAATTTTAATGTATTAATCAAACAGTGTAAAGTAATTACTTACGCTGTTATTTGAACCCCTTTTAAATTGGCACTTTTCTGGCATCGGTCCACTTCCTTTGGAATTGGTTTGAGGATCTGCAAATAAATAACTAATCGATCACCAGAAATCTTTCTATGAGGTTTAGCCAATTTGTCCTTAATTTGTTATTAATAGGGTTTGATAAATTTTTGTTGGAATCTGGGGGAATTTTTGTGTTGTAGAATCCCGGTGAAGCAAAAGGGCAAACAATGTTTATACGGCATGACCAAACACATGGTGTTGAAAATTTATGAATATAAGGGAGTTAATTTACCTACGTTTGAGGGTGTTTTTTTTTATTACGAAGAAAAGAATAGTTTTATGTGTAAATTAATAAGTGTGAGAATCTGGTGATTAATTGCAACCTTATTTGATTTTGAAATAATCAATGATTGAAGAAGAAATCACGATTTTATGTGGATTTTATTAAACATGTTTTTCACGAATTATTGTTTAGTTGAACCAATTTGTCTTACTCTTGATTTGTCATCAAAGAAGTGCGTATTGAGAATTGTCCTTCTTTCATTTTGTACAGAAACAAGTTTAACGATCTAAATGAAAATGAAAGTTCACAATATTATGAAAACCTTTTATATTTAATAAAAGGACCGAGATCGTGAAATATTTGCGTTTTGTTAATGCATGTAACGCAGTCGATTAGGTAAATATTTCAATCTAACGAATCTGGACAGGTTCTAACACAGAATAATTTGAATCATTAAGTCCCTTTCAAAGAAAATTTATTTTTAGCAGTTCTCTTTCTTTAGATTTAATGGAAATTTATACAGGGTGTCCCGAATTGCAGTGTCGAAACTTCAACAGTGTATTCCTCCGTCCAAAATAAGCCTTCATTTCCTATATAAACATATATCGAGAAGTGCTTCGTTTTCGAAATACAGGGTGTTAAAGTTTTAAGAAAAAATTTTTTATTGGTGCCCCATTTTAACTATTTAAAGCACGCCTTAACGTGTTTAAATGGAATCTTCAAAAACGCGCATTTTTTAATGTTACAACAACTCAAGTCTAAATGACAATTTTTTGATTATTGATCTGACAGGAGTACCTTGTAACGCCAAATAAAATATTACTAACAAATTCAAAACCTTTAATTAAACAATATTTAACACTTTTAATTGTATAAATGGAAATAGAAAGTACAGTTAGTATTGTTAAATATATTATTTTTTATTTACATATTTTACATTATTAATTCTTATTTCCATTTTTGTAGTAATAATACTAGTATTTATGAATTCAAGGTGCACCAATAAAAAAAAATAGCGTAAAGTATCCGTGGATAACTGGTCTTTAAAACATTTACTCTATTTCGAGCAATCCGGCTGCGCCGTCGTGCTCGAAAAATCGCGCGTGTTTTAAAGACCTTTTTATCCACTTATATCTTAATGTACTATTTTATCATTTCTTGCATATCACTGTAGATACCTCTATAAAACTTAATACACATCTTTCGAGCATCAAAGAACATTTTTTGGTGTAAAAGGTTTTTGAGATTTCCATTTAATTTAGAGCAAATTTGATCCCTTGACTTTTTTCCGAACGACGCACCGCTTTCGCGTAAAAAATGAAAACTATTTTCATGCATGGCCAAATTGCTAAAATTTCAATTAATGTAAATTTCATTGGCAAAACTTGTAAAACTTAAAAAATTAGAGTTAAATCAATTTCTAAAATGGTACATAATTTTACAAAACTGCGCTTTATTAACTAAGTTCGTAAATAATTTTACAGAAACTAGAATTCACAACTTTCATTAACTTCCATCGTGAAATATTTTACAGAACACTATTAAATTATTTTGTTCATTAACGAATAAAGAATTTGAATGTGGTCACAAAAGTTAACAATAATTTCTCAAAATGAGCTCCTCCAAGTTCGATGTATTTTCGGCATCTGCGCTTAACTGAGTCAGTGGCGTTGCTTATGAAATTGGTATTGACTCGCAACGGTTCACAGGCTTTCTCTATCGTTAGAATTAGTACTAGCCTTGTATCAGCTGGTGTCGAATAAACGCGGCCTTTCAAGTAACCCCACACAAACAAGTTGGTAGGGGAACGTTGTGGCCAGGCTCTAGCTCCTAATCGTCCAATCAAGAATTCTGGATAAGTATTATTTAACCACCCACGATTTACAAGCGCAAAATGTGCGGGAGCCCCACCCATTTGAATCCAGATTTCGTTTCTAAGATTTAGGGTAATATCTTTTAGGTATTCAAATAACTCATTTCGCTGGAAATCATTAAATAATTGTCCATCTAGTGGTGATAAAAATACGGAGTCCACAAAAGATTCCATTTATTACACCACACCAGAAAATTCGTAGTGAAATGCTCTGATGCGTACAACACGTGGATTATCATGGTTCCAGATTCGTAAATTGTGGTAATTTACTGTGCCACTTCGTGTAAATGTAGCTTCGTTAATCCATACATTTTTTTTTTGAAAAGTTCTCACCTTCCTCTACTTTGCGTAAAAACCAATCACAAAAACTAACGCGTTTATCGGCATCACCAGGTTGCTAGTTCTAAACTGACTGGTTGCATCTGAAATAGCTTCCTGTGATCTTGCCTTAAAACGCGATGAACCTTATTTTTAGAAATAAAAACGACGTTGACTTATAAATGGTGAAGTACTCTTCGTAGGATTAATGTTCTATTATTGTCAAACTTATGCTTCGATGGCGTTAATTTCTCATACCTTGATTTTTCGGATTCTTCTATAATTTATTGGCAAAGTTTACCCATAAAGCACGAGTTTACTTTACTCTATCGTTTTTTTCATATTCACGATTAAACATTGCTACTTTAGATCCATACTCTAATAATCTTCATCAAGCTTACTCAAAAATTTGTACACGAATCTTCGCTAAGTAAAACTATATCTTCAGCATACAGTTTAACTCGTACATTCACGTTACTAACCATTCAGTTACTTGGTTCAGTATGCTTGCCTAACACTTTTATTCATGAATATTATTATAAACAGCCATGATGTCATCACGCAGCCTTGTCTACTTCATTGCTCTATTTTGAAGCTTAAGTTCTGTCTCACTTTGAATCAGGTTCGGCATTGCCTTTATTCTATTTATTTACTAGATATTTACTCACTACATACTCATTTAAAATGCACCAGAGCTTCTGCTTAACAACTCTGTAACACGCTTTCTCTAAATCTACTAAATCACATTATCGGTTCTTCTTCACATTATATCATTCTAAATCATCTGCTGCAGGGCAACCAGCTGATCTGTAATTTTTGCAATCACTCTTGCTTTCGTTACCCTCTTACAGCGGAACAATAATCGCACTTGCTCACACTTAAAACATGTATTAAATATTCACACTGTTTCTTAAATATTGCACGTCCGATTTGAGCATTTCATCAGTGATCCCGTCAACACCAGCAAGTTTACCACTCTTCAAGTTATGTACCGTTTTCTTTACCTCATACAACTCATTGTTATCTTCAGTTTCACTTCAGCTTACTCTCACTTCCGTAAAACTTTTTATAACATTTTTGCCAGCATTTCCTCCATCCGTATTGATCTTCTGCTATCTCGTTTATAGTATTCATCACTCCTATTACGTCGTGCTTAGAGCTACATTGTGTATTTTTTACCCACTTCCAGAAGTTTCTTTTCTCCTCAAAATCCTCTTACACATCCTTACTGCCTTGTTCGCCTCCTTATTTCTCAATCTGTATACTTAATATAACCGTTTTTCTCAGTCCCATTTTTCGCATTTCATACTGCCTTTTTTGACATATTCGTTCCACCAAGCGCTGTATTTCTGTTTACTTACAGCCGCTTTTCCACATCTGTGCAGCACAATCGACACCAATGCATTGACATTCACGCAGTTTCAATGCCACAGTCCTTCATTTGCTCGTTGTACATTATTCGATTCACGTTCAAATCTACTCAAAACTTCCGCATACCTCATTCTAACATCTGCAGCTACCAGTTTTTCTACTATAACTCTGGAAATTTGCACTACGTTCATCTTGTTTCTCCATCCCACTTTTGTCCTAAGTACGCCCTAAATACAAACCAAAAATTATACGTTCCACACGCTGATCCATGCATTACTTTTGTACACCCTAATCAGTTCTTTATTATAAACGATCAAGTCAATCATTCTTTTAGATTTCCCTCTTTGCCATATATACAACTAAACACATTTTTGAACCATGTATTACATGCAAATAGATTTTTTTACAAAAGTATTTTCCAGACGTTCACTATTCTTATTTACGCTTGAATCTTTCACTCTTTCACTTGCCTTGCATGCATTTAATACATTATCCACATCGTTTCAGAAATTCTCACATTTTTGGCCGTTAGTAGAATGGGGTCAGCACGAACGGAATTCTCTCATGATTTCACATACAGTGAGTGGAAGTGAGAGAGAATGTGGGTAGGAGTGAGATGAGTGCAAGTGAGATAAAATTTAATCAAATGACGTCATAATTAAAAGTGGTATGTAAGAAATGCAATTCTAACAAGGGGTCGTTCATACTATCTCATAAGTCAGGTACATGCCTCCCGAACTTGTTCTCGAGTCCTTGACTCTTTTGTGGGGTCCATCGACTCTGCCCAGACTCCGTGCTCTGATCAATCAATTAAATCAACCAATCAGATCAATCGATCGTATCAATCAAACCAAATACATTAACAGATTATTACCTACAATCCAATTTTAAATCGCAAAGTAAGTTAGAAATAAATTCAAGATATTGAACTCAAATTAAAACATCTATGTTATTACCAGTAATAAAAAGATAAAGGGCTTTTCATAATTTATTATAAGTAATACTATTTTCAGCATTACATCTAACTTAAATCAAGCCAGTATTTTTGAAATGAAAGTTGGTTTTTGCAAGGTGTAACTTAAATAAACGCAATATTTTTTAAATGAATGTTGATTTTTTCAAGCTGTAACTTAAATCAAGCCAGTTCTTTTAAATTGAAAGATGGTTTTTGCTTTGGTATTGACTCGCAACGTTTCACAGGCTTGCTCTATCCTTAGAATTAGTTCTTGCCTTGTATCAACTCGTGTCGAATAAACGCGGTTTTTCAAGTAACCCCACACAAAGAAGTCGTCAGGGGTGAGGTCAGAGGAACGTTGTCACCAGGCTCTAGCTCCTAATCGTCCAATCCACCGTTCTGGATAATTATTATTTAACCATTCACGATGTACAAGCGCAAAATGCGCGGGAGCCCATCCATTTGAATCCAGATTTCGTTTCTAAGATTATGGGGAATATCTTTTAGGTATTCCAATGACTCATTTCGCAAGAGATCATTAAATAATTGTCCATCTAGGCGTGGTGGAAAAATATGGAGCCTACAAAAATTCCATTTATTGCACCACACCAAATATTAACAGAAAATTCGTGTTGAAATGCTCTGGTGCGTACAACACGTGGATTCTCATGGCTCCAGATTCGTAAATTGTGGTAATTTACTGCGCCACTTCGTGTAAATGTAGCTTCGTTAATCCATAATTTTTTTGAAAGGTTCTCATCTTCATCTACTGTGCGTAAAAACAAATTACAAAAACTAACGCTTTTATCGGCATCACCAGGTTGCAACTTCTAAACTGGCTGGTTGCATCTGAAATGTCTTCCTGTGATCTTGCCTTAAAACGCGATGAACCTTATTTTTATAAATAAAAACGGAGTTGCCTTATAAATGGTGAGCTGCTCTTCATAGGATTAATGTTCTATTATTGTCAAACTTATTTAAAATTATGCTTCTATGTCGTTTATTTCTCATCCCTTCATTTCTCGGATTTTTTTTCGAGTCCGAAATTTCCGAACATTAAATGTATTTTAATGAAGATTTGATTGCAAAGTAATCTTCTATTTGGAAATCTTTCTTGGTATTCTCGTACTGCTGTAGTTGCATTTCCATTGCATACACCATAAACGAAATGAATATGAGCGTACTCAAAATTACTGAATACCACCATTTTCAAATTTCTAGTTAGACTGATAATTAATTACCTCTTTCGTAGAAACTGTAAGTACCTGAAGCTTCTTTACAGTAATTGACTTCTAAAAACTCATCTGTCCTACTTTAAAGACATGTAGCAACTGTTCAAATGTCATTAAAATGTAATCATGGCATAGCAAGATTCAACAGTAGAGGAATGATGGTCAATGCAGTACATACGTTGGTCAGAAATTAGAGACTCAACGGGAATGCGAGAAATGAATATCAGAAACACAATTTAAAAAAGTTGGAAGGAGTAGTGGCTCAGTTTAAGCAATTCTTGTAAACTTTAGGGACCACTTTAAAATACTTTATTCGTTAATGAACAAAATAATTGAATAGTGATCTGTAAAATTTCTGACAATCTTAGTTAATAAAAGTTGTGAATTCTAGTTTTTGTAAAATTATTTATGAACTTAGTTAACAAAGCGTAGTTTTATAAAATGATGTACCATTTTACAAATTGAATTAACTCTAATTACCGTTTAACAGGTTTTACCACTGAAATTAACATTAATTGAAATTGTAGCAATTTGGCCATGGATGAAAATAGTTTTTATTTTTTTACGCGAAAACGGTGCGTCGTACGAAAAAAAAGTCAAGGGATCAAATTTGATCTAAATTAAATATATATTTCAAAAATAATTTTTATTTTTGGAAAAAGCAGTGGCGTACATTTTTTCCTTCAATAGTATTCAGTTGAAATACCGTACGGTCGCCACTAGTAGACATTTTAAAAAATCTTTTACACCAAAAATGTTCTTTGATGCTCGAAAGATGTGTATTAAATTTTATAGTGGTATATAGAGTGATATGAAAGATATGAAAAATGATTTTTTTTTCTTTAAACTTGAACCGTACTTCTAAAACGAAGCATTTCTCGACGTATGTTTATATAGGAAATTAGGGCTTACTTTGGACGCAGAATACTCTCTTAAAGTTTGGACACTGAATTGGGGACACCCTGTATACAGGGTTTCCAAAGTTAGGTCTGCACTATAGCTAACTTTCTTGTTAATGGAGCTACGAAGTCGGTTAAATTTGCAAAGTAGTGTGTTTTTTTACGCTGATTACGATGGTGGAAAAAGAAAAGTAAAAGTCGCATTCTCGAAAAATCGACGAAAACATACTATTTTCTAATGCAAAACCCTGTATACAATATTCTCAGTGGATAGAGAATTAAATTCTGAGCATTTCTATCCTACAGTAAAAAATAAGGGAGATTTTGCCGATTTTTTAATTTCATCAAGTAGGCTATGATTCGAAAGTAATCCTTTATTTTATGAATTTGAACACGCTCTAAAGAATATACAATTAACAGGTCTTAAATTAACTGCTAGAAAAGGTCTCCTATTTGTTCCATACATTTTTCTACGTGCTTATAAACGCGTCTTGTGGCCTTCAAGATAGTTCTAGCATCAATACTGTTAATTATGTGAATAATGGTTTGTTGGAGTTCTTCGATATTTGTATAACGTCTTTTATACAATTCATTTTTTAAATATCCCCACAAAGAGGAGAAATTTTCCAGCATTTAATTTAAGACCTGTTAATTATTTATTATTTTGAGCGTATTCAAATTCATAAAATAAAGGATTACTTTCGAATCATTGCCTACTTGACGAAATTAAAAAATCGGCAAAATCTCCCTTATTTTTTACTATAGGATAGAAATGCATGTAACTCAGAATTTAATTCTCTATCGAAAAAAGTATGTTTTCGTCGATTTTTCGAGAATGCGACTTTCAATAGATTTTCTTTTCCCACCATCGTAATCAGCGTAAAAAACACAGTACTTTGCTAATTTAACCGACTTCGTAGCTCCATTAATAAGAAAGTTAGCAATAGTGCAGACTTAACTTTGAAAACCCTGTATTTAAAAGAATTAATATAAGAATTGAAACGTTCACCATTGACATTTTAATTAAAATGAATTAACTTTATGGTCTTCGGGAAAACCATTTTATATTAAAAGAAAAGTAAATTATATTTTTCGTGTAACTGGTGTAAAGAAATAAGCAGTAAGTTAAAAATGCTTTAGGAATATACAGAACGAGTCTCAAAATGTGTGTTTTTTGGGTGTTTTATATAAATACGTTCGGATAATAAGGAAATTTTTAACGGGCTATATTGGGATTTCGCCTAAGTTATCAAGGAGTTTGAGCCATTCTGGCTTACACCTATAACCCGAATAAGAAAAAGCCCTGCTCTGTGTTAGTTGACCAACGCTTGCAGGAAAGGAACAGACAGACACACGTCCCAAAAACCGCGAGTTTGCTTCTAGGTACGTTTTTATTGGTGCATAATTTGTATGTATGTATTGTATATACAACAATGACTAACAGAATTTTAATTCTGCATTTATTATTGTCCCAAAATTATAATAATAATTATACGAATTAAAAATTTACTATATGAATTAGATGTATAGTAATTGTGTTGATGTGCCCTTAATTAGAATTATATATCGTAATAGTATTTATTGCAATTCAATTATTAAGCAGTATGTAGTAAACCTAGTTACGTTATGAACAAAGGTAAATGCAAGAAAGTAATCTGTAGTAGTACGTAACATGCATTTAAAAGATGTAAAGGAGTGCTGGTTGCTTAAGTTAGGAAGGTAGTCATTATTAATCATTAGTAGTACATCGAGCTAAATATAATTTAAGTGTTAAATAGTAAACGTTAGTTCTTTATGAATTATTTAATTCACTATACACCGACTTCGAAGTGCAACCCTACAGGATCAAGGTTGCCCAACATGGCGATCCTGCCAGGGAGATGATGTGCCCTTAATTAGAATTATATGTCGTAATAGTATTTATTGCAATTCAATTATTAAGTAGTATGTAGTAAACATTAGATGGTTTTACCTAGTTACGTTATGAACAAAGGTAAATGCAAGCAAGCAACGTGTAGTAACGAAATAAGTTGGTTACATACGCTAAAAAGATATAAAGTAGTGTTAGTTACTTAAGTTAGGAAGTTAGTCATTATTAATCATTAGTAGTACATCAAGCTAAATATAATGTAAGTGTTAACTAGCAAACGTTAGTTCCTTATAAACTATTTAATTCATTACACACCAAGCAACCCTACAGTACCAAGGTTGCACAACAATGTCCACAATTTTGTTTCGTTAATTATTAATAATAATCACGTTCATAAAATAAACAAATAACCGAATAATCGACATTCAAACAACACTCACACACACACACACACACACACACACACACACACACACGTACACGCACACGTACACGCACACGTACACGCACACTCACACGCACAAGCACACGCGTACGCACACGCACACGCTAACGCACACGCACACGCTCACGCACACGCACGCACGCACGCACGAACTCTCTCACGCACGCACGCACGCACGCAACCACTCACACACACACACACACACACACCCAAACACACACACACACACACACCACACACACCACATGCACACTCTCGCAAATGCACATACACACGCACATGCGCATCCACCCACACATCCACACGAACACGCACATCCACATAAACAGGCACCCATAGAAAGCTCGCATGGTTTGTTAAAAAAAAATTTCTATGCAACCACTCAAGATTTATTGGGGTTTTACGCAATTTATATAGGATATATGAAAGCAACCAGTTTACCTCATTTATTTTTTTTAATTTTCTTTTTTCTGATGTGTAATTTAGTTAACTGCTGTGACTGTTTATGAATGGCTGGTAAGAAAATATTTATTTATCGCGCTTTATCTTATCGAATACTCCTCCAAACTGAAACTACAGAATAATTCCGGTGAACCGACAACGATTATTGATGTCATTATTCTTTAAAATATTTTACGTGTTCTACTACAGAAGAGAAGCCGAAATTATTAAAATTATGTAGATATTGTAACCATGTAAAATACAAAGTATTTTACCGGATGGATGCTTGCATAGCTCTCATCAATTTGAGGTTACCGGATTAAATTCTCGTTAATTAACGAAACAGAAGGACGTTTTGTCTTACAGCGGAAGGACCGTTCTTACCAAAATGATGTAATGTTGGAGAGAGCCGTCTTACTCTTTCGTGTACTTGTTACGCAAAGCCGACTACTCACGCCTAATGAGGCTTATCCTGTACTGTATATCTAAAATTACTTAAAATATGATCGGAAAAATTGTTAATTTATTCTAAAAAGAAATGACTTTATAAAATTTAATCTTAACTGAATTCCTTCAAGAACCAGTCACACACATTTACATAAAGTGGCTTTAAAAAAAAAGAGCAAAGATATTTTTATACTGCTTGATTAAGAAAATACTAAAAGGAAAAATGAATCTCCTTCAATGAATTCCACAGCAGGAATGTTTGTACCTTTAATTAAGTGAGCTCTCATATAATACAAGTTGAAATACTTTTAAGTCGCAGAAACAAAACAGACAGAATTCTTTAAACCTGCAAATTAATTTTTATAACCGTCTTTAGTAGCGTAACCGTGGTAACATAACCGCAAGCTGTATTTGTTAGGCATCGGTAAAGTTCGAAATTCACACGTCAATAACGCTTGTACTCTTAGTAAACTGCTAAAACAGACTTAATGAATTTATTCAAGCCTATTGTTTTTCCCAACACGGAATGGATTATAATATTTTTATTATATTATTACATATAAAATTTATTTGAATAGTTAGAAGTTAAAATATTAAAACTTTCCGCAATTTTCACTCTTATCCAACATAAACAAGACTCTTAAAAAGACCACATAAAAGAATTAAGTAAGGAGTCAGATTATTAAGTGTCCGATCAAGCATCCAAATTTCATGGTCACAACGGTTATGTTCAGACTTCTCTAACAAGCGCGACATTATAAGGGCTTGGTGGCCTATGAAATGCAGGTTGCTCAACCACAATATTTTCTAATGTATGTTCAGTTCTATTTTAATTGAATGGAGTTTAAGTCTGTGTGGGCAAAGAGCCTAGATTCGCGAAATTCGTGGGGGTTTGTTGAGTCCATATATGAAATCGTATAGTTGGTTAGTCACTTTATTTGGATATTTACCTTTTTGGGTTTTTTATGGTGTATTTTTGTATTATGTTATACAAATCTATACGTTTCGATAACGCTTACAGTTATCTTCATAAATAGTAATACAGTGTTTCAAATGTTGAAACAAAGTTATTAAAGTTCATCAACTGGTGCTTTCTGGGTAAACTTTGCCAATAAAATGTAGTTATGATATTATATGCCTACTAGCTGTGCTTATTTTAAATTATTCAGAGTGTTCCAAAAAAAGCAGGAAAAGACAACAACATTTGAATTTTTTTAATTGAACACCCTGTACATCAATCAATTTTTGCTTTCTACGTGCAATAAAAAAACTTTATTTATATAGGTTTCACGAATGGAAAATTTACGATTTTTGAAGTAATTCGAATTTCATCCAAAAGGTCGTATTTACAGGTATAACTTTATTATTATGTACCTTCAAGTTTTAACGACCAAACTGAAGTCTATTCTGGAAAAGGAATATTAGAGATAAATGCTACAGAGTGTTCAAAATATATGTTCAAACTTGCACAATTTGAAATTCAAAAGTATCACTTTTCTGAAATAGAACACCCTGTATATTTTTACACTGCGTTAAACAGAATCAAAAACGACAACATTCTTCAAAAGTATGTTCTATACCTATATCTCACTGTTTTTGAGTTATTTTTAGCAAAATCATGTGAAACGTTATAATCAACAGACAACTAGAAAATATACGTATCGTTTTTACCATACAAAATTATACACGGAATTGCCCAATGATGACTTTGGAAGATGAGTAAACTTTTGCCAGTGGATTATTGCTCAACTTGAGATTAATTCAAACTTTTATTTTATGTTTTCTGTCTTGGCTACGTTTAGAAGAAATGATGCTGTAAATCGATATAATATGCACTATTGCACATTAGATAATCCATCCGACAAATGCAAAAGCCAAAACCAATGGTACAGTGGCATTCTTCACCATATAATTATCGGACCGTCTCTTTTTAACACTCCCCTGGCTCATATCTACTTTCAATTCTTCAAAAAAGCTTTGTGTAGCTACCTTCATCTATGGAATATGAGACTGCAACAAGACGGTACCTCTCCGCATTACCGCCGCGAGGTACGTGAGATTTTAGATGATAATTATTATCCTCAAAAATGGATTAGGCGTGGAGGTTTCGTCCACTGGCCCCCAAGGTCATGGGATCTGACCCCATTAGATTTCTCCTTATGGGGATATATTAAAGAACGTGTACATATCACATCCCCTCCTTACAAAAGAGTATATGAAAGATAGGGTACGAGACGCTTGTGGAACTACAACACTGGAAATGTTGGAAAACGTAAGGGAAAACATAATAAAACGTACAGGCTTGATAATGTTTGATTTTTTTATATCAAGTTCTTGTGATGACATTAAAATTTTATGACTACTGGGAATTATCACAAGAAAAACTATTGAAATATTGAATAATATGAATAAATCAACTCAAAGACAGTGTTTGTTTCTCGGGTCGGGATTAAAGAATGTTACTACTTTGTGAACAAAGCTTAACAGGTTAAAACAAATTTATTCTGGTGTAATAATATAAAATAAAACAAACTCTAAAAAGGGTATACTAAAATAAACAAACCTAATTAAATATTGAATTAAATAAACAAACTGGAAACTAAAAATGATCCTGGTGACCTCATGGTGGGAACACTAATATATAATTAAACAGCTGTTTTAGTAATACGAGAATTTTCATTACTAAAAAGGTTAATTATAATGAACAAGTGAAATAAGTCTAATTAAACAAGTGTAATCTATATTCAGGCTTATCAGGAGTTATTTACGGATGAGTGTTGTATTTACATTGGTAGTTATGGATGAAAGTTAGTGTGCTGATAATAATCAGCTGTCCAGTATTAATTGTTTATTTCAAGTCAATCAATTGAGCTCAGGTCAGGAATTATTAACAGGTACTAATTATTATTACATTACCTATGAATAAAATTATAACGGGAAGCAGTGGTTTTATATACAGGACAGGTCTTTATATATACAGGTCGGTGTTAATGATTAGACTCGGTAATTAGTGCGGTTGTCTGCAGTGCTCGTTTTGGAGTAAATATATACGTATTAACAGGCTATTCCGGTTAATACCTGGGAAACTGTGATGGTGTCTGCGGAGTCGAAACTACCGGCAACGTTTAAACCGTTAGGGGAATCTTCTAAGTAAAAGTGCTAATTATTAAGGGTATAACCTCCGTCTAATGAAGTACTTCTCTTGGCTAACCGTCATTCAGTACCGATCTCGGGGCGGGGGCACCACCAAGAGAGGTTGTCCTACCATCAATGGATCTAACATTTACTAAAAACAGGCTTGAAGGAAATATAACTGTTTATACAGTAATCCGAATAGGGGCAAAGACCTTTGACCTCAAACCTAAGTGAAATTCATATTTAAAATCTCTTTCAAATTCTTTCAAATGGCGCCTGTATTTCCCCATCTTATTCATTATGCATAACTTGATTTAGATGGCCTTCAGGTTTGTCTTAGTAGTAGTACTGTCAATGTGAGAAAAAACAAAATTGAAAAAGTTTTGCCTTTTTTGGGTAAGCGTGGACACAGGAGGACAGACGAACGTGCGGACGGACGAACAAAGCGATTCGCGTACCTTGTCATACTAACATGACAAGTATTTACGGATAAGTTATGGTTAATCTAATATTCAAATATGTACAGGGTAATCATAACAAACGTGGCAACTTGAAAACAGTGAAAAATCTCAGTAATTGTTTGAGGTAGCCAAAATCTAATCAGACAAATAGCACTTATTAACTGGATTACATCGCAAATTTTTGGAGAGACAATTGTTACATAACACCAGATCGTAGAAAATTTATAAAGAACTCCAAAATAACACTGAAACTTTTTGGTATTGTACTTACAAAGCAAGTTTTGATATATCTATACTTTGTACTTACACTGTTCATTTTTCTGTTCATAAGAATGTGTAGAATGCAAGACAACAACTTAATTTAACATGCTGTCGTAGAATATAATAGTGTTAATTTATGGGCCATCCTACATTTTGTACAATTCTATATGCTTAAAGATACAGTGTCAAACAAGTCTAGGCACCATAAACACATAAAATTTGCAGACAGCAACGGGATATCACAAAGGATTTTCAGTTTTGTGACCTTACATAGTGGAAAATACTTCTTTTATCTTTATTTCTTTGTGCTCTTTGAGTTGTAGATACTATTTGATCTCCATCCTTTATTGTAGATTCATTGATGTACTGCTTACATAACTTACATAAAGTTCTACCGATTAAGATTGTTAAATTAGTAAGCACGATATAAACTTTAGACTGCTTTAACTGCTAGAAACGTAATTCTAGCATAGGACTATATTATCTTGCTATTGTATAATTAAGTTAAACTGCGTACGTTGCTTATATTGCGAATTATATAAACATTATGGCATTATCCCAAAATCCTGTCGAAACGTATACAATGCATGTTCAATATTCCGAAATTAAATTATAAAAGTTCTTTCTAGTTCGATTGGAAATTATTTGATCTAAACACAAAAGGACCCTTTAATACAAATACGTTTTTGTTTCAGGATGGATCTATTGAATTTGAGGAATTTATCAGAGCACTCTCGGTGACGTCACGAGGAAACTTGGACGAAAAGTTACATTGTAAGTTACTTTTATTCTACTTGTGTTTTAGATCATTAGCTATAGTACTTTTACAGTTAAATGAGTGTAACACTTAATTACTAATGATAACAGCTGTAGAAATAATTACAGAATAGAAATATATTAAAGATGTTAGCTATCTACGCAGAGAAAAATGTATGACATGAAATATTTCAGCTCATTTTCTAATACTAAGATCTTTTGTTTCTGTTTAAATTGTGTACGACATTCATGAGTTTAAAATAGGAGGTTTGATTAAATTTATCCATAATAGGTACATTTATTGTTACCGTAACCATACTTGTTATGGCATAATAATGCTAACAATATAATTAGTAAAATATTTGTATGTTTGTAACATTAAAATGAGTACGGCTAAAGCAAATTATGTAAGCAGAGAAGGAAGCAATATATAGTTTTACTAAATACTATAAGATCCTTTGTCACAGGGTAATGTAAATGAATACTGCTTTAGTACCTCCTGTAAGATGTCAGAGATCACAAAAATATCGAATACAGTATTGCTTCTGCGTTCTATCCTGCTACTTCAAATAAAATGTTTAGTTGCAGCTTTAAACAATAAATTATATTGGGATATACATTACAAAAAAACTGTTTGCAAGGTCCGCGCGTGCGTTACAGCATTTTGCTGTGTCTAGCTATTCTCGTTTTACACGCATTCGTTGTGGTGGAACTCAATAACTAGAGTTGGACAATTAGAAGGATTTTTGCGTATTAACAAATTTAATGCCATATCGGCGACAGATTATAGGTAGCAGAATGTCTACAATTATTATTCCGTAGCAATGGTAAGTTGAAGATTTTGTTTGACACAGTGAACTTTGCTTAGGTAATGTAGCTTAACATAGACATAGATTCTAATTTAAATTAGCTGCCAAGATAAGGAATTGCTGTCTCTAAAACAAATAGACCTAATTTGATGTTCCACCAGGCTTAGTAAGTTAAAGTGAATCCAAAAACTTGTTTACGAAAATGGACTCTACCGATGCAGCCTCACACTATAAAGGCTTCGTTGAATCAGAAAGAAAGAAAGACTTTGTTAGTATTAATAAAAACAATAATTTGTTTCAAAATTCTTTATTAATTAGTTAATAGCTTGGTTCTTCTTGGTTCCTCCGTGTGATTCCTGGCTGTTGTCTGCTCTTTCTTGTTAATTATTCTAGTATCGATACCTGTAGTTCCTGATGTCCTGATGTCTTGGCTCCTGGTTGGTTGTATTCTTCCTGTTGCATATTTCCTGGATCCGCTTCTCGTATTGATAAGTTCTTTTTTGTAAACTAATTAATTATTTTTTAAAATTAATTCTTTTCTTTGCTTTACAAGCTCGATATCTCTGAACAAACGCTCACTCAGATTCGATCAACTAATATGTAATATTGATTCAAAAAGACATATTCAGTAGCAATATTAAACTTAATAAGAACCCAAAAACGTTCAGTCTTTCTCTATCCGTAGGATAGCTATTAATTAATTATGAAGACAAATAAAAGTAAAGTGCAAGCATTTTTCGTTCACAACAGTCAATCTTAAGGTTAATGTATAATCCTGGTCAAATAATCTTTTAACGAAATATTAACTGTAACTAAACAAATTAATTACAGGTTAACACATTTCTTATTGTGTAATGTATAGATAATTCTAAAATTAGCTTTATAAAAATTCAACGACTAAAGACTATTTTGAGTTGTATTCAAATGTACCGTAATTTAGGTCTTTCGTTCGTTCAGTTGTAAATATAAGAAAAGTTCTAATTATTTTTGCATTATAGCTAGAGGTAGGCAACTTAATTTGCATTTTGGTGTAACTTAAGTGCATATCTTCTTAATGGTGTATACTTCTTAGAGGTTTATACTCCCCCCTTTAAATTATTTTTCTGCGAAAATCTTTTCGCGCACGGCTACATCGTCTGATATTCTAAGCATCCATTTTGTTCACTTCTTGTGGTACGCTATGGGATGCAGAAAGCTTTTTTTGGGTTTCCCCCTAAATTTTGTGGAAAGTGCCATTGATTTGATGGTAAGATATTTTAACGCATTATACCAAAAGTTAAAACATTTGCTCTTTTCAGGCACTTTTCTTTTATTTTTACTTTGATTTACATTTTTATTACTTTTACTTTTCTACTTTAATTACATTTGATTTTACGATTACAATTTTTGCATTCAAAAACTCAAGAAATGCAATAAACGGATTATCCATTTCATGAAGATAAATTTATAAGAAAAATTCCATGGTTGGGTGTGGTTTAGAACGTAAAGCATTATTTAGAATATTGCGCAACAATTCAAGATGACATCACCCTTGGTTTACATTTCCGTAATCATTTAGATACCAGAGGTTATTAAAAGTTTGTGTACAAAAATTTTACGAACAGGTATTTATTTTTATAACAATTAATTTGTAATTTAAGGATATAACTAGTTTTAAGATATATTTGATTTAACCCTATCATTTTAATTGTTAATAAACATAGTCTGTATATATTTTATATTTTTTATATTTTGATAAAATTTTTATTGTAAACCACGGTTTAGTTATTCCGAGCATTATTAAAAAAAATAACCTGACGTCCGAGATCATTTTTATTAGTATTACATTGCAATTTTTTTATATTGATGTTCCGTGGAAGTAATCTAGCAGAAATTGTGGTAATTAAGCAAATCAAAAGACTGAACCACCCTACGTTAATCTACCGACTCAAAATCAAAGGCACTATTTTTGGTGAATGGTTTGTATCTCCAGTTAGTTTAACGATTTGTTACGAGAACATTTTACACTCATTTATTTTACACTTATTTCATTATTATATTATTTCAAATTTATACTATTTTCACCACTTATTTATAACATAGTATTAAATAGATAGACTGTAACTTTAGTATATCGTACACAACAATGTATCATTGAATTTATAGTAATTGTACAATCAGTATCAGTATTATAACAACCACACTTTCATTCTGTAAAGTTATTTTGACGCACCCTGTATATACGGTCTTGTGATAACGTATGCAACGTATTTTGAATATAAATGAAGAGAGTTTTTACGAACAAAATTAATGTATGCAGAATGTAAATTGTGTAAATGATACGCCACTGAAATTTTACGGGGTATTTGAAAGATTTTCATGTTGAAAGCATTAAATTTGGTTGAAAAATAGTGTTTTGGTAAAACCCTTACTGAGACGGCAATAGTAAAGACAATCAAATTGCCACTGGCCTTTTGCTACTGTGTACTAAAGAATTCGGATACAAAATGGTTGTAATTGCGCAATAATAAAAATTGAATTCGTGTTCCAGGGTAAATAGTGTTGGAGTTTGTTAAATTGTCAAGAGAAATAGGCCACATAACAAATTTTCATAAAAAGTTGAGTCAAGTTCTGTGTGGTATACGGAGTGAATTTGAGTACGGATAATGGTTTTTCGGAAGAGTTGTGAGTATATTTGTAAAGAAAGTCAAGACGGCTACGTTTTTCTTGCATTAGTTGCATCTTTTTTCCTTTTTATGATTTTCACTCGGCAAAGAGACACATTGGATTCTCGTTTGTGATAGGTTAATTGTGTAATTTGGAGCGAAAATGTTGCGACGTCTCGGCAATATGGTGTACGGATGGTATTTAAGCGAGAGCCTGTTAAGGCCAGAGGGTTGTGAATTAAAGTGGAATCGCGCGTAAAGCTTTTAAGAGACCTTAAATATGTTAGCGTCGGTTTTTGTTTGTAAATATTTAGTGCTGCAGTACATATAAGTTGACTGCAAATACCTATATTGGGGATGAAGAGTTTAAACATTTAGGAATAAAAGGATTAGTTGTGATTGAAAGGAAATAGTAGTGCTTTTCTTTCAAGAATGAAAAATGCTAAGGCAGATTTAAAAGCAAAACAGGAAATATTTAGTTAACAGTGTTCTATATTGAAGCGTGTGGTTTAACAAAGAAATCTAGAGTAGCTCTTTAAGCAACAAAATTAAAAGCGTGTCGATTACACGTTCACGAGTAATACAACGGCCGAATTACTTAGTTGTTACGGCTGTTTTCTGTTTTATTTTTGTGGCAAGTATAGGCGAATATTAATGGATTGCTTGAAGTAAGCCAACTCCCTATGGACATTACGTAATACCGGACAAAGGGTTATCTAATGTAACTGTAAGAATAATTATCGATATTTAAAGGATAAAGTGTGATTAAGTTTAGAGCCATTATTGCTTATATAGTTAAATTCCACACGAGTAATAGGGATAATAAAAGTTTATCTGCTTTGATGTATGTAGAATATAAGGTTTGTGGATTTCAATTTATAGCTAAATGTTTTGTATATAAATAGATATGTATATATATATATATATATATATATATATATATATATATATATATATGGAATGATAAAATTTATTTAATAAATTGAGATGATTAGTTTATATTTATTTTATTTATTATATTATTTTCATGGGAAAGGGATCAAGGATTTAGTTGAAGATAAAATTTTTTAAGTATAGAAATATCCTATATGTAATTGAATTTAACGTATAAAATTTGCTCTGAATAAATTTGCTTTCTAACGCATGCGTTAATGAACTTAAGTGAAAAATAAGTAAACTGTCAAAAATGTCAAATAATTAAGAAATTTTAATGTTTGGATCAAAATGAAAATTTAGAAAAAGAAAAGAAATTATTGCTTACAGGTGTTTAACAAGTAAATAATTGAAATTCTTAATTAATAACATATAACAAATATAAATTGCAGGAAATACCAATAAACAGGGTTATAAAATTTTAAAACTCACATATACAGTCCTTCCTGTCGATTGAATGATGTCTTCAAACTTCAGCTGGATGCAGGCAATGTTCACTCGGCTACAGTTGTTACAATATCCAACTGCTATCTCGGTTCTCGAAGACACCAACTTCCAAGCTTCAAGATGTTTTCTTTCCAAAAACGGCAACCTCCAAACACTTATTTACTACGGTAACTTTTTATTTAAAATGGTTTTAAATCTTTATGATATCGTTTAAAATGTATTTTAAGTATCCAAGATTTTGTTAACACACTTTTATTTTAGTTACCGAAAATATATTTATTTAAGAGGAATTGTCCGGAAAATAAAACAAACTTTGACCAAATAAAAATGGAATTTAATTTGGTATAAGAATTATTTTAAATTGGAAAACACGAAAACAAATCTCACAAAATCGTGACATCAATTAATCGTACAGAATTATTTTATTAAAACGACAGGTATCGGTGACCGAACTATTTAATTTTAACCAATGATAAAAACAAGTGCTCTCGAAATTATTCGTAACGTAAACTTTCTCGACGATAATAAATTAGGTTATGTAAACACAAATTAGCAACACTGTTTTAACTTTTTCACTTTTGAACAAATTCTAGAGAAGTGATTTCCTGAGCGCTTGCTTTTATAGGTTTCTGGTTGCTACAGAAATTTCAATTTTTTACAGCCATATTGCAAAATTTACAATGAATGTGATTGGATCAAAATTAAAATTGTACATAAATGGAATTTTGGCCGTAACTTTCTTATACATGGTCGGAAATGAAATTAAAACGAAATGAAAACTAGTGAAATTTTGAATAAAAGGACACCTAAAAGCAATAATTCCTAACACTAATAAACGAAACAACTTAATCTAATCAAAATAAGCTTTTAACTATATACACTTACAAGCTACACTAAAATTACTTGCAAAATGGAATTCTGAGGACAATTTACATAAGAAAACATATCTTTTAAATTCGAAACATTTAATTTAATGAAAATTTTAAGCTTTTGTAAATTTGTCTAGAATTCACCTCAGATTTAGCATAATTTTGCGGATAAAACGCTGTATCCTTATAAAAACTTATTTATATGTGAAAGAACATCTATTATTTGCTTTAAGAGCAAAACTAAATCTAATAATGTGGAAAAAGTATAAAATTATGAAAAAACTAAAATTTACAACGTAACCATACTTAAATTTAAATATGAAATAATTCATATTAAAAAATGTTTTAACACTTAAAATGTTATGTTTAAGGTTTGTACAACTTGTCTTTATTGTTCTCATCTTATTTGCAATATAATGTTATTGTTTATTGAAAAATTCATGTTAATCTTTGAATTTTAACTAAAAGGACGGTTTAAAAGTTTGATCCTAAGTTTAAAAGTTTTTTTTTAAGGGTTTATAATGTCAATAATTTCCTTCAAAAGTTTCGAAAGTCTTCGGGCCAAAAATTTTACTAAATTTTGTATTTCCTAAAACACTAAAATACTGTTTATACAGTAATCCGAATAGGGGCAAAGACCTTTGATCTCAAACCTAAGTGAAATTCATATTTAAAATCTCTTTCAAATTCTTTCAAATGGCGCCTGTATTTCCCCATCTTATTCATTATGCATAACTTGATTTAGATGGCCTTCAGGTTTGTTTAGTAGTGTGTTCAATGTGAGAAAAACAAAATTGAAAAAGTTTTGCCTTTTTGGGTAAGTGTGGACACAAGAGGACAGACGAACGTGCGGACGGACGAATAAAAGATTCGCGTACCTTGTCATACTAACATGACAAGTATTTACGGATAAGTTATGATTAATCTAATATTCAAATACTCAGGGTAATCATAACAAACGTGGCAACTTGAAAACAGTGAAAAATCTCAGTAATTGTTTGAGGTAGCCAAAATCTAATCAGACAAATAGCACTTATTAACTGGATTACATCACAAATTTTTGAGACAATTGTTACATAACACCAGATCGTAGAAAATTTATAAAGAACTCAAAATAACACTGAAACTTTTGGTATTGTACTTACAAAGCAAGTTTTGATATATCTATACTTTGTGCTTACACTGTTCATTTTTCTGTTCATAAGAATGTGTAGAATGCAAGACAACAACTTAATTTAACATGCTGTCGTAGAATATAATAGTGTTAATTTATGGGCCATCTTACATTTGTACAATTCTATATGCTTAAAGATACAGTGTCAAACAAGTCTAACCATAAACACATAAAATTTGCAGACAACAACGGATATCACAAAGGATTTTCAGTTTTGTGACCTTACATAGTGGAAAATACTTCTTTTATCTTTATTTCTTTGTGCTCTTTGAGTTGTAGATACTATTTGACCTCCATCCTTTATTGTAGATTAATTGATGTACTGCTTACATAACTTACATAAAGTTCTACCGATTAAGATTGTTAAATTAGTAAGCACGATATAAACTTTAGACTGCTTAAACTACTAGAAACGTAATTCTAGCATAGGACTATATTATCTTGCTATTGCATAATTAAGTTAAACTGCGTACGTTGCTTATATTGCGAATTATATAAACATTATGGCATTATCCCAAAATCCTGTCGAAACGTATACAATGCATGTTCAATATTCCGAAATTAAATTATAAAAGTTCTTTCTAGTTCGATTGGAAATTATTTGATCTAAACACAAAAGGACCCTTTAATACAAATACGTTTTTGTTTCAGGATGGATCTATTGAATTTGAGGAATTTATCAGAGCACTCTCGGTGACGTCACGAGGAAACTTGGACGAAAAGTTACATTGTAAGTTACTTTTATTCTACTTATGTTTTAGATCATTAGCTATAGTACTTTTACAATTAAATTAGTGTAACACTTAATTACTAATGATAACAGCTGTAGAAATAATTACAGAATAGAAATATATTAAAGATGTTAGCTATCTACGCAGAGAAAAATGTATGACATGAAATATTTCAGCTCATTTTCTAATACTAAGATCTTTTGTTTCTGTTTAAATTGTGTACGACATTCATGAGTTTAAAATAGGAGGTTTGATTAAATTTATCCATAATAGGTACATTTATTGTTACCGTAACCATACTTGTTATGGCATAATAATGCTAACAGTATAATTAGTAAAATATTTGTATGTTTGTAACATTAAAATGAGTACTGCTAAAGCAAATTATGTAAGCAGAGAAGGAAGCAACATATAGTTTTACTAAATACTATAAGATCCTTTGTCACAGGGTAATGTAAATGAATATTGCTTTAGCACCTCCTGTAAGATGTCAAAGATCACAAAAATATCGAATACAGTATTACTTCTGCGTTCTATCCTGCTACTTCAAAGAAAATGTTTAGTTACAGCTTTAAACAATAAATTATATTAGGATATACATTACAAAAAAACTGTTTGCAAGGTCCGCGCGTGCGTTACAGCATGCGCGCAGGCTGTGTGTGTGTATGTTTGTGTGTGTGTGTGTGTCTCTGTGTGTGTGTGTGTGTGTGTGTGTGTGTGTGCGTGTGTACGCGTGTGTGTGTGCATGAGCGTGTGCGTGTGCTTGTGCATGTGCTTGCTTGTGCTGTGCGTGTGGATGCGGTTACGTGTGCGTGTACGTTGGGTTGTCGGCGTGGGTGTGCGTGTGTTGCGTGTGTGTTGTGCGTGTGCGTGTGCGTGTGCGTGTTCGTGTGCGTGTCGTGTGCGTGTGCGTGGTGTGCGTGCGTGTGCGTGTCGTGTGGTGCGTGCGTGTGCGTGGCGTGTGCGTGTGCGTGTGCGTTCGTTCTTCGTGTACGTGTGTACGTTGACGGTTACGTGTATACGTGTAGTGTGCACGTGTCGTTGTCGTTTAGTGTACGTGTGTACGTGTGTACGTGTACGTGTGTACGTTGTGTCGTGTTGTGCGTGTGTCGTGTGTACGTGTGTACGTGTGTACGTGTGTACGTGTGTACGTGTGTAAGCGTGTACGCGTGTACCATTGGTGGCGATAGAAGTTCAATTTTCAGTTTGAGATTATGGTCAATTTCTATGTTGGCACATACCAAATGTCCACACATCAACAGTTATGCGTTGATGTTAAATCAAGACTATTTCGTTCTTACCTCTGAAAATTCTTTTATACATGCCGTCTTGCCCGACGTACATTCAATCTCTAATAAGAATTCAAATAAGGTAGTATTAAGATGGTTTTGGTGAGTTTTACTTCCATTTGGTTCCATCCCATGCGTGAATTAATATAAATTTTGAGAATAATTTTCTGAATTTTAGTATATTTCTGATTTTATAATTTTTATGATTTAGATATCCTAATACAAATGAAAGAGGTTTCTTAACCGGTTAAAATCGTTTGTACCAATTAATAATTAATTTGTAACAAATTATTTTTGACCCACCCTAAGAAGTGGTCATATTTTTTCAAAAACAAAATAGACTCAAAAGTTAACGAATCTTGTCTAAAATTCTTATACTCTAAGATAATTTTCAATAATTTCAATATTAATCTTATTTAAGTGCTGCCCCTCTTTCTTAACCAGCAAGCTACTTAGATGATTTATGTAGCGGCGGTTTATTATCATTTATAATTTCTGAATTGGAGTTCAACTTTATTATTGACGTAGTTACTAAGTTATAGTTCGTCTAAAATTATTTCATAGTTTTAGATGTTAATCTCATTCTGAATTCAAGTATACCATTTATGTAGTATTTATGCAAAATGTTTTAAGACGTTTTCAATTTATTTTCTACCCATTTTCTGTGGCGTAGTTTAATTTTTGAGCGTACGAAATTTGGTTATAAGTTTTATGTTTAAATACGAGTAATGTTTACCGCTTCATTGCAGGCTACACTTTTTAGTCAAAAACATAAGCGTTGAATTTATTTGAAACGTTGCAGCCAACATTGCATAACTTCGGTTCTAAACATTCAACACAAACACACAAACACACCCCACAAGCATATGCCCCAGGAGCCACAACGAACGGTGTATGGTAGAAAATGGATAAGCTCCATTGGCCATCACTAGGACAATGATAATCACTTAAGCTGTGCGTAACACAGCCGAGAGCTGTAGGGCATCGAACCTGGGACAACAACCCACCCTATGGCCTGTCCGTTAAGCGATCCAGTACCATGGGTGAAGTTGCTCACAAATCCATGGGTCCGAAAAAGCGGTATACAGTTTTATTTTTATAGCATCGCCACCGAAGTTGATGAGGCAGAACCCGCACCAACCACCACCTACGACACACTCGCTCAAATACGAGGGATAATGCCCAATGACGCTGGGAAGTCTGCTAACCGTGCATCACGTGACTCCTTCCAACTCACCGGCCGTCTCCTGCTTCTGACCTCATTTACGCAAAAACAGAAAAAAAATAAACACATGCTTTGCTTCACATAAATTAAATACCAATGTATATGAAATAATGCTCTTTTCAGAATAACAAAACAAATGCGAAGGTCGACGTGTACGTGCAAGTGTATGTGTGTGTTTTGGATTTTGACTTTAGATTTGGTTAAACTAAACAATTGATTAATTAGTGAAACTAAAGTGTGTTGTGCAAATAACATGCTGTACATTTCAAAGACTCTATCTTGTACTTGCAGATCTATTTTAGTAACAATTGCAAGCTGTATGAAGTGGGGTCGGTAGAGCGCGATGTGTGCACCATTTTCATAAGTTTTGCTACCTGTATTTTACATTCTGGAGCATGATACATTTATAAATGGATGCACGTAATTATTTATAATTTGTTATTGCAAATACCAGTACGTTTCTTGTAACATAATAGCTTAGTGCAGCAGTACGTGCCGTACTTTTATGAGCAACGCATATACATATATTGGTTTGATTAGTCATGTTTAAGCTCTGGTTGGGTAGGCGGTATTGCTCACAAGGATAGTGTCTACCGAATAGGTAAGTATGTGGTTGAAGGTAGATTGGGGAAAGGGAGATTATTCGAATGGCTTTTGTTTCTTTGGGTAAATCGATGGACTGCTGGATTTCTTCTGGAAGGATGTCCTTGTCCAAGTAACGGATGACGCAGGAAAAGGACAAGGGTTTAGTGTTGGTGTTGGTAATGGGAGCGGGCGTTCGGGAACCTGACAGCTGCGTCAGCGTCAATGCAGGATCACCGAAGTAATGCCGCATGGTAAGCTGTGTCGTAACTGGCAGGGCTTCGCTCGTTTTCAGCACGCAGGTTCGGTTGTGGTGGAACTCAAGGGTTAACTAGAGTTAGAGTTGGACGAGGGATTAGAAGGATTTTTTGCGTATTGAAGCGGGCAGGAATTTGAGGATGCCATATCGGGCGACAGGATTATAGGTAGCAGAATGTCTAGCAGCAGGGTTAGGTTGGGATTCCGTAGCGGAATGGTAAGTTGAAGATTTGGGTGTTTTGGAGGCACAGTGAACGGGTTTGGCTGTAGGTAGGATGTAGGCTAGGCGATACACGACATAGAAGGTGCCCTCTCTAATTTGGAAGGGGATGGGGTAGCTGCCGCGAAGGATAGGCAGGGAGGTGCTGCTGTGGGTCTCGGGGTCGGGGAAGGAGCAATGGAGACCGTAGCCCCGAGGCCCGGTTTGCCATGTTCCACCAGGGCGGTTAGTAAGTTAAAGTGAATCGGGGGCAAAAACTGGGGTGTTTACGAAAGAGTGGACTCCTACCGAGGTGCAGCCTCACACCCCGCTGGATAAAGGCTTGGGCGTTGAGAGTCAGAAAGAAAGAAAGACTTTGTTAGTATTAATAAAAACAATAATTTGTTTCAAAATTCTTTATTAATTAGTTAATAGCTTGGTTCTTCTTGGTTCCTCCGTGTGATTCCTGGCTGTTGTCCCTGCTGGCTTTCTTGTTAATTATTCTCGGTATCGATACCTGTAGTTCCTGATGTCCTGGATGTATTGGCTCCTGGTTGGTTGTAGCTTCTTCCTGGGTTGCAGTACTCCTTCCTGGATCCGCTTCCTCGTATTGACTAAGTTCTTTTTTTGTAAACTTAATTAATTATTTTTTAAAATTAATTCTTTTCTTTGCTTTTACAAGCTCGATATCTCTGAACAAACGCTCACTCAGAGGTTGGCGGCGGTGCAGGCATCAACTAATATGTAATAGGAGCCCCTCCCCTCGACCCTTCCAAAAAAGACGTTTTCGGCGGGATAGGTGTAAGCGCAAGCATGGCTTAAGGCTAATAAGAACCCAAAAAACGTCTCAAGTCTTTCTCTATCCGGTAGGATAGCTATTAATTAATTATGAAGACAAATAAAAGTAAAGTGCACCCAGCATTCCGGTTTCGTTCACAACAGTCAATCTTAAGGTTAATGTTTAATCGCCGGTCCAAATAATCTTTTAACGAAATATTAACTGTAACTAAACAAATTAATTACAGGTTAACACATTTCTTATGTGTCGTGAGATGTATAGATAATTACTAAAATTAGCTTTTATAAAATTCAACGAGCAGCCTTAAGGCTCAAAGACTATTTTGAGTTGTAAAAATATACCGTAATTTAGGTCTTTCGTTCATTCAGTTGTAAATATAAGAAAAATTTTAATTATTTTTGCATTAATAGAGGTAGGCAACTTAATTTGCATTTTGGTTAACAAGTGATATCTACTTAAGTGTATACCTTAAGGTTTATACTCTTTAAATTATTTTTCGAAAATCTTTTCCGCACGGCTACATCGTCTGATATTCTAAGCATCCATTTTGTTCACTTCTTGTGGTACGCTGTAGAAAGCTTTTTGGGTTTCCCTAAATTTGTGAAAGTGCCATTGATTTGATGGTAAGATATTTTAACATTATAAAAATTAAAACATTTGCTCTTTTCAGGCACTTTTCTTTTTTTTACTTTGATTTACTTTTTACTTTTACTTTTCTTTTAATTCATTTGATTTTACGATTACAATTTTATTCAAAATCAAGAAATGCAATGGATTATTCCATTTCATGAAGATAAATTTATAAGAAAAATTCCATGGTTGGGTGTGGTTTAGAACGTAAAGCATTATTTAGAGATATTGCGCAACAATGGTGCGAAGATGACATCACCCTTGGTTTACATTTCCGTAATCATTTAGATACCAGAGGTTATTAAAAAGTTTGTGTACAAAAATTTTACAAACAGGTATTTATTTTTATAACAATTAATTTGTAATTTAAGGATATAACTAGTTTTAAGATATATTTGATTTAACCCTATCATTTTAATTGTTAATAAACATAGTCTGTATATATTTTATATTTTTTACATTTTGATAAAATTTTTATTGTAAACCACGGTTTAGTTATTCCGAGCATTATTAAAAAAAATAACCTGACGTCCGAGATCATTTTTATTAGTATTACATTGCAATTTTTGTATATTGATGTTCCGTGGAAGTAATCTAGCAGAAATTGTGGTAATTAAGCAAATCAAAAGATTGAACCACCCTACGTTAATCTACCGACTCAAAATCAAAGGCACTATTTTTGGTGAATGGTTTGTATCTCCAGTTAGTTTAACGATTTGTTACGAGAACATTTTTACTCATTTATTTTAACTTATTTCTTTTATTTATTTCAAATTTATACTATTTTCACCACTTATTTATAAATTATTAAATAGATAGACTGTAACTTTAGTTATCGTAACAACAATGTATCATTAATTTATAGTAATTGTACAATCTTCAGTATTATAACAACCACACTTTCATTCTGTAAAGTTATTTTACCCTTTATAGGTTTGTGATAACGTATGCAACGTATTTTGAATAATTAAGAAATTTAATGTTTGGATCAAAATGAAAATTTAGAAAAGAAAAATTTTAGCTTCACAGGTGTTTACACAAGTAAATAATTGAAATTCTTAATTAATAAATATAACAAATATAAATTGCAGGAAATACCAATAACAGGGTTATAAAATTTTAAAACTCACATATACAGTCCTTCCTGTCGATTGAATGATGTCTTCAAACTTCAGCTGGAGCAGGCAATGTTCACTCGGCTGTTGTTACTAATATCCAACTGCTATCTCGGTTCTCGAAGACACCAACTTCCAACTTCAAGATGTTTTCTTTCCAAAACGGCAACCTCCAAACACTTATTTACTAGGTAACTTTTATTTAAAATGGTTTTAAATCTTTATGAGTGATATCGTTTAAAATGTATTTTAAGTATCCAAGATTTTGTTAACACACTTTTATTTTAGTTACCGAAAATAATATTTATTTAAGAGGAATTGTCCGGAGAAATAAAACAAACTTTACCAAATAAAAATGGAATTTAATTTGGTATAAAAAATTATTTTAAATTGGAAAACGAAAACAAATTCACAAAATCGTGACATCAATTAATCGACAGAATTATTTTATTAAAAACGACAGGTATCGGTGACCGAACTATTTAATTTAACCGAATGATACAAAACAAGTGCTCTCGAAATTATTCGTAACGTAAACTTTCTCGACGATAATAAATTAGGTTATGTAAACACAAATTTAGCAACACTGTTTTAACTTTTCACTTTTGAACAAATTCTAGAGAGTGATTTCCTGAGCCTTGCTTTTATAGGTTTCTGGTTGCTACAGAAATTTCAATTTTTACAGCCATATTGCAAAATTTACAATGAATGTGATTGGATATCAAATTAGAATTGTACATAAATGGAATTTTGGCCGTAACTTTCTTATACATGGTCGGAAATGAAAATTAAAACGGAAATGAAAACTACGTGAAATTTTGAATAAAGGACACCTAAAAGCAATAATTCCTAACACTAATAAACGAAAAACTTAATCTAATCAAAATAAGCTTTTAACTATAACACTTACAAGCTACACTAAAATTACTTGCAAAATGGAATTCTGAGGACAATTTACATAAGAAAACATATCTTTTAAATTCAAACATTTAATTTAATGAAAATTTTAAGTTTTGTAAATTTGTCTAGAATTCACCTCAGATTTAGCATAATTTTGCGGATAAAAACGCTGTATCCTTATAAAAACTTATTTATATTGTGAAAGAACATCTATTATTTGCTTTAAGAGCAAAAACTAAATCTAATAATGTGGAAAAAGTATAAAATTATGTGAAAAAAACTAAAATTTACAACGTAACCATACTTAAATTTAAATATGAAATTAAATTCATATTAAAAATGTTTTTAACACTTAAAATGTTATGTTTAAGGTTTGTACAACTTGTCTTTATTGTTCTCACTACTTATTTGCAATGCATAATGTTATTAGTCTTGCATTGAAAAAGTCTCATCGTCTAACACTTTTTGAATTTTTACACTATAAAATTGTACGGCACTATAAATGTTTGTATGCCATAATGTTCTAAATGTTTTCTTCTTGTGAATCATGTATTATAATTTTGTCACTAATTCGCTAACAAAAATGTGTGCGAAAATTGTCTATACTGTCCATATTATAACCCTTTTACTAAATTTTGTATTTCCTGCCTTTAAAAACTAAACATACACTATCCCTAACATAATCCTAACTACATAGTCCATGTTTAAACACCTGTAAAATGTCTACTTGCCAAATTACCTTTGAAAAATTGAATTTTATTAAAATTGCAATACTAAAATGACTCTACGAAAATGGTTATATTTAACATTCTTGACAATTTTGGTAGCAACAAATTGCTTTTATGATGAAACCAAACTAAGCAAATGATATTCAGATCAATTTATACCAAATAAATTTATTTTAAACACATCGTGAACCAGATTTATGTAAATTGTGTCTCCACTTGTATCGAGCCAGAAATTACCCTTTTATGACCCAAATGTCATGTAAGCTGTCCGATACTTCTATTACCTCTTTCTAAACATCTCAATATATATATATATATATATATATATATATATATATATATATAAATATATATATATATATATATATATATATATATATATATATATATATATATATATATATATATATATATATATATATATATATATATATATATATATATATATATATATCTGTTGTGTATGTGTGTGAGTGATGTGACGTGTTGCGTGCATTCTCTGCGTGTGTGTGTGTGTGTGTGTGTGTATACAGAGTCTGTTTCAAAAAAGTGACCCTGTTGCTAGGATCGGTGGAAACTGAAAAATAAGTTGGGTTTGTTTACTAAAAAATTTTGGAAACGGAATCCGTATTCAAGATACAGGGTTTCAAAAAATTTTGTATCCATTTTTACGATGTCGAAACTACTGGCAACATTGTAAGATAATTTTGTATGAATATGTTTTGGAAGCTGACACATCCCATGAATTTATTTTTATATTTGGCTCTCATGAGGTTAGATTTTCTAGTCTAAATTTTAAGTGAATATCATTCAATTTTACACCAAAAAGGTACTATTGGTAAAACTGGATACAGTGTACCGTTTTCGAAATATTTGAAAATGATGAAGTACAACAAGAAAATTATAATAGATTTGACTAAAAACATGAAATATTCAATTAGTAAGAGTAAGTGTTCAGAATGTCATCAGTTAGCCTGGGAAAACTGACATTTACTGGTAATTAAAACGGTAATGTCAATAACGTTTAATATTGTTGATAAATAAGTTAATTAATAATAAAAATGTATTCAGAAGTTGAATACACCGATATGTTTGTTACGTGCACAAAAGGATTCTGGTAGAAAAGGAGAAAGTGTAGCACGAATTAATAAATTAACCGGAAGCTCAGTCAGTCGGTTGGTCACTTGGATGCGTGAGCGGCGTAGCAAAGTATACAGAAAGATTAAGAGGGCATCACTTAGTCTAAACTTTTGTATTGTCCCTGGATCAAAAAAAAGGGCTGCGGCACAACGAGAGAGACGTTACAATTAAAACAAATGCTGGACTAAGTGCAACCAGGTAAAAGGTTTGGCAAGGAATTTTGATCCTAGGCCACAGAAATAAAGAAACAACTGACGATCGTTTAACATAAATATAAAGTTTTAATATTCGTATTTTAACAAAAACAAAATTATTTACAAGGTAGATAACCAGCTAATGCTTATATAAAATGTGATAATCTGAACAATAATTTGAGTAATGCACACAATTGTTATCCTGACTTGAGATCGCTATCCAATATGTGGCCCAAAATTTGAGAGAAATGAAGCGTACTAAGTAACATCTTTCACAAATGGTCTAGTAGTAACCCACTTACCTTTCTGGAAACCTATAATTTAAACAAGATATTGAACAATCTTTATAATACGTAAAATCAAAATATACATGTGCACTGATCGGCATCCGATTAACAAAACATATGTACAAAGTTAAACAAATAACTTTAAACCGAAGTCTTAGGAAGAGGTCTCCTTAAAACTGGGATTTCAGTTTTAAATCAAACCAAAACGCACTTTAAAACCCAAAATATAAACTAAAACTTCAACTAGATGTCTACCATTGTTTTTCTTTGTAAGCGCAAAGAAATTAAATTTACTTGCAATTTGCAGTATAGACAAAGCAAACATAATACATACAGGTTTAGAAAGGCTGAGTTTGTCACTAGCTTTATAAGTGTAAGACATAAATTTAAATAAGCACAAAGGAAAATCTTAAGCATTAGTTTTAAACATGTGACTGAAGGCCGTAGCAAGAAAATGGAATAGCTTCCTTATTAAGATAGCGTTCGTAGCTTAAACAATTTTAAGTGAAATGTAACACATGCATTAACCTAAATAAGCGTAATATTTATGAAATTCTTATAGGAGCAATCCCCTAAACAATCAATCTAAATTTTATATAACCCAAACGTTACTATAGTTTAGGATGCACTCTGTACAATAGAGACCAATATACTAGGTTCAAAGTACATATCAAAACAACTGATGACTGAACTGTAGGTACACAGACATAAAACTATTAAAACAATTGTGAATTTTTGTAACTGTAAGACTAAATACATACAAAAATAATCAAAAATTGAAGTTGAAGGTTAACAGTTAACAAACCAATCACAGGTGTAAGTAAGTCAACTCGAATTCCCACTTAAACTTAACTAACGTTTGTACTTAACAGTACATAACCTCGTTCCGTATGATCCTAATAAGAGGTTCACCAAAACGGTTACAGCCATTAAATTTTCCGAAAAGGATAAACGTAGCAGTACAATTGGAATTCGTAATAATAGCGAGTTGTTGTCAGAGTAACCCCAGCAATTGTATATGTAACGAGAGCCTCGTCATGCAGAATTAGTCATTAAAATGCACTCACCGGGTGATGTACGTGTGTGTATTACTTAGTCGAATGTATTACCAGATATAATTTACGTGTTTTAGTCAAACTGATGATACCATGTGAAGGAGTACCCATAAAATGTCCTATGCTCGGTTTCAGAGGGCAGTTGTATGTTATTTCATAACTCGGAGAAACGTTGGTTGATTGCACTGATAGTATCGCTCAATAATATCCTGAGAACGGAAGAAACGATAAAATCCAATAAGACGAAAAGAACCTCTTGATTCGAAGCGTGCGTGTTAGAAACTAATTAGATCCGTAAAATACGATCAATAACCAAATTTAGTACAATTAGATATATAGAAAGCCAAATGTAGTACCAAAACTGTTAATTTTTAAGTAATATTATAATAAAATTATAGAAATCTTCTCCATATATCATGTTAGTTTTCTAACCACGCATCAATTTTCTTAAAATGGCGTTCCCCCTTATCACATTCTACTTGCAAATTTAAATGGTATTGTATTCCTCGACTTTTCAGAAAATCATTTATTCTTCTTGTGATTCTGTGTTTAATTAATAACTTTAGCCTTAGAATAATGTTATTGTTCTTGGTTTTTAATAAGAATACTTCCTTTACACTAGCTTCAGTTATTACTTTATCATTTTGAAATCAAAATATTCGAAAACGGTACACTGTATCGAGTTTTACCAATAGTACTTTTTTGGTGTAAAATTGAATGCTGCTTAAGTTCACTTAAAATTTAGAATAGAAAATGTAACCTCAAAGAGTTATGTTTAAACTACTCGTTACGAAACGCGTAACTAGCGCCTTCTATGAGAGCCAGATATAAACACAAATTCATGGGATGTGTCAGCTTCCAAAACATATTCACACAAAATTTCATTACAGTGTTGCCAGTAGTTTTCACATAATCCTAAAAAATGTATATACATTTTTTAAAACCCTGTATCTTAAATACGGATGCCGTTTCGAATTTTTTTTAATAATAAAACCCCACTTAGTTTTAAGAGTTCTGCCTATCCTAGCAACAGGACAACCTTTTTTGAAACATTCATATATATATATATATATATATATATATATATATATATATATATATATATATATATATATATATTTATGCAGGGTGTCTAGAATTTACCCACGTTCATTGGCTATCTTTGTTATTACAAGAGATACAGAGTCGGTTAAATTAGCAAAGTTGGGCAGAATTACATGGTAATTCAAATACCGATAAGAAAATTCAGCATTGTTACCAACTTTGTAAAATCTGAAAATAACTAAAAATCGTACAAATTTTCAATCGGCTAGTTATATCTTTTATAATATTCAAAATATGAAAAAGTTATAAGACAGACTTTTGATAGCTATTTTTACGAAAAATGGGAAAATGTGAATAAAAAATTTTTAGTAATTATTTTTCGAGCTACAACCAAACATACATTTTTAAAATGGCAACTATAGGTGGCTATGAACCCATTCGATGGGTTATTTTATTCTGATTTCAAAAATGTATAGCTTTGTATGTTTAATATTATTAGTTAACTCACTTACTTAAGAAGTCATTAATCTGTTAGTATTTTGGGTTTAATGATTGATCTAATATTGCTCATTGAGCCAGATCGATTACAAAATGTAATTGTTTTGAATTATTTTACAGTCAGTAACGTACAGAACACTGACAACAGGATATGTTTATTAAGTAGAAATTCCAGATTTGAATTGTTATAATTCTTTCATATTGGTGAATGTTTAAACACGACTTGAAATAGAAAGTATTATATATCTCTATATAATTTATGACGAAAGCACTGATCGTTACATTATAAATTTTTCAGAAACAAGCTAATGTGGTGATTTAAAAATTAATAAACCGACCTTTTCTTATTTTGATTTTTCTAAATTGTGTAATATTTATTTACTTCTGAATGTTATGACCTTATGACATTTAGAAATATTAATCTACATGTATACGAGGGCTACTTAGAAAGTATCCAAATAACGTTTTATAACTTCGATTTTTCCTATGTACAGGGTGGTTTTCTTTCGTTAATATTATAGGGTATAGGCTAAACGGTAAGACATACAAAAAAACTAAGATACGTGTCCCGTTCTCTTTTTTAGTGTTTAGTTTAATGGCGCAATCGGATCTACGCTAAATTGGTTTCGAAGATACAGAGTAATTCTCAAAATCTGCCGGTTTTTATTATCTCTTATGAATCGGTTATTTATAGAGTTAAAAAAAAGCTTTGGATACGAAAGTTTTATGACTTATTACGTTGAATCCAGTGGCGTTCTTAAAAAAAATATAGATGTTTTATTTTTTGAGATATTATCAAAAGTAGCATTTTCTTAAATGGGCCACCCTGTATCTGATAATCTCAAAAACTTGCATTTTTTCTTGAGATTGCAATATATAACACTTAATATTTTGCATTGTCCTAAATAGCTGAAATACTAAAAAAATATTTTTTTTTAGTTCGCCATTAATTGAATGTTTGAAGCAATTGTTTTTGTTTGTTTACATGTCATAAAATTCAGTAACAATTATGTAATGGCATTCTTATTTCGTTTCCGATTATATTTTTTAAAAAAGGTGATTAAAATGAATAATTTTCAAAATTATGAAAAATTAAATATGCTTGAGTGCTACATTGAGAGTAATAAATAAAGACGCAGCTCTAGTCTTATATTTTGAGCGTTATCCAGAACGACGACAGCCAGAACAACAAATATTTGAAAGATTATATCACAATTTAAGTGAGTATGGATCATTTGGAAAACCAAGAAGTAAGATTTACAATAAGGCAAATAGAGCAAGAGATGAAATAAATACATTAGCTTGTGTTGCTGCTGATCCGACGATATCTAGCCGTACTATTGAGAAAGATAATGGCACAAGTAAATCTAAAGTTTTAAAAACTTAAAGAAAACATAAGTATAAACCATATAAAATAAGAAAGATTCATAACTTACATCCTGGAGATGAAGAGCAGCGTTTAACATTTTGTCATTGGTATTCGCAGCAGATTAATCGGAATCCCAATTTTTTTCAAAATATCATATGGACCGACGAAGATTTTATATCTAGCGAAGGAATTTTTAATCGACATAATAATCGATATTGGTCAAACATAAATCCTCATCAGACGGTCGCCAGTATACAACAAGGACGGTTTGGGTTCCATGTATGGGTATGGGTGGCGCTATATCAAAACAGAGTCCTTAACTACAGAATTTTTAATGAAAATTTGAATGCTCAAGGATACATCCAAATTTTGGAAGAATGTGTAATAATGGAGTTGGATAACATGCCATTAGCTGCAAGATATAATGTTTATTTACAACAAGACGGTGCTCCAGCACATAATAGCCGCATGGTAAGGGACTTACTAAATGTAAATTTTGGCGAAAATTGGCTTGGTACATATGGACCAAACAGATGGCCTCCGCGTTCCCCCGAAGTCTATAAAACCCGAAGTAATACTGTAGAAGAACTCAGAGCAAATTTTATTAATTGCATTGGAAGAGTGCCAAATATTCAAATCTATAACGCCACTCGTTCAGTTACCAACAGAGCCCAAAAATGCATCGAGCAGAATGGAAGACAATTAGAGCACCTTTTGTGATTAACCACCTATGCTAATTGTTGTATATAAGTATTTGAAATAATTACTGTTGAGTTGTTATAAATCTTTTCTTGTTTTTTGCAGTTGTTGTTTTAGTTTATTAATGTTTTATTATTGTTATTATCTGCTATTTTATTATGCCTATTATAAAATAAAGAATTGATTAAATCCATGGCTAACTAACAAAAAATGTTTTTTTTTAGTATTTTAGCTATTTAGGACAATGCAAAATATTAAGTGTTATATATTGTTGCAATCTCAAGAAAAAATGCAATTTTTTGAGATTATCAGATACAGGGTGTCCCATTTAAGAAAATGCTACTTTTGATAATATCTGAAAAAATCAAACATCTATATTTTTTTTAAGAGCGCCACTGGATTCAACGTAAAAAGTCATAAAACTTTCGTATTCAAAGCTTTTTTTTATCTCCATAAATAACCGAGTCATAAGAGATAATAAAAACCGGCAGATTTTGATAATCACTCTGTATCTTCGAAACCAATTTAGTTAGCGTAGATCCGATTGCGCCATTAAACTAAACACTAAAAAAGAGAACGGGACACGTATCTTAGTTTTTTTGTATCTCTTACCGTTTAGCCTATACCCTATAATATTAACGAAAAAAAACCACCCTGTACAGGGTGTGATCAATAAATTTACGACTATCTGTATACTTCAAAACTTTATTAAGCTTTTGAATAGATTTATTTGCAAGCGTGATTGAAGTTGAGTTGTGTACGATTTTATTGAGTAGGCTACAATTCTATCTTCCACAGTCAAGTAGGATTAACTTAACACCCCGCCTAAGACTATTTATTTTAGAAAAGTTTGAGATTATGGTGGTGCCTACAGACATTTTTGTCCTGGATTGAGCATTGTTGTTATTTATGATAAGTGTATGGTGTTTGAAACTACCTTTCAATCATTTTACACTTTATATCGACAGTAGCTGGCTTGGCAACCATCTTACGTTGGCAGGCCTGCACAACGCCTAGTACGGTTTGACGTGTAACAATTTTTGTTCAAAAGAAAAATTCTTATCAACTAAAGTGACAGTTCAATTGGCACTTCCAGAATTTAGCTTAACAAGTTGACATTGGATGATCGAAGTACACTAACAATACCGTTCACTTAAATACGCTACATACACGTAATTTGACGCTTTTGAAGGATTTCAGACAAAATTTATTACTATGGTGTTTCAGTAATATGAATAAATGTAAGTTTAATTCCACTGAAAATAAACAAGCAAACTTCAGAATTCATCTGCCCATTACACAAATTTATTCTAAATTGTGATACTTTGTTGCAAAAATAATCTAAGTTAAAGCTTTGGAAAGATAAATTTCTTATAAGAGATGATAAAGAAACAGTCTCCGTTAAAACTAAATATGTATCAGCATCAGTTAGGCTGAAATAAAAATTCTGGATTGATAACTGAAAAGTGAATACGTAACACAAAAATTTGGAATATTCAATATATAAGTTATATTGATTCTAAAATGTTTATTGGATAGAAGACATAAAAAATCGTGTAAAAGCTGTGATTGAAAATTCAGTTATCTACTTTATGTTTAAAGTATAAAATAAAAGTAGCTTACACTTTTAAAAGAAAATAAGACGTGGACTATATTATCTGATAAAAACCGAAATATGAGAATACTGCTTTAGGATGTGTACTTTTTCTTTTCACCACCAAAATGTAATGGAAAATGCTGTGGGCGTTGAAACATAAAAGCTCATTTTTTGGAGATGTCATTTTACTTGTTGATGAGTTCGTAGAAGCTCAATTTATTTTCAGCTAACGTTTATTTTTTTTCTTTTCTCGATTTTTATTGTACATTATTAATGCTCAGATACTGGCATATTTGAAGTTTGGCAGTGTTAATACCACCTACGAAAATACTACATACTCTTGTTATTATTAGCAGTATATATAAATGTATTAATTACTCCCTATATTACTGCTACAAAATAAAGGAAACAAGTTTTACGATTTTAGTGTGCGTAGCTTTGAATGAACAACTGATGCAAACCGTCTCTTTAGCACAATATTCTGAAACATGTATTGCTAAAAATAAAGCGATTTGCACGATTACGTTCCACACTGCTTTGTAATACAATCAATTACAATAAAGTGGCCATATAATTAGGGATGGTACAGGGTAGTCGGCCATATTTAGACCCATTTTAACCTTGAACAACGTTGAAATTGGAAA